>JAGWCC010000424.1:0-430381 GCA_022651775.1 Drusus annulatus | reverse complement strand
TTAGAACAAAAGTTGCATTTGGCCTGGTAAACCCCAACTTCCTTAAAATAAGCCCATATTTCACTTTCTCGTTGAACGGCCATCCATAATTTTAGGTAGAGATTATATAGTCCTATAGACAAAACAAGCACAGAAATCATAAGAAACTGTCACGGGTACATGCGAGGGAACGGATAACTAAAAAGATACTTCATTGCTTCATTGCTTCATTCATTCTTCGAACTAAAATCGAAGGAAGAAGGGAATGAACAATTGAACTGTGGATGATGCAATATTTCAGTCTTTCGAACGAATGAAAAATTGAAGTTCGAAGTAGATGCCATAGATTGTTCAATCGGAAGTACCAACAACCAACTTCAATTGAAGTATTTGTTCAATGAAAAATGAATGAAGTTGGGACTGCTGTCAAAAGAAGTACTTCTTTGAAACAGTTCTTTCAAAACTGTCACAACGCTACTATTCACTGTATTGTTCATTTCTGATGCACACACGGTTTTTACTATTGCGTCCTGCTCTGGAGTCACGGAATGTTATTTTACGAGTAGTACCCCATTCAAGGTTGTACAACAATATTTTTGCAGCTATTAAAGGGGTTAGTGTTTGTATCAGAAAAATTGCAGCAATGAGTTCACGAAACTGTGGAATAACATACGATATGGATTTAAGGTATAATATTGTTTTAATTACCAAGACGCTGTAATCTCAGAGCAATAATAATATGTATATTGTTACTTCAAGGTCATAATCTACTGCTGAAATTAGGATGACATCTACCGCATAGTGCCGGTGCGTTGATTATTCGGGTATTTAGTGTAGAAAATCCAAGAAGCTTCTGGACTGTAAACACTGATGACAGAATAGGCCAACCTTGTCGACAAGCCTACTTGAATTAATTCAGAATATTAACCCTTCGTTTGTCGCTATGTAAATAGAGTAGTGGTTTGTCGCAATGTATCTGACAAATACATTAAGTTTGATGCATTTTGTAGGAAACATGAGGCTTGTGTAGCATTTTTTAAGCAAGTTACAACATAAATATCAGTTTTGAATAACAACACATCGGTATGCTGTATATTTTAATTATATTAAGGAGGGGAACAGCTGGTCCACAATATTCCTTTTCGATTAAATTCAGGAACATACGCCCCTTGTATATGACAGATACATTGCGAGCAGCGAAGGGTTAAGTTGCAGATATGCCTTATTGAGTAAAATTAAAGTGTTCAGGAGGTCACAGTAGTGGCATCTAAGAGAGCTTCTATATTCTACACATAAGTGCACAAGCAAAAATTTGCCCGCTGAATTTTCTCTATGCGGGAAGAACTCAATGTGTCTTCGATTATCATTTTGAAAAAGTTGAATCAACCCTTTTATATTAACTCCATGCAGGGGTCCCTGAGGGAAATCATTTCACTCGGGGTCTCCAGTTAGAAAACCATTTTCCTATCAGCTATTACCTGCATTCTACTACTGAAAGTAATCAGTAGTAAATACAAAGTACGGATTACTTTATACGAAAGTAACAATTACATATTGATACTTAAATGTAACGAAATTTAAAACTTATCTCATATTATTTATTCAACCTTAGTTTTAGTTTGATTTTCATTATCATTCTTTTCTTTCAGTTATACAAATGACAAACTGATATATCCATCGGCTTCTAAAAATAAGGAGGCCATACTGCAAGCATTTAAAAAGGTCCTACCCAAGCACATTCCTTGCGATGAACAGTTTTCTGTCCTGGAAATATCATCTGGCTCCGGCCAACATATAGCCCACATCGCTACCCACTTCCTCCACGGAGTCTTCCAGCCATCAGAGTATGACCCGGACCTACTGACCAGCATCAGTATATACGCAGAAGAATGTGCAACAAAAAATGTTAACAAACCTCTTTTGATCGATATTTGTCAGAATCTCTCTAGTTACGATTTCAAAGAAAAGTCCATTGATGTTATATATAATGCGAACATGATGCACATCTCGCCTTATGAATGTACAAAAGGACTGTTTTCAAATGCTGGATTGTATTTAAAAACTAACGGTATCATGATCACTTATGGTCCTTATGCACTGGATGGCGTCATAACACCAGAAAGTAATATCGCCTTTGATCAATCTTTAAGGTCACGAAACCCGCAGTGGGGTCTCAGAGACATTAAAGATTTGACAGTCTTGGCTAAAGAAAACCAGCTACATATTGAGGAAATAATTGAAATGCCATCTAATAATAAATGTATTGTGTGGAAAAGGGGATAATAATAAAAAGACGTGCTGGAAAGAAACTCCTTTTATTTATTGTTTAATAAACATCATCTTTTGACATGGTCACAAAATAATAATACAATAAAAAAATTCATAATGGACCTATTTTATTTAAATTGTAATGGGTTGTACATTAATATAATTACTGTGTGTTTAATCAATAAAACATACGCGTATAAGAAGGATGTTTGATGGATGACATTACGAAATAATAGAAATTCTAGTAACTAACTTAAAATTATTTATTTGAATTTACATTATCAGATTTTTGTACTAAGCCTTGAGAGAGAAAGGGTAAACTTCGAAAGTTCTGGAATGTCCAATAATTATTTGAATGCAAATAGAAAACTAATATTGTTTTTTAGGGTAAAGTTGTTCTGGTTGAGTTATAAAAAAAACAGTCTCATGATAACATCTTCCAAAATAATTTATAATATGACATAATAGGGGAAATTCACAGGCAGCCATGAGGCTCCTTCCTGTTTCCCATTACAAACCCGCTGATGACAAGAACACTTAACACAATGACTAATAAGTTTGGCTTATATCATTTTGGCCCGGGGTTACTAATTAAATTACATAGTCGAATGCGCATGCAAAATATCTTCAAATTCACCTAACATGTACTCTAATCGAGGACTAATTTGTTTTCATTTGAAGCATTAAATTCAGTTTATTTTTTTCTTTATCCAATAACAATGTATAAAAACATTAGAAAGTGCATAATGGCACTTGTCTGTCCCCCAATGGTTATTTAGTTGTTGTTATTTTTCATCATACGCAGTTTGCAAAACGAAAACTACAAGCAGTGAAAAACAAAATGTTTCTAAAATTGATCATTCGATTCACCAATTAAAATGTTTAATGAAAACGAATATTGAGCCTAAATGATAAAATGAAACTTGTATATTCATGCATAACAATGTTTTGCTCCACTTTAGTCAAGTTTGTGTCAAGTGGACGGATAGGCTCCAATCATTCTAAACATAAAACCTTAAAATATACATATTTATCTATAAACAATATTTACAAAATCTGAATCGTGGAGAAGGGCACAATAACATGCGATCCGATAAATCAAACCTTCTTTTAACTCTTGGTCAAGGTAGCTGCTATATTATAATATCATCTGGCGAAATAAAACGAAAATGGATTACATAGAATGTTCAATTAGCAATACAATATTCAATCATATGTGTTTATGTTTACCATTAATGCCTCTAGTCATAAAATTTATTAGAAATCAAACATAAGAATTGAACTTCAAAAAAAAGAATTAAAAAATACACATTAGTCAATAAATAGTCAGAATAATTGAGAATATTTGAAAGAAGTATGTACAAATTGTATGTATGTTGAACTGAATGCCATATGCTAACGGTGGGATGTATTCTGCTTACGAGCAATGCCATGCGTATCGTGTCTAATTGTATGTTTATAATAATAATAATAATTATATGCTGAGTATTTTAGTTTTGCGTCTAGAAAGGCAAAAGAATTTCAATAAAAGGGCAATCAACGATCACAATTAATAAAATTTCCGACAAATGCAATAACAATGGATTTGATGCTATAGAATTTTAGCTACAATAACATATGTTTAAAAATAATTTGTATTCACAGTCTATCCAGCCTCGACACATGAAGCGTTCTTAATGCAGGCACAAGGCTGGCAGCCTACAAGGCACCTTACAATATACTCCGCTATCTCGGGAAGATCGGTATCTCCTCTCACCATCTAATATGTATATCGATAAGTAATAAATAAACAGCTACATAACAATTTAAAATTAATTACCATATGTTTCCTAAATATACATTTGTATTTTCCAAATTAATAGAATTATTTATACGCATATTTCAATTTCAATATTTACAAATTTGATGATACATTTCATGAAGTTATATTTTACATATAAATATGCTTTAGCCTTAATTAACATAGCTGCTCTTACAAATGAGTACGAGGAAATTGTGAAATAATAATTCAGACTCAAAAGCATCACACACATGTAAAGTAATGAACGTCCCTTACGACAACTACTCACTACTGTTCGGTTTGAAAATAACTAACAGGTCTTCCTTCAACTATTCAATATTGACTTCACAAAAACGGAAGCAGGATCACTTGGCATATTTACAATGCACTCACTATAGTGCATCGCACTTAAATACTTCAATGTTTGGAATGAAATGATACACGCTAACTCCACCAGCTTTTATACATTTTATAAACCAAAGAAATCACCTTCAATATTCACTCATTCTGTATTTAGTGTTCATTTTGTCACATGCTGAAAACACTAAAATATATTGTTTTTTCTGTGACAAATGCACCAATGAACTATGTAAATTTGTATCCACTTTTCTTCGTGTGCATACCAATGACTATCATGTTCACCACGGTATATGAGCCATTTTTCCTTATTTTAATTATTTAAAATAATTATTGTCATCATTCCGAAATGAAATAGAGTAAATGTTACCATTTTTCGTATTTCATTTCCCAAAACATATGGAAAAATCTTTTCAATCCACAAACTTCTATTGTGTATCGCGTTGTCTGTACAAATCTGGCAAATATTTGTACGAGACTCTTTAAACTGATAATTCCATGTTGCGGTAATTTCATATGTACGTTTTCTTGACTTTCTGGAGAGTACCGCACTTGATGTCCTTGTCGAGGGACTCGTTGGAGTTCTTGCATTCGTGGGAGCGATCCTTGCCGCCCAGTTCGTGCTGCAGGTTGTCCTGCTTAGCAGGAACATTCACCACAAGGTTGATGGTCTTGTTGGCTCGAGGAGGCAAGTATGCCGAAGGATTGGCATTCAAAGGAGTCTCCGAGGGCGTCAACCTGGAAGGAAAATTACAATTTGAACAATTCTGATAGTAAACTTTCCTTGGAAACTGTTTTGTTATATATGTATTATTTAGATTCATAATTTTGATATTTTTTTATTATGATGACACGGTGAGTGCCAAAACTAGTTGGCGTTTTAAAAAAAAACAAGAGTGACAATATATTGTGTTCTATAAAATATTTTTTATATTATTTTGTGTTAATAATTTTCATTTCCCAAATAAATTATTTTAACTATGTAGTATATAACGTCAGTGCAAAAAAAGTCAGCATCACATACAATAAACATACCTGTTGAGATGGTTGTGCTGCTCGTGAAAGGGCGTTGTGTCGGACAAAAAAGGGTGCCGAAATCGACGGGAAAATAAATATCCAACTACAAATCCTATTAATAATGTGACTAGACACGATGCCACCACGGCGATGTGGAGCGATTGCGCCGTGTAGATCATATTCTCCGCTCGGTTTACTGTTAGGGAATCTGGAAAAAATATCATTATTAGGAAAAATATACATCACTGAAAAATAGTGTTTTCTTACAATATTCAATGTGTAAATAATAGCGAAGTAATTTGAATGATCAAAAATAAATATAATTGATTGATACCTTTTTCATGTTTTAGTTTAGGCTCCGCCATGAGAGGAATTTCATTTGACTTGTCCAGTTCTATGACAATTTCATTATCCACATCATCTACATTATTCTTGTCTAATTCTGTTTGAGTAGGGTGTTTGGATGTTCCTCCCAGAGTTCCGTGGGTGGGGGAGTACACCTGTCGATCTTCCTTGGAGGGGAAGGGTAACTTGTTGCATATCTCCGAGGCCCCCTTCTCAATATCTTGTAGGAATCGTTCAGCGTTGGGGAACTGCCTGCCACCAACGTAAGCGCACTGTTGTATTTTGGAGTCCCATGCGCAATGAGGATCTTGTAGAGTTACGCAATGTCTAGAATAGATGGTTTTTGTTAGTTGGTTTGAAAGTAAACAACTATTGCTACCTTAATCGATATTTTCACTTTCATAGTGGAAATATAAAATGCATTTTTAAATCCAATGAATTAATAAAAGTGTGTATATTAAGTATTGAAGACTAACCTGCATGAGGAAATGTTATTGCAATGATACAGTGGCATGCTTCGAATGATCTCACTTGAGATGACAACGAGTTTGTCGGTAGCCAAAGCCACGTGTATTTGCTTGACTGGAACTCCGTCTGGCAGCACTTGGGTTTCAGATACGATGACTGTCTCCACAGGAGCCCGGGTGTCCTCATCAGCACTGCTGTCAAAGTCTCCGAGGGCCGAGGCACCGTTCAACATTTTGATGACACGACCGTCATCTAAGAAATAAAAATGTATTAGTTTCTCCCACATTACCTTTGTAAGGCAGTTGCAACAAAATAATAATACAGAGGTGATATTTCACAAAAACAGCGCTATATAAGTTATTGAAGTATTATAATAATACTTATTATTACCTGTTCCAACATAAAGGACATCATATTTGGCACCATTCATTGCCAAAACTTGGGGATGCACTGCAATCGTTGTGAATCGGTACCTGTAAATAAAAGAAAGTACTTTAATTCTACCCTCTTATTTTTACATTAACTCCATCTCATCTTGAGGTCCATGTTGTAGGAGGGAGGAAACATAGAGGCCAGCAAATCATTCCACAGCCGAGCTGTTGAACACAAAAATGAGTCATAGAAGCGACCTGTTCTCATGTATCGAATGTCAACCATGCACATATATGTTGGGCGCGCGTTTAGTGAGTTTCCCGACTATGCACCGGTGCCGAAGTGATCAATGACGCGAGTTCCTCGGAGCATCTTCCATTGAAATACCGGTAGAACAAGGACAGTATTCCCACCTGACGTCTATGCTCCAAAGATTGCAATCCGTTTTCGTTAAGATAGGAGAATCTATCAAACTGACCGCCTGTTTCTGTAAAGAAACAAGGGTTTTTTCAGGAATTTAGGGTCTCCAGATCGGAGGTGGCAGCTGAATTCAACTGCGGGGAGCACTTACGATTTCGGTCAGCAGTTGTGTAATATTAAATATCAATGAAAGAGCCAAATAAATTTTACTTACTGCAAACTGACTCGGACGAGTAAAGGCTTGGAGAGGAAAGCGGGAACCGCCTGCTCCATGAGGGAGTGAGTCTTGATGAAGTTGACAGCCTGGTCTGGAAGGGTTCTACTGTCTTTCACGCAATCTCCTGGACGAGGTACCGGAATCTACAAAACAAAGAAGCAAAACAATGAGAAAAAGGGAAGAAATAAGAAACAAAAAAATTAGGCACTACCTCAGAGTAACAATATAAAGAGACCGTACTAATTTGTGACAAATCGTTGACAAACTCGCAAAATATAGCTCTCTCTTTATGCTCGGTTCTATACGCATATGAGAAAAAGAGACAAACAATTGTTGAAACCAATACACGATTTGGGGCGGGCTAAATACCATGTCCGCGATATTTGATCTGTACGAACTTCATTCACGTTTGGAGTGTCAGGCGAACGGACTGTCAAAAGTGCGTAAATAGTTAAAAACTTGAGTTATTTTTTGTCCGATATCTAGCAAAACATCATGGCCATATGTGCTATACTTGGTTGCTTCAATCGAAGTACAAAAGGACCAAAAACAAACAGTTTTCACACGTATGTACCATAAAAATCGTCTTTTTTAGTTAGATCTCAAATATTTAACATTCTAACCTACAAAACAACTAGTAACTTACACCAATATGTAATTAATCTTTGGACTATTCGTTCCAATATAATAAACTTCCGTTTGAAATGAGTTTTAATTAGTTCGTAATATTTTTAACTTAGAGATATTTACTAGCTGTCACATAAGAAACCATTACAAGAGGGAATCCCCCATATTATACGGCTTCTGAAAGTATCCCGGTCTCTTTTTCTTTCTCATGATACTAACGCTAAATTGTTGGCAAACAGATAAAGACAGAATAGTGTTTATCTCTTAGTTATATTTATAATTTCGGTTGCGTACCCAGATTCAGGGCTATGCCAAAATTGGAATATTATTATTTATTTAATTATTTTTAGATTTCCAAAGGATGAAAAAAGACGAATCTAATTTCTTTTTCTTTGATTTAACAAATATGTTAATATGAATTCATACATTTCATCTGGATTTTTTATACCCGCCTTTCTAGTTAATTGTTTTTTTAAAATCTATTGATGTGCACATGCACTATTGTACCCATTTCTGAACCTGTTCTCTGATGATTTATGATAACGATATGCATCTAGATAGTTTTAATTTTGTATACATATTATATATTATTTTCTACTTGTTAGTTAGAATTATTAGCTTAATTAATTAAGTATGAAGCGCACTTGACGTGAAATGTCACAAAACTGTGCTATATAAGTTCACTGTTATTATTATCTGCATTCTTTCCTTACAAAATAACTAGCGGGACGGAAAACATCCCTACAATACTTAAAAGCGGTGTCATGTTTTGTGAATTTTTTGTGTCTCTTTCTCTCTCATGGTGTACGACGTAAAACGCAGAGAAAGTGATTTATCGCAAATTTATATAGGTAAAAAAAAATTGATCTCTCTCCATATATATTCTTACTCCAAGGTTAAGAAAATGATTTAACATCTGTTATCACCGTACATTTTTTTTTATTTTACTTTTGTTTGTAAACTATTTTGTTGATGGAACTGAAGTTCATTTTTATAATATGTATTATAAAATGTTCTGTACTAATAATTTAATTCGTTTATATTTTTATCTATAAATAAGATTTTTAATAATCTTATTGATTAATGTATATTTGAATAAACAAAAAAATATACAACATTCATTCTTTAATTATTTAATCTTTTGGTATTTTTTTAATGATGACTTCTGGCATTATGTAAAAGACATACTGCTTTCATTTATTTCATCAAAATACTGTTCGTAAAATACAAGGGTTTTTTTTATAAAAGAAAGTTCATATTGAACACTTATAACCAACATAACTAATCATGTAAATAACAAGTAACAACACTATCATCTTACAAAATACAATTTCTTTATTATTAGGAACTGTATCAAACTAAAAGTAGTTTTTTTATGTCTTATTGTTGTTATTTTGTCGTAATCTAATGTTCATGTGTTTTGTTCTTATTTCTTTGTACATTTACCAGTAGAACCACTTTGTCAAATAATTTCCATCTTCTCCAGGTTCACATTATTTAACACCATTATTGCTCCATTAACTCTTTTAAATCACTTTTGATGTTTATATGCATATCTGTTACCTATTTATGTGTTATATTTTAGCAATATCTAACCCAAATCTTGCATTTGACTAGGATTAATATTTTTGCAGTACATTCATTTTGTAACTTTATTTTATCATCTATATAAGGAGCACTGTGGGAGTAATTTTAAGCACACAATCCCCTGAATGGGGTCGCAAAATCTTTATTTTTAAGTTTATCGTAGTAGAGCGCACTTGAGGTGAAATATCACAAAACTGCGCTATAAAAATTCAATGTTATTGTTATTATTGGATACTAAATGCAACTTTAAAATCAATTAAAAATTTACTATTACAATACAATTCATCAAAAGAGCATTGTATCAGCACACTGTGTATTGAGAAATACCCTATATATGCATCATATTTTGTTTTATTCTTTATTGATATCCTTTCTCTTTCTTATATTTAATATTTTTCTTTCTGAAAGTTTGATATTATTATAGCTATACAATTAGCACACTTCTTTGTACTAAATCTTGTATTTGTGGATGATGAACATTTGGTTAGCAATGTAATAATTATAAATGATTTATTTATGACATAGAAATAATGTGTTAGCTTGTTGGAAGCATTCATTTCATGGTTAGTATAAAACCTTTTTTTAAATTTCCAAATCCGGATAATTCGGATTGCAATTCCTACTTTTAGTCCTAGAGTAAATCTTCAAATATTGCTCATATGGGGAGTATTTAATTTGGACATGGTTAGGTTCTTACTTTATCTTCTTCGACTGGCAGCCAGTTAGCATTGATGGTTTCCTGGGACTTGAAGCCCCCATTGAAGGCAGAGATGATATCCCTCATGGCAAAAGCGCACACGGCCGAACCACCAATGGAATTGATGGGTGTGGTGAGGACACCATATATTATTTCACTCTGGGCCACGCTGCTTCCGTACACTCCTGACACTATTTCGGTTGTTGATTCTGAAAATATAAACAATAAAGTTTAGTCAAGCCTTTCAAGCAAAAGTCATATAATGAATAATTCTACTTTTAAGTGTTTTCTAAATTGATTGGGTCTTAATAAGAGTGGAACCAAAACTGGACTTACGGATTTCGTCAAAGTAAAAGGGATATTCGCCCTGAATGGAACAATTCAGTCTTGCTTTCAGGAAAGATGTCCAACGATCACCAAACTGATGGGGTCCTCCTTTATCATTCAAACACACTCTCGCCACTCTTGAGTACATTGCCTGGAACAAACAAAAGATGACATTTGTATTAACAATAGATTCCAAATATTCAAAAACCTGTGAAAGAATTATGTTTAAGTATTATTTTAGAGTCAAATTTTAGGGTTATATTTGACGGCTGATCAAACAACCCAACACAAAATTTGACCAAACGCTGACGGGCCGAGAGTCGGCGGTTAACGGCGATTTTATGACACGGTCAAAAGTGACCGGGGGTTCAAACAAAACAAAGTCGAGTAGGTAAATGAATGATAGGTACCTTTCCGCAGTTCATGTACTCCACAGCGGTTTCCCTGTAGAAGAAGAAGACATAGTCTCCCTGGCTGACAGAGCTGACGAAGCTGGGGTTGTTGAGCTGACGCAGGTCGGAGCGCTCTGTTCGTTGGAGGCCTCGGTAGATCAGCGGATCCGTGCCAGAGAAGTCGGCTACTGTCGCTGTGTACAGTTGGCCATCTGGAAGAAACACAAAATGCATCAGTAATGAAGATACGTTGAAACAAATTTTACAAGCAGGGCCGGTTCCACGACATTTTGAACTCGGTGTAGAAAGTACCGATTGTAAAAACTTACTCAAAAAACCACAACTTTATAAAACTTTCATACTCACACCAGTATTTTCAAACATTTTTTATTATCAACAATTCTTACTCATGAACAAATGGATGTATCAAAACTGTTCACAACTAAAGTCAATGCAAGAATATTATTAAAATATTTTAAAATTTTCTTTTTACAGTTGGATCCATGATAATTGATAGCTAGAAAATCAAAATCAATCAATTTCACGGTACCTTTTCCTTTTGATTGTGTTTGCAAAAAATTGCATCTTAATCATTCAGATGTATTTCTTCGTTGTTTATTTGAGAAAGGAACAGCCGAGAATGTTTTTGTTGCAGTGTTGTGATATTGAAGTATACGTAAGGAGCTGTCTACAAGCTTCAATAAGAGTGGCACAAAATAATAATTATCGTCTGATCGATTTCGTTCAATTCATAATGGGATGAAAAATTGACAAAACAAAAAATCTAGTAGAAACTTTTGGTAAATATATTTTAATTTACTGCGTAATGGTACTAGGGTGGAAGATACCCCCAGTATCGCCCTGGTAAGAGACCAGTATTCAGAATCGAAGTATTGATTGATATGGTACTAGCCATATTTTGTAATCAGATTTGATTGGCTAGATACTTCAAAACCCTTCTCTTTCACTCACATTCTCCCACTTTTCGTCAGCCTCAATGGATAGCCTTCGAGCCATTTAAACGGCCTACACACGGCCCAACATGTTGGACCCAACTTGTGTGGAGTGGGGGTATTCAAGTCGGAATGGATCCCATGCCAACGACCGACAACGGAATAATAATACTTCGGTCGGCGGTTTTGTCTATAGACTATCCAACCAGCTCCCCCCACCCTACCTCCACACATTTTGGGCCGTGAGTAGGGCATTCTTCGTGAATTTTGTTATCACTCTGCAAGGTGTCACATATAATAACAATAGTGGTGTTTACTCACTCGTATAGATGGCGGTTGAGTTGTGTTCGGGGTCGTAAGGGCAGAGGCCCGTGCCCTCGAACTCTTCGTTCTTGTGCAGGCGGCCGTCGGGGCGCGGGTGGTAGTGGCGGCAGAGCGGCTTGTAGGCGTTGGTGCCGCACACCAGCGTCTTGCCGTCCGCCGCGCGCGCCGCGATGCGCAGGTAGTTCTGGCAGTCCACCTCGGGCGACTTGCCCTTCAGCGCGCACAGCTCGCGGTGGGCGCGCGTCGAGTGCCACTCGATCCGCTGAAACAAACAAAGTCAACACGTGTTAAATCATACACGGAAAACAGAAACATTTCAGATGTGAATATGGGTAGCTAATTTCACCGAATGGCCAAACATTGCGAAATTGTACTAGGCGTAAAAAAGAAGAAATCATCAATATTTTGGTCACATTATGAGGAACGTCAAATGCAAGATTGTCCAACTGATAATCTAGGGAAATATTGTTGGGAGACGTTGTAGAAGGCAACGCTGCAACTCGTGGCTTCAAACCAGGTTCCACGACATCTCGCGCCCTGTGCAATACGTACTGATTGAGCCCTCCCTCCTTTTTAGTTATTTGAAAAAAATTCCGCAACAAAAACCTTTTTTCATACTTTTTCGATAGCCGTTGAATGCACAGTGATGTTGCCAGCGCAATAGAAAACACAATCATCCCATGATGTTGGTATTTTCAAATGTTTTAGAGAATGTTTTAAGAACATTTAAATAAGATCTTTATTTTCACGGCGCCCCTTCAAAAATGGCGCCTATGTTTTTGCCCAGTTTGAACGTATGGTGGATCCGGCGCTGCTTTAAACCTACAAAACTGGTGAGATGCACTTTGTTATGGAGTGCAGCTTGCGAGAAGAAATAATAGTTATGTTGGTACTTACGGCACGATATAAAAAATGAGAAAAAGTTGTCACGTTTTGAACTACGACTGAGCGCGCTAAAACTGTGTGTGGAGTATATCGATGGGAATCCGGGTTGCAATACGGAGTATTGCAACCCGGATTCCCATCGATATACGACCTTTCAGAATTCAACTATCAACATTTATGGTGGTCCAAAATCGTCAGCATTTTAAACATGAAGTAGTGATGACATTGTCGATGCATTGCAGCGGCTTTGAGAAAAACACGAGTAAGTTGGTCCGTCCCGAGATAAATCATACCCATCTGATGATTTGATGATCTGACCAACTGACGGCTCACGGATGGAACTCGGCTGCCCCGCCGAGGAATGGCATTATAACAACGCGATGGCCGCTGCCAGCTCCTTAATGCCAGCGACATTTTCATGATTGACGGATGTTGCGAGACCTTTGCTGGCGATACAAACGGAGCCCATAAAGCAGATGTTCGTGTCGTGAAGCGTAAGGAGCTTAGAGTAACAATATAGGGAGACCGTCCAAATATGAATCAAATCGTTGACATACTCGCAAAATACAGCTCTCTCTTTATGCTTGGTTCTATAAACGTATGAGACAAAGAGACAAAAATTGCTGTAAAAAGATACGATTTGGGGCGGGCTAAACGCCGTGTAATCAGTTCTTGGTGTCGACGAACTTCACACTTATCACTTATGTCAGTCGAGCCGACAGTAAAATGTGCGTAAAAATATTATAACTTAAGTGAATTTAGTGCAATCTTAAAAAAAACGATATGGCTATATGTGCAGTTGATGGATGCTTCAACCGAACAGGATAAAAAAAAACAGTTTTCATAGGTATGTATCAAAAAATTCGTCTTTTTTAGTTTGGTCTCAAATATTTAACATCCTAACCTACTAAATAACTAGTAACTTACACCAATATTTAATCGATCTTTGCACTATTCGTTTTAGTATAATAAACTTCCGTTTGAAATGAGTTTTAATGCATTTTTAATATGTTTTACTCAGACAGATAAACGACATTCTCATATATTTTTTTAAGAACGGGAAACCCCGTTTTCGTTCGGCTTCTGAATGTATCCTGATCTCTTTCTTTCTCATGGTACCAACGCTAAATTGTTAGCAAACAGATAATGTTTATCTTTACGGTTTTCTTCGCCTTCCATTGGCCGGCAGTTTATAGGCCACACCTCCTTTGGTCAAGATTGGTCATAAACTTCTTCAACATTTCGCAAAGTTAGGTCTCTAAGTTACTCTAAGGTAAGGACACGCCATACATAGTCAAACCTATAGTTCTTCTCTATCGATTATTATAACCTCAGAGTAAGAATATATGGAGAGATAGCTAAATATTTTTACCCAACCTATACAAATTTACGATAAATCACTTTCTCCGGGTTTTTACGTCGTATACCGTGAGAGAGGAAGAGACAAGACAAGCTCCAACATAATAAAGCACCGCCTTTAGGTATGTAAGCACGTTCTCCGTTTCCCGCGTCTTCGGCGACTCCGCCTACTACGTTTTGATTTACGACATAACTGGACATAACGGTTTTTTAGGTTATATCCTATATTTTTGTTTTCAACAATACTGTGAAAAAGTGGTTTTACAAATAAACAAAAACATTATGTCGACATGTGCTAAGGATGGATGCATAAATACTCTAGCCCAAGTCTTTGTCACGCTTGGGTCTAGCCGAGTCAGGAAAAAATCATCAATACTGACTACAGAAGCCCTCCCTTCTGTATTTTATTGCTCTGAGATTATAGTCATTTAAAACAAGCGATGGAGTTACATTTCAGGTGGTTACGCTGAAAACCCGATAAGACATGTACCTGCAAAAGTTAAATGATTGTGCTCTAAAATAATTGAGTCTTGTCTCATAGTAATAATTACATAACTAATTTGCAAGTAGCTATGATACAAAGTTTATCCGCACTAATGAATTACGAGCATACGTCTCTCGTACAAGTTACACAATATTCCTGTTCAATTTAACAACGTACTAATAGTTCTGTGTGAACCGTGGTACGAAACAGAATTACAGACATTTAACATCCCCAATAATTAATAAAGTTAGATAGATTAAAGCCGACTACAAACAGTACAAACCCAAAGCCCCGGGTTGCAGAGCTAGGTGTGCCTAGTGCGTGCCTAGCAACAGTAGGAACCGGTACTGGGTCTTCCCGAATTGACGCGCATAATAGATAGAACAGCTTTGTATATTACTCTCGTTGATAAAAGCAGGCGGCGCTATGTGCAGGAAATATACCAACACAGAATGAATTGTGCAAAAATACATCGGCGCGCCGACAGACAAAAGCTTGCCACAAAATCAGTTGGCTATTCTAAAATACTGGGCTGTAAAATCCAACAAAGATACCTAAACAATACACACATAGGTGCAGGTCAGCCGGATCTGGATAGAGGATGGACCCTTCACTCTGGAGTCAAACACCCGTACAACATCGGGTACGGATTTTCATAGCGAAAAATCAATTTATAATGCACCTAAGCTACAACCAAATTTGATTTCAGATTAAAATGCCTTCCGGTGAATTTTAAGGACAAAGACCCCTGCTGGAAGCATCTCGAAAGGTGCCTAAACTGACTTTTGGAGGTAAATTAAATAGAGGCAACCTTTGAGGAGTAAACGCAGTATATATACTCGTATATATATTATAGTGAATACCGCACAAGAGTCCCAACTGCTCTCAACCGTCTAGAGCCAGTGAGACTATGTCATCCCCAATTGGGGTATGTTGTGAGGCTGAAGGTAGTGAAGAGGGGGGGATGGGGAAGAGGAAGGTTAGGGAGTACCTGGCTATTCAGATCTGGTCACCAAATACGGCTAAAGCCATTTCAAGCAACGTTTCGATTCTGAATGGTGGTCTTTCACTAGGGCGATACTTGGAGTATCTACCACTCTGAAACGTGCCGCAAATATACTTTTTATTATTTTATATGAATTTAATGTGTTATGACACATATTAATAAAATAAAAGTTATCGGCGCACGCCGGATTTGAGCCCGCGACCTTTGGATTCGTAGTCGAGCGTCTTACCACTCGACCAAGGAGGCCATCAAATACTTTACATAGGTTTGGATGTCGAATGATAGTAAACTATACTTTCATTTATAAAATTGTCGATGGTATTATAGACAGCCTTGATTTATTTAACCTTATTTCCTTTTATATATCAACGAGAACCACTCGATCCAAAATTTTATTTAGCTGTAACAATAACATCAGAACCAAGTCATTTAGATACTCGCTTGTACCTAGATTGCGTGTAGTTGGTAATACATACGCAGCGGTGGCTGATGTATTTAACTGCACGGAATGTAGATACAAGAAGGCTATAGCATCATTTATCTTTAATCAATCATCTGTTTATGTATTCGAACCTTAGATGAATTAAATAATAATGTAGATACGTTACTGAGACAACGCGCCTGGTTGCACTAAACCAAGTCAACGAGCCATACCTTCGAAACACGCTTCATATAGCTATCTCTACCGCACACACATATTCTTTGAATGGCTATCCTTTTCATACGCGGGTGAAACATTTAGTGGTGCAACATTAGTGGTGCTGAATTTTTCGTAAGATTTGTATGAATATGACGTGTCTTGTATTTTATGTCTATGATTCGAACCATAGAGTTGGTAGAGTAGTATCTATCCAAGGCAGTGAAGTCAGATTTTGACTTGTTTTTGATGATTTTTACCTGACTCGGCGCATCTGGGCGTGGCTAAGACTAAGGCTACGGTATTTATACATCCATTGATATCACATATCGATATAATGTTTTTGTTTATTCGTATAGCCACTTTTTCACAGTATTTTCATCAACAAAAATATAGCATATAACCAACAAAACCGTTTAGTTGTGTCAAGTTTAGTGGCATAATAAAAAATGTGGGCGGAGTCTCGCCGTGAACCAGGAGCTTAAGATCATCCTTACAGAACAGTATATAGAAGCGGTCTATGAAATTTGTTGTCTCTTTCTCTTTCATGGTGTACGACGTAAAAACCCGGAGAAAGTGATTTATCGCAAGTTTGTGTAGGTTGGGTAAAAATAATTAGCTCTCCTTCCTTTGTTACTTCAAGATTCGAACACTATTTTTTACTACTTTACAACTATTCCTTATTTTGTTTGTGCATATAATTCTCATTTTTCACTGTCAATTGCAAACCTTTTAATGTAAAAGCCCCCTCGGGCGTATACAATAAAATAATAATAATGAAACACATGCTCGGCAAAATGGGACAATTACATATGTTTTGAAATTGGAATGAGAAAGTGTCAGGATAATAATCAAAGAAAGTCTGTAGAACAGTGCGAGAGATCATTAAATGCACTCGTTGATTGAATGAATTGGAATTTGCTGTAAATATTTCGTTGGTTTTTAAACATACGTTTTTAAAATAATGCAGACAGGTTCGTCCACCTCTGACGCTCGCACTAGACGGCTGATGGCATCCAACGAGGGCACGCTGGCAAATGGTTTGGAAATAAATGTGTAAAGCTCAAGAGTACGGATGCATTTACTGAGCGATTTGGCAGCGAGCCACCTCCGCCAGCCTGCCTCTCGTTAAGTCAAACGTTTTGCTTAATTTATGCATTGGCTGTTATTGTTGCGGGTCAAAAGTGTCGTCCCTGCGGTACACCGCTGCAACGTAATATGACGTTGACAGTGTTGGCACCAGCGGGTCTCTCTAATGGCCAAACTTCGCCGAGTGCTGTGGCTGTGCGGGTTGTGCCGCGCGAGGGCTCATAAAAAGGCCACTTTATTTTGATGCGATAACATTTTGTCACATTGTAAAACGCTTATTTTAAAAAAACCTTTATGTGACTGAAAGGGTACCCGGGTACCCTTTTCGGTTTTCAACTTAGATTTTTTTATGTAATGGCCAAAATTCGGCGAGTGCTGTGGCTGTGTGGGTTATGCCGCACAAGGGGTCATAAAAAGGCAATTTTATTTTGATGCGATAACATTTTGTCACATTGTAAAACGCTTTATTTTTAACCTTTATGTGACTGAAAGGGTCTCCGGGTACCCTTTTCGGTTTTTGAACATAGTTTTTTTTTTAATGTAATGGCCAAACTTCGCTGAGTGCTGTGGCTCTGCGGGTTGTGCCCCACGAGGGCTCATAAAAAGGCCACTTTATTTTGTGGCGATAACATGTTGTCACAGTATAAAACGCTTTTTTTTAACCTTTATGTGACTGACCCGGGTCCCCTTTTCGGTTTTCAACCTAGTTTTTTTTAAAAATATTTCAGAAAGTCTAACCGGCTCAATGTTCCCGACTTCTACATAATAGTGAAAATGAACTATTAAACATAACTGCTGGATATGTGGAGGGTGAAGTAAAACTTACACCTTCTGATGACTGAAAGGGTACCCGGGTACCCTCGTGTGTTTTATATGAAATTTGAAGCTTGTCCATATTTATTTATCATTTTATCTTATTTTGAATAATAAGTATGTTGTATTGTTGTGTTCAAAGTACATCACCTGTATCCTTAATACTATTTATTATCACCTGCTGAATTAAAAACCCCAGGAGAAGATGGTACCGGGTGAAATTCCTATCCACTTTCCGAAGTCTTGAACTGAGTCGAAATGTATTACGTCATAAAAGTGGTCCAGCAAACTTCAGCAAATTATATACTTAAAAAAAACCTTAATATCAATTTTCAAAAGGTGTAGTTTTCTTCAGTCACATAAGGGTTAAAACAAAAATCTCACAATATGCCCCTACGCGACCACGGGTAGCTTTTGTACTGTGGGTTATTGGACTGGAACTCACTTCAACCATTAAATAAATCCTTAAAATTGTGAACCGAGCTTAACTGCATTCGAGATATCGCCTTACTGCTACGGGGCTGGCGCTAATTTATTCCGTGTTACCTTTTATTGTTATTAACAAGCTCTTGACTTTGCATACGAAGAGTATTTTCCCATGAAATCATCATTCTTCTCGGGTATGTTTGTATGCAAATATACTTACACATAACTTAAGGATCACTCGGCGAAGAAAATACATATTGGCCACCATCCAAGATCATACAATGTGGAAAAGAAACAATTTGAACGAGTACCTATATTCATTTCAAATTCCAAGAAGGAACCAAGTAACATATCTGCTAAACTTCAAATTAAATTTTATGTTCGCGAAGTAAAAAAAAAGCGATGCCTACATTAAATCATAATAGAGAATATCGACCAGAGTTAGTGTGTTATGGTTAATCTCCACGACTCATTTAATATGTCTGTTGTTATTTTAAGATTAAAGCGTTCATACATGTTGATGTCTGGAAAAGTCGTGATCAGAAGGAAACGCCCCGCGAGTTAAAATGCTCACAATAATTATTAATCTCCGTGTTAATTGGAAGACGGAGCGTGCGCGGATTTAACGTCCACGTGCTAACGAAGTAATTGTTCTAGCCGAACATTTTATTTGTATTTTAGTTTTGGGATGACTTATCGATAAAACAATATCCATTAAAAAAAAAAAATTTAAACATAGACATAAAATACAAGACACGTCATAATCATACAAATCTTACAAAAATGTAGCACCACTAGTACCGTATTGTCTTTCGTTTCACCCGCTTATGAAAAGGATAGTCATTCAAAGAATATGTGTGTACGGATGAGAAAGCTATATGAACGTCCCACGCTATTGTTATAATCGGATATCGCGCCACTATCCGTGGTTGTCTTCCACACACTTATGTATTTCTGCATTCGCTATCTCACGCCGTTTTCGAGTAGCTAAAATTTAAAACCTTGCGAATAATTGTTTTTATTTAAATAATAAGAAGTGATTTGTGGTAATTATGAATGGAAAGAAACTCCATGAGATGTTTTTTGCTCCCGAATGATTTTCACACTTCTAAAGGCATTTTTTCTCAGAAAGGAGCTTACAGCGACGCATTTGCGACAGCTGGTGACAGCTTGTCTGTCGAACGAATGTTTGTGTGATACTAAACGTAGTAAATCTCAGGTATGTCTCGCGGACTGTGTTTAGTGCATTCACGCGCATTCTCTCAGTAACGTATCTACATTATTAAAAAAAGAAACAAAAATAAAAAATAAATAAAAATTTAAGTTATTCTAAATTTTAAGTGATTGTGTCCTGCCAGAAGTGACCTGCCAGGTAAGTATGATGCTGTATATTTATATAAACTAAGAATTAATATTAAGTAGAAATTAGGATTTGTACAGCGCCCTTGAGGTGATTTTTCACAAAAACGGCGCTATACAAATTATCCAAATATTATTATTATTATTTAATTCATCTAAGATTTGAAGTATAAAGATGCAAAATAGCCGCAGCCCACAATTAAAGAAAACTACAAAGACAAACGGAATGTAGCTACCCACCGAAAGATATTTTAAATGTATTTTGGATTCGGAAGTAAGAAATGCGGGGTCAGCAATATGTGTGAAAAGAAAGTACCTACGCACCGGTGTCTACAGATTCATTTCGTTGTGTCTGCCATGCAGCGTGTGTAGATAAGTATGTACAGATTGAGTTGATCAACCTCGATTGGCTCTCGTTGCAGAATCCCACACAGCCAGAGGCGGTAAGTGTGCAAGTGTGGAACTGGTACTGCTATGTTACTGTTACCGAGTTACACACTTCCATCTTCTGTCTTATCCACCGCCAGAAATCGCCATCATCGACAGAATAGGCTGTCGGCGAAGTCAAATAAAAACACGACGGCGGCCATTATAATTATATTTGCGGCAATAGCACTGTGGCATCACTTCGTTATTCAATCGAGTTACATACGACTAGCCTCGGCTGTTGGATACGGATAAACAAGTCGGCAGTTGTACTGAGGAAAGGTATTTGTAATTGCGTCATATTCACCAACGCGAAATCGGGTTTCTTCCATAGAGGTCTTTACTTATGCTACCGAATTACAAAAACCTGTGACAAAACCGAATTTCAAAGCGCAGAGTGAACTAAATATAGCTTTTAAAGTAGTGTTGTTATGGCAACACGGCTTTCAGAGGAGGCCGTAGAAAGCGGTCGGAAAATCTCCATTCCGCTATCGCCTTTCTAAATAAGTTTTGACACAATAATGAATATCAAACGCTCGTTCGAACCGAATCTTCTTCTGACCTTATAATAAAACACGCGAAACTTTAACAGAGATTTGTGTGGTCACTGTATAAATCAATCGCTTTATACAAATGGGATTGTTTAAACATTTGAAAACCTACTCTGATTTGCGTAAATATTCGAAAGCATTAAACTAGATGAGTATTAAATTCACAGATAAGTGGTAATATATCACGGCGATCACACGACGTTGGAATAATTTGAGGTATTAGTTAGGTAGTTAACGATCTCTGAGCAGACTGAAGTCTGAATGGGCGTTTAAATATAACTCTTCCAGACGACTTCACAACCATCTGACTTATGTTTCCTTTGGCCGCTATTCTCTGCTCACTGCTCACTCCTGGGAGATGGCATTAGCGAGCTCGGCTGAACTGGGAATCCCGGTCTAAAAATGTGCAATTTTCCTCCACGTGGGACACATAATCGATAGCCAACGGAAAAAGTGTAGAAAGGAATTTGATTCCACACAATGTTCACGGGTATCTTAACTACGACCAACTTGTTATATTACGGAAACATTAAAAATGATTTATGATTCAAGTAGTATACAGTTATATTGTGGGCTGGTGATTAGACGTGTGATGAGCCAGACCAGTTCTTTTGCATGTTCACTCGAATCATAACAGTATCCAGAATGTTTTTATTGGGTGTTAACAACATACAGGATTAAAACAAACGGCTGAAGGAACAGCAACGAAAAAAATATAAACTGGAATAATCAAACTGTGGAATCGAAATCCGCAACCTCACAACGTAAAGTCAAACGCGCAGACCACCGGGTACGCTACGGAGGACGTAGCAATAGAAAAGCTCTATAATATCTAGGTTAATCATAGTATCATATTAATGAATTGAATATATTTCAAGATACCGAGCCGTTTAATATGAATACTATTTGATAAGTTCCCCGAGATAGCTTTCCGCTTTCTCCTTATTATTTCCCGCACGCGATACTCTGCGAAATGTTCCTGTACTAATTCCAGTAGGTACCTACGTGTTTTATAAGCCGAGGTTTTCTGAAGTAGAATTAATCATAAAATAATTTCGTAAGAAAAAATAATGTTTTATTAAAGTACAAAGCTTTTAATGCGCGGATAAATTGTCCAATAAAAGTGGAGTGTCTTTGACATTCTTGGAATGCTAATAAGAAAATAACATCCTAGAAGGCTGGTGGGAAGCATTGAGATGTAGTAGGTTCCTTGTTTCAATTGGACGGAGAAAGTCTTTGACGGAGGTCAGCAAGATTTGGGGAAGAGTACACGATAAATTAAACTAATCATTTTAAAAAATGTAATATTTTTATTCTATTGTTTTCTCATTGTTCTGTTATTTTATTTTATATTTTGTTCTCCCTCTGTATGTATATATAACCGCACACTTTGTATTTTATGTTGAATTTAATTTTGTACCCTGATGATGCTTAGGCTAAGCAAAACCGGTCGGTCATAAAAAATTAGATAATATCCGTAATCTTGTACAAAGTTATTTTTTCATTTATTTTGATAAATTAAAGTTTATCGGTTTTAAATTGATTATTCTTGGTATAGTTTAAATGACCCGCGAATAGGGTGGTACATTTAACAATCGAATTATGTCTCTTAACTGTTACTCGACTATTGATAGAATATTATGGTTGTATCGTATTCGAGGGATCAAATCGAAACATAATTCAATTATTAAAATGTTTCAACTACGAATTGTGCACATTCATTCGAATGCATTTGTATGATTAATTCTATTACAAATTCATCAGAATGCAGTGGATAGCTCTATTACATTATTCGCTAGAATAGGGGCTGGTTCGGGAGAGAATTTGGTAAAATAATCGAGTTACGTTCAAAATGATGTATTGAAATAAATAAGAAATGATTCGGCGTTTCCTCTTTTAGGCCAGTTCCATAAATCAGCCGCATACGTAAATAAAAAAATCAAATGTCAAGAGATCAAACGTAACTCTGAATACACGAAAAACGCTCATAGATATATTAAGTGTGGTTCTGTTATGTAAGTAGCCAATTAGGAGATCTACTGCTGATTCCACGATTTTTTAACAATGGATAATTGTAATTTGATAATGAATAGGGCTTTTAACCTTTTTCAAGGAAGCGGTAATTGAATTTCAATTCTTATCTCAGTACGTATTTTTATTATTATTGGCGGCAGCTGAAACTCTCCAAAAGCTTATTTATGGTGGGGGTAGTATTGCAGAAAGTAAACAACGTCAAATTGAAACAATACTAAAGGCCAAGGGCGTCAATTGATTGAGACAAACAAGAAAAAATAATGACTAACGAAAAACAAGATTTTTCTTATTTTTTTTTCCCTTTTTTTTCCTTCTGACTTCCAGTTTTGAATACAAGTGTACCTACATCAAATGTCTCAATTGTGTCAATTTCGATGGCCCCGCGACCCACTCGAAGGTAGTACTTGAGTTCATCTCATTTGTGGGCAACCTCAACAAGGACGTCATTACGTTTGAATTATACCTGTCGTCCGTTAGTGCTAACATATATGCACAGTGTAATATTGGAGCGTGGGGATTGTGACAGCAATGGCCTATCTTTGTCTTGCTTCAAATCCCCAAATATTTGTTTTTATTTAGGCACAATGAGTACAATCTGAAGAGTCTAGAAATTACACATTAAAAAGACGAGAAGGAACTTTCAGATTGACTGATCAATTAGACATTAACATGGACCCCTTTTGACACATAAATGGTATAAAAATCTTTATTTTTATTTTTATAGTGAATACCCCACAAGAGTCCCAACTGCTCCCAACCAACTAGAGCCAGTGAGACTATGACATACCCAATTGGGGTATGTTGTGAGCCTGAAGGTAGTGGAAAGGGGGAGGAGACAGGGAAACGGAAGGTTTGGAAGTACCTGGCTATTCAGATCTAGTCACCAAATACGGCTAAAGTCATTTCAAGCAACGTTTCGATTCTGAATGGTGGTCTTTCACCAGGGCGATACTTGAAGTATCTATCACTCTGGAACGTGCCGCAAATATACTTTATATTATTTTATATGAATTAAATTATGTTGTGACACATATTAATTAAATAAAAGTTATTGGCGCACGCCGAGTTCGAACCCGCCACCTTTGGATTCGTAGTCGAGCGTCTTATGACGTCTGTCGACGACCATGGAGGCCGTCAGATGTCAATGAATGTGTTGTGCTAGCATAAATATGATCACACATAGCGAGGTTTTGATGAATTGCCTGGTAACATATTCATGAACAGGGCACTAAAGTTTTGCTCCCAGGACCAAGAGGCTGGTCAGACCCGGTGGTAGAGAGGTCGGAAGGCGCAGAGAACTGTAGTAGAGAAGTATTGCCGACAAGCTTACAGCCAAAGCTCAGATCAGTGTAGGATCCTTCTACATGTGGGCACGCGCCAAACATCTCACTGACTTAGTCGATTTTACGCGAATAATTCAGGCTTTGATTTATCTATGTAGAGCGCAGTTAAAGGAAATCCGTTTGCCGAAAGGGAAGTGGACTTTACCTCGTTTGCTGCCCGTAAATTACGCGCGAGTCTTTCGTGTCGAGATGTCACGTATACATTTTCATAAACAAATAAGTCCCGAGTAACGTCTCTTTGTAACGAACATTTGCACGAAATAACCTGGTCGCGTTCATTTAGAAAAGATTTATTTTGGCCAGAATGGTTTTACGCAAAAAAAAATAATATATATATATACTTATTTTTTATTTATTTCATTTTTAATTTTATTTTTAATTTTATTTTTATATATTTGCGTGATGTGATATTGTATTCATAGCAAAATACTAATCATGACAGATTGATAAATAAAGTTTACCCTAATTGATTACGTCTGGCGTAAATAAATAGAATTGAAAAATATTACCTTTTTAGTTTAATCTCTATATGTAAAAATGAATGTTTGCCTGTCTGTTTTCGATTTTCCCGAAAATCATTAGACCGATTTCGCTTAAAATAAACATTTTTTTTTTGTTATTCTTGAAACCGATCGAGTTAGAACATCCCAAGGCCGTTCTTCTGAGACAGACGAGCAAAGGAAGGAAAGAATGAAATCATTTTAGCGATTGTCAGTGTGTTTTTTTTTTTAAATTTCATTTCAAAACCGATTCGCAGTGGGAAATACGTTAAGAAGAAGGAAAGACGTTAGAATTCGAATGGCGGATTTTTAGTAATCATTGGGATGCTTGGCAAAATTATATCTTCTTTTTAAAATTTTATATTTAAAATTGTAGAATCGATGATATTTTTAATTATCTTTTTCAATAAAGGCCTGGCTCCGTTTCAAACTCTTTTTAGAATTGTTTTTCGGGGAAGAATGATAGGCAAGCCAATTTGGCAATTGTGGCATTGCAAAGCATGCCGGGTACTCGCTAGTTTATAATAAATACGGTCTGTGTATTTTACATTCGCATTGCACACCGCGCGGAGCGCCATTAACACCATAAAAAAACGTGCGCTCGAACAAAGGTGACGGAATTGCGGGCTTCCAGTTGTGTAATAAAACGTTAGATTGCTAAGCATAAATAACTAAGCACAAACCTGATGAATGTTCTCCGTCAAGTCGTACAGGCTGAGGTTGTATATCATATTCCTGAAACAAACGAAACAAATTTTAAAATACATAATGTTATACATTTCAAATTCACTTGCTTATTGTACAAAGTGACATAATTATTCATAACTCCTAATTTCATTAGGTTTCTAACTAAACTAACAAAAGGCGTTTCACGTTCGTTATCAACGCCTCCACGTGCTTATTTAACTAGAGGCATAAATTATTATAAAATGTATTCATTACGCCCTGTTCACGTACACGTTAACAACGACCGAGAGCGTAAATCCATAGTGGAATAAAACGAGCACATTGTGTTCTTTGTGACAAAGCCAGTTAGCAGCCGCTTCCCAGTTCTGTAATACATAGATAGGTATGATGTTGCAGGGGGAGAAGAAACAAAAGGCCAATAAAAAGCGAATGTAAACAAAAGTTTTATAGAGTTAAACTGGAAAGGGCCAAGACCAAGGGCCAGATGAGTGCACTCAGCCCGCCGGGAGATTCGATTTACTGCACCAAAGCTTGAGAAAATACCGAAATAACAACTGCATTCACATGCTGGATTTCATTTCACGTGTGCTGAAAAATGCAAGGGTTTTATATGATTTAAAGCTAACAATAACACACCGGGTGAGTTCTTTCTGCACTCGCAAATGCTATTTTAACTAACGTTGAAAAGGTAATGTGCAGCACTTGTTGGTCCGGAATTACTTGGTTATTTTTACATGAAATTTTGCATTCATACACTTGGGTCATCTTCAAACCGCTAAAATGTATGAATTATGTTATGGCTGAGTGGTCCAAAACAACGGACTTCTACATCATCTCGGATTCTATAAAAATTAGATAAGTCCCTAATTACAGCATTATCCAAAGTTGCGAAGCTAGCAGTCCACAATGGAGTGCTCATACCCTGATGTATGGCAGTGAAGCATGGAACTGGCAGAAGAAGGATGCAAGTAGACTGAATGCTGTAGAAATGAGATCCGTAAGGCGTATGTGCGTAAAACCAGATATGAGCGTGTTTTAAATGTGGATATCCGAAAAGAATGCAAGGCTGATGTAAGCGTCATAAATAGGATCAAGTGTGAAAAGAATATATGACTCCAAAGTGTATGTTATAAGAAGTCGGGAACGTCCGAGGAAGACATGGCACGATCAAGTGAATAAAATACTTGAGTCGGACCATATCAAGAGTCGGAATAAGAGAAGAGTATGTCGGCCTCCATTGTCGAGTGGTAAGACGCTCGACTAAGAATCCAAAGGTGGTGGGTGAAAACCCGGCGTGCGCCAATAACTTTTATTTAATTAAAATGTGACATAAAACATTTAATACATATAAAATCATAAAAACTATATTCGTGGCACGTTACAGAGTGGTAGATACTCTAAGTATCGCCCTGGTGAAAGACCACCATTCAGAATAAAACGTTGCTTGAAATAGCTTTAGCCGTGTTTGGTGACCAGATCTGAATAGACAGGTACTTCCCAACCTTCCTCTTCCCCATCTCCTTCCCCTCCCCACTGCCTTCAGTCTCACAACATACTCCATTTGGGGATGCCATAGTCTCACTGGCTCTAGACGGTTGGGAGCAGTTAAAACTCTTGTGCGGTATTCACTATTAAAAAAAATGAATGTGAATGAAGCAAGGAGTGTGTGCCAATAGTAATAGTAAGGTAATACCTCAGAGCAATAATATACAAGAGAGAGCGCTGCTGTGGTCATGAAGTGTAGTTTTGATAAGCTTTGCCGGACTCGGCTACACCTGGGCGTGGCTAGGACTAGGGCTAGGGTATTCATACATCAATTCATAGCACATGTCGACATAATGTTTTTGTTTATTCGTATAACCACTTTGTCACGGTATTGTTATAAACAAAAATATAGCATGTAACCTAAAACCCATTGTTATGTCAATTTATGTCGAATATCACAACGTGTGCGCAGAGTCGACGAAGACGCGGGACACGATGAACACTCTTACAGTACTTTAAAGCGGTGTGATAATTTGGGAAATATTGTTGTCTCTTTCTTTCTCGTGGCATACGACGTAAAACCCCGGAGAAAGTGATTTATCCCAAGTTTGTATAGGTTGGGTAAAAAAAAAATAGCTCTCCCTCCATATATTGGTTTCTCCACGGGTAATACATACAAATCCTTAAAATACTGCGGTGTTGCGCCTACGTCATTATGGATTTTTCATATCTTTAAAGCTTGCCCGCCTTCGAATAAAGCTACGAAGACTCTCAACGAGCATTTCTCAACAGCACTCGTCCTATTTCGCCAACAAGTCGGTCTTAATGAATATGCATCCCCGTAACCTACTCCGATTTTGTTTTGAGCTTGGAGCGATGGCGGATGGTGATGCCCCGCCGTTTGGCAAGAAGCCCGAGCAATATTCGGGACGTAACATTCAAAGTCCTAGACGAGGGTGGAATCTCGAATCCCTGACAAACAAAAATTGCTGCCAAGTTTAATGCAAGCGCATTCGCCCCTCCTGGGGATCGGAATGTCGGGAGTTCCAGCTAATCCAAGACTGGTCTTATTAATCCAATATATTATCTCGTTACTTGAGCTGACAGGATCACACGAGTGTAAGTTAAAACCTCAATCTCACCAAATGGTGTACGCGTTTACGGAAACGTACATTTTGTAGAACTCCTAATGCTAACGCTAAGTACCTACAGTGCGTTGCCAAATATTTTTAGAATCGTTTACTTATAATACTTGAATATTTATGTTTTTAAGTACCAACATGAGCTGTCCTCAATCAAATTTCCTTTTCTTCGATTTAATAAATATGTTAATATGAATTCATACGTTTCATTTGGACTTATATACCATTAGCTTCTGGTAAATTGTTTTTTAATCTGTTGATGTACACATGCACTGTTTTACAAATATCTGAACCTTTTTTTTACATGATTTATAATAACGATCATGATTTTAGATATTTTTAATTTGTATACCTTCGTTTTATAGGCGTCTCCGACTTCTTCTTCCATTCACTTTCCCATCATATATTTTTTTCACACCCCTTTCTTCGTTCGTTCGCCAGCCTTATATTCTTTCCGGATATACACATTTTTAATACGGTCATACATGGTTTTACCGCAAATACGTCTCAGGGATCTCATTTCCACAGCATTTAGTCTACTTTCATCCTTCCTCTGCCAGTTCCATGTCTCACAGCCATACATCAGGGTTGGTATAAGC
Organism: Drusus annulatus; assembly: GCA_022651775.1. Taxonomy (NCBI): domain Eukaryota; kingdom Metazoa; phylum Arthropoda; class Insecta; order Trichoptera; family Limnephilidae; genus Drusus; species Drusus annulatus. The sequence goes on along the minus strand of JAGWCC010000424.1, from coordinate 401,426 downwards.
ACTTTATTGTGAACTATAAGCTTCGCTTCTTTAGACATTTTTTTTTATTAGCGCCAACAGCGTTCAGTCCTCCATTAATGGAGTTTCTAGCATTCACCTTTCTTATTAGATTATTTTATGGAATTAATGTAACAATTCTGTGTTCAAAAATGTGGAAATCCGAAAAGAACGCAAGACTGACGAATAAACGAAGAAATGAGTGTGAAAAGAATATCTGATGCGAAAGTGAATGGAAGAAGAAGTCGGGGACGCCCGAGGAAGACATGGCACGATCAAGTGAATCAAATACTTGAATCGGGCTACGTGAAGAGTCAGAATAACAGAAGAGTATGTATGAGACGATGTATGAATGTGAACGAAGCAAGGAGTGTGTGCCAAGACAGAGTTGTATGGCGGTCCATCCTCACTGCCTACCTCTACGGGGAAACGGCGTGATGGTTAGTTAGTTATTCTGTGTTCCTAATAATTTGGCTGAGACTATTAAATAGATACCTACATCTTTGTATATCTAATGAAAAAATAACAGAGTTTTACAATTTTTTCACTCTGGTAAGGTGGAGATTTTAGTATTTGCTCGTGAATACGTTACATTCCCAGAGCGTATTACCTGGCGGGTTGATAATGGATCGGGCGGAGCAACGGACTTTATATGCTCGGGTTTATGTACACGAAAAACACAGCTTTCGTATTTCACATTTGAACCAGCTTGCGGAAAATGAATTTTAATTTTAATATTTCGAGTGTCAACTTTTTTGTCCGACAAAAACCGGCCAGATATAAGAAAAGAGAATGCAAAGTTCCGTGCACAGAGAATACTGACTTATCAACACCGTTCCGGTATACAATATTGTAAAAAGAAAAGACAAAGAACGTGGAACAAAGTCTCATAAATTTTTCAACAAACTCGAGTTTTCCGACTGAAATATTGCATTTCACTTTTCCAAAATTCACCAGAAAACCATTGTTTTGTTTTATTAAAATAAATTTATTCCCGCGTAGGAAGCTTCTGCATTTGAGACATCTCTCAAGCTTCGGTACATACCAATTTACATGTACAATGTACATACATTACACGCGAGACCCATCTACGAGTATATAGGTGGATTTATTAATTGGCACAAATACTCTCGAAAAAAGAAGAATTACTACATATCTTGAATAAGTGTTCGTTATAATATTTTAACGATTTGAATATATGTAGCTACGATTATTGAGCGCCCAGGTGGAAGAACGATTTACAAATCAATTGTAAGATATTACAAAATTTTATCTGGATTTATGTACATTTTGGAAAATGGTAATTCTTCGCTTAATCGCATTTATCAGCCGATAGATGGGGCATGTGGACAATTATTATATACAATATAACGATGAAGGTATAACATAGGGACAAAAAACTGCCTACCTAACGGAGGTACGTTAACTATAAGAAAATCTGTTTGTCTCACTAAAAACTCACTCACGGTGAGCTCTGCCGATATGATATTAACTGAGCTTTTCCTGTTCGGATTTTTTAGGTTAATGAAACTATTTTCAGCTGCTAACAATATCATTTCCATCGTGAGTTATGGACATCTGTAATATTCACTTAACTGCCAGTAAATAAAACAAGACGCCATATTGTTTGTTCGGTGCAGAAAAAATAGTATGGAGCCTCGGCCAAAACCGGGTAGCAACCACTGTCAGTTTGATAATGGTTTGAAGGCCGAGACGGCCGTCAGGCACAATCTACACATCAGCCCTGATGATGGACACTGCGAGACTATCTGAAGCGTCGGCTAAAATGAAGCGGAATACCCCAAAAATCAACCGCCATAATACTTTAGGCAGAGAGAATCTTAAATCTTATGATAATAGTAGAGATATTATAATATAATACACCTAATAATGTATTTTTCTCAAACAGGTAACTATATCGTTGATATCGATATCGATGACAAAAAATACCTTGTACCCCACATAATAATAATATTTGGATAATTTGTATAGCGCCGTTTTTGTGAAAAATCACTTCAAAGGCGCTGACATCGTACACATTTTATAGGGGACACAAAAAACTGTCAAAAAATCATAATTTTCCTATCACAAAAAAATTACATACCACATCATTTAACAGTTATGTGCATCATGAATTCTAATTTACCCTTATCTCAACTTCTAATCATGGGAGGGCTATCAAAGAAATGGTGATAATCTGGAGGAATAACTGGTTTTAAGGCTTTACAGGGAATTACTTTAAATGAAAAACCTTTTCATATTTTATTTGGCTTACGAGATTTGGCCAGGTTGTCATTTTTTAAATGTTGTACTATAATACACTGAAAAATCACTTGTGACAAATGGGCGGGATACGAGGTGTTGTTTTGACAAAGGTAATTATATTTAATCCGTATTAGGATAAAATGTGCAGTTGCGTCCAAAAATCTAAAGACCTTGCCAGCTTTAGTATTGCAGTAATACAATATTACGTTCAGGGTGGGCCTAACCGCATAAAGACATTTAAAAATAGATGTAAATCCGTCAGCGGTGAATTATACGGAGGGGTTCATTACAAAGAGGCGTCGCGAAGTGTGGTAGCCTTTGACTGCGAATATTATTTGTTTGAGCGGATTATGGAATGGAGAGCCGTGGCTGGGACTCAAACGAATATTGGACATGCAAATTCAACAAAGAAATCAGACTTTTATAAGATGAAACCATGTTATATTTTCATCCCCTAGGACCTATGAAGGAAGGACAGTCTTAAAAGTCTGTTTTTTTTATTACGGAAGGCTTTTCGAGTGAAAAACTAGAAATAGTCCTACTGGTGGAAGCTCCGTCAGAACCTCTATTTTTGTTACATGCATCGTTTATGAGAGAGTGGAAAATGTTACAACGGAGATATTTTTCACAAAAACGGCGCTATACAAATCGTCCAAATATTATTATTATTATTATTATTATTATTCATCATGGTGAGCTTTTACTTCCAATTTGCCAACGGTCGCACATGAAGGAATACAGTTTTTGACGTAAAGTAGAAAACATGTGTCCAAAATTCCCGAAAAGTAAAATCGAAACTGTGAGATCTGGCGATTAGAAATTAGAAATGATTATTATAATTAAAAAGGACAGCACATAAAAAAATGAAAAAAAGCAATGACAAATATGTATGTTGGGAAGATAAAGTCAAAGTCTGAATAAGGTGTTGATACAGTCCGTGATTCAAGTCATAATAATAGAAAATAACTATCAAAAAAATAACTAAATATCACTAAGCTTGTTTGCGTAACGACTGCCAAAAAGCATTTAGATTTCCACCAAAAAAAATCAAGGCCTTGACTTGAGTTGACAAGTCCCGACATTTTAGACGATGGAGAATGGTATTCATAATGAGTATGGTGTTGATTGTTGATTGAGGAACAGTTTTTCATTATTTTTGAGTCAGAAGTGGAAGTTGAACTGGATTAGTTGCAACAAAGAATTTATACTTTTGTTTATTTATTTTTGAAAGAAAGACTAACATTCCCTGGTTACGAATAACCTGACATTTTTTTAAATTTATTAAAATTATTATTTCAAATTTTAAAAACGATTTTTAGCGAAAATTCTGCTGGGTATGTACTAAAAACTTTCACTAAAACTCGTTTTTTAAATTTGTAATATAATAATTATTGTTTAAAAAAAAAACTTAAAAATTAAAATGTAGTTCTACAAAATAAACTTTAAAACAATAAATAACCTAAAAATATTTCAAAAACTCCTACTACCATCATAATAAGCAAAATATGTTGCTTATACAATAATCACGAAATTTGTACAGCTTTTCTCTATGGAATTTCTGGGTAAACTCAACTATTTTCAGCTCACAACGACACTTTCACTATAAGCTATGGAGTTTCGAAAGATCCATGTAATGTTGGAAACTAAGAAAAGCCGCTTGTTTAATCTTTTACAAGCCAAATCGCAATCAAAGTATCGAAACTTATTTAAAAATAGTAAAATTTTCGTTTATTTCTGAACGTGATCTCCATTAGTTCTAAAATCCATGTCAGGTAAATATCTCTCATTTTATCAGATATCATTTTATTTTCATAGAAAGCACAAACTTTGTGGTGTAATATTATAAATGTAAATTGAAAAAGTAACTGTTTTAAACAATGCTGTTTTCTTTTAATTTTACGGTTGCCGAAAGCTTTGTGTTTTTTCGGAGCCTTATTGTTTGTACCCGACCACCGAAGACCAGACAAGACTATAAGAAGCACCGATTCGTTCGAGATAACCTCGACATTATACATAATTTACTTGCCACCCTGTCAGTAGTTGTAAATCGAGTTGCATATTTACCTGGCGCCAACGAGTATTGAGAAGTTGTCCTTATCGAGAAGTTTGAAGAAATCCTTGGCTGTCGCATTCCCCAGAAATTGCTCTGATGGCTCTTCTCCTGAAATAAAATAAACAGATTCTGTTAGTCGGAATGTAATTGCATTCAAATATATTCACCGATGACAGCGAATGATGACGCAGGGAATGCATTGTTATAATTTCAGGGAACAGATATATTCAGATGAATATAATTTAATTCAGTGACTCAAGTAATCAAGTACCACACTAATAATCAAGTGAGTGTGCGGATGTACTCATTGCACAAACAAGCCAATGTCATTATTCATTGTCCGTCTCTCGAATAATATATGTTATTTATTTATTATATCGAGGCATACGGCACGTTAACAGGTAGAATAAGATGTTTCCTCTTTTAGAGCTAGCAAACAACACCCTAATCGTAAAAAGAAAAGGTGAGGTGCAGCTCTGATCTACTTAGCAAGTCATACGAAAACTTAAGAAATAATTAACACACTGGCTATATCTTGCTGTAGGTATCTTGTCAGAAATAGTGAACTGGTAAATTACAAGATGGTAACACATATTTACCGTTATAAGACCAATTAGATAACTAGCGCAACCAGTGGCGGCTCGTGAGTTTTCAGTGTGCTAGAGTGCTAAGATTGAAAAATACGACCTTGGTAGTGTTGTTGTAGCCGAAAATGATTTTTATTTTTTTTTCAAGATTTTATTTTTTGTATGAAGATTTTCAGGATTTTTCAGTTTTGGTGGTGCACCGCACGGATTTCTGAAAAATCTTCATACAAAAAGTTGAAAATTCGAAAAAAATAAAAAATGTTTTCGGCTACAACAACATCAATGATTATGTTTTTTTTCAATCTTACCACTCTAGCCCACTAAAAAGTCACGAGCCGCCACTGTGCGCAACCATCGCACGGTTCCAGATTCAGAAAGAGAATTGAGATATTTTGGTTCAATGTTCTTTACGTAATATTAGTTTCGTTTGATGACGCGCTATCTGAAAAAATGTGCGTTTTCAAGCTACAACGAACGATTGTTAATAATAATAATAGCAGTGGATTTATATAGCGCAGTTTTGTGATAGTTCACCTCAAGTGCGCTTTACACTAAATTACCTAACCTAATATAACAACCAGAAAATAATAAATAACAAATTATGCAAATTTAAATTATCTAAAATGGTGATCGTTATAAAAAATATTCAGATATGGGTACAAAAGTGCATATTGTATACCATCAACAGATTAAAAAACGATTGACTAAAGGCTAAGGGTGTAAAACTTAATGAAAAGCATTTATAAATTTGTTAAGCAGAGAAAAGGAAAAATACTATTGAAGTCAGCTAACGTGTTGGTACTAAAACATCAATATTGTAGTATTATTAGGTAACGATTCTAAAAATGAGCAGTGTGAATATTTAAAAAAAAAATATTTTATAACAAAAAGTATATGGTTTTCAGTAGACAGTAAAGATATTCAGTAACAAGGATACAAGTAAAGAGAAAACCGAAGCTAAGAAAATTAAGGACGTTTAAAAGAAATGAAGTAATGTTTTATGTGTATGTTTTTTAAGCAATTTCATTTTTAAATTATATAGGTACCTAGTGCAACATATGAAAATGTGAGGGCCTTTTGAGACTACTGGCTCTGTACGTCTATCAATTGACTATAAATTTTACAATAATATTGTATTTTTTCGTACGATGGCAGGTACGGGGGTCAATGCGTTTAATCCAAATAAATTCCACCATACAATAGGCCGAAAATTGAGAGATTTCTCAGGCGCAGAGAGGCTCATATTGCGGAACTGCAGATCCAGTCTGAGCCACCCAGCCTTTCCACCACACGAAGTGTCGTGTACAGGAACTTATGTTACAGAAAGAAGAGGGCAATTTCCGAGAACATGAACATACTCCAATATACAAGTTGGTAAGCGAGAAGTGAAAAATCCTATTACGTTTTACCTGAAAGCTATGGCAAATGTTGTCATCAATAAAAAGTAATGCATATTTCTAGGCGTTCGCTACATTACAGCTTTATATAAAAATAAAGCGCTTTTCATATTACCTATACGATGTAAAAGATTATGCGAAAACTCGAAAAAAGCAATACTGCCTTTGTCGGAAACTCCGTGTTTACATGGCGGCGTGATCAAGTCAATAATTCGCACTAACGTCCAAAGTCTAAAGCAGGAGTGGCGCTGAGAACACCCGGAGTAAATACCAATTTTCTGGAGCTTTTAACGATTCCAACCTTTATTCCATTGCGGGAAAACTTTCCGTATTAAATCTCATTCGCGGCAATAAGTCGGATGTGTTTTAATTTGTTTAGCGCCGCGGTGCTCCGTGGCGTGGCCCACCCACCCTCCCCCGTGGTGTGAGAGGCGGAGGCTGCGGCCGCACTTTTCCGCGTCGCCGCTAAACTTTTTACGGGAGGGAGCTTTCTAATGCAAATCGCGGGAAGTTCACTACTCGATGTGATCGGAACTCACTTCCCGTCAAATAGGAAAGCAGGTTAGGAGGAGGGGAAAACTATTTCCCGGCTCTATATTCATGGAATAACCGCGGGGCTCTAACGAGAAAGAATCCTCGACATCTTCATATGCTGCGCTACACGGTGTTTCCTTATTTTAATACTGCTACGTCAACTTCCAATATGATAATATCACTATCAATATTGGATTCACGAAGATAAACATATATTTTATGTACGTCCGATATTCCGAGTTCTCGAGATTCTTGCACGAATTATTATACGATGTCGAGAGGGATTCGATATTCCCGATGACTTTCGAGATACGAAATAACATGAACAACTACATACGAGGATATTGTTGTTTTTTTATTATAAGAATTGACGCCTGATACAAAGAGGGATAAAAACTCTTGTAGAGACCGGAATGATCCACCCGTTATAATGTGTTTTTATAGTGGATACCGCACAAGAGTCCCAATTGACGGCCTCCATGGTCGAGTGGTAAGACGCTCGACTACGAATCCAAAGGTCGCGTCTTGAAACCCGGCGTACGCCAATAACTTTTATTTAATTAATATGTGTCATAACACATTTAATTCATATAAAAATTATAAAAGGTATATTTGCGACACGTTCCAGAGTGTTAGATACTCTAAGTATCGCCCTGGTGAAAGACCACCATTCAGAATCGAAACGTTGCTTGAAATGGCTTTAGCCGTGTTTGGTTACCAGATCTGAATAGCCAGGTACTTTCCAACCTTCCTCTTCCCAATCTCCTTCCCCTCCCCACTACCTTCAGCCTCACAACATACCCTATTTGGGGATGCCATAGTCTCACTGGCTCTTGAACGTTTGGGAGCAGTTGAGACTCCTGTGCGGTATTCATATAAAAATAATAAAAAAAACTGCTCCTGATCGTCTGGAACAAGTGGGACTATGGCATCCCTGATTGAGGTGTGGTTGTGAGGCTGAAGGTAATAGTGAGGGGAAGGAGATGGGAATGAAGAAGTTTGGGAAGTACCCGGCTATTCAGTTCTGTTCCCCAAACACGGCTAAAACCATTTCAACAACATGACAATTCTTAATAGTGGTATTTCACCAGGGCGATTCTTAAGGTATCAACCACTCTGATATGAAGATTACTGGGGGTATGATTGCAAAATGTTTTTAAATGCTATTCTAGAACGCGTGGAAAAAGAAGTATATATTATTCTATATGAATTAAATGTGTTTTAACCCGTATTCTTTAAATAAAATTCATTTGGGCACGCGGGATTTGAGCAGGCGACCTCTGGCTTCGTAGTCGAGCGTCTTGATCACTCAAGCACGGAGGTCGTCAAACCACCTACACTAGTATAGTGTGCGCGTGTGTGGGTGCGCGTTTGCGAGCTTTGTGCACAATACGTGTTTTATGTACGCAAGAGGCCATTAAGTGCAGATATCAGATGATGTGCTCGTGTTTTTCCCTCCCAAGGTGACTGCGAACTGCCACGCTGCTCTGCGATGTTCGTCATTAACTTAAATACTTGAAATTACATGACACCAGACGTAATCTAGGACCAGTCGAGGCCGCGTCACGTCACTCGAGGGCCGGCGATCAGCGACGGCACTGATGGCTGACGGCTGATGGCAGCCGAGCGCCAATAATATCGATCATAATATTACCACCGTCGTTTCAAGGAAACGTTTGCAACTATTACACTCTTAGAGCAATAATATACCAGGAGGAATAGCTTGTTTAGTCAGGATTGTAGATTTTTTCCTGACTCGGGCGTGGCTAGGGCTAGGGTATTTTTTTATATATCAAACATAATACATAGTAGATAATACAAAATAGAGATTATACATTATATTGTCAAATGTTATATCAATATTCAATTTTTTTAAATTTAAATTTTCATTATTAAGATGTACCCTCATTAAAAATCTATGCTTGTGTGTATGAGGGGGTGTTATTTATTTGATCACTAATAAACTATTAATTTGATTTTTCAAAATATTTATTTTAAGTTTTCAGTGTAGTTTTTTAATTGTTTTTTGGTTTCTTTGAGATAATCATTAATCAATCTTATTTTTTTCCGGTAAACTATTAAAGAATTTTATTCCCAGATATTTGTAAATTTGCTGATCTATTGTTTTTTACATATCGGAATCGGAAAATATAGCTTATTTAATATAATATAATATATTTTTAGCTATACTTTTTATTTGTTTATAATGAATACCGCACAAGAGTCCCAACTGCTCCCAACCGTCTAGAGCAAGGAGACTATGGCATCCCCAATTGGGGTATGTTGTGATGCTGAAGGTGGTGGGGAGGGGAAGGAGATGGGGAAGAGGAAAGTTAGGAAGTACCTGGCTATTCAGATCTGGTAACCAAACACGGCTAAAGCCAATTCAAGCAAGGTTTCGATTCTAAATGGTGGTCTTTCACCAGGGCGATATTAAGAGTATCTACCACTCGGGAACGTGCCGCAAATAAACTTATAATTAAATGTGTTATGACACATATTAATTTGATAAAAGTTATTGGCCCACGCCGGGTTTGAACCCGCGACCTTTGGATTCGTAGTCGAGCGTCTTACCACTCGACCATGAAGGCCGTTAAAGTTCATCCGTTCATAGCACATGTCGACATAATGTTTTGTTTATTTGTATAACCACTTTTTCACAATATTGTTTTCAACAAAAATATAGAATATAACCTAAAAAACTGAGTTATGTCCTGTTATGTCGCATAACAACAACGTTGTTGGCGGAGTCGCCGGAGACGCGGGAGACGGAAAACATTCCTACATACCGAAAAGTGGTGCGTTATTATGTGACAACTTGTCTTGTCCTCTCACGGTTTACGACGTGAAAACCCGGAGAAAGTGATTTATCGTAAATTTGTATAGGTTGGGTAAAAATATTTAGCTCTCTCTCCTTATATATTCTTGCTCTGCGATTAGACTTATACAGCCTACTTGTTGTCTGAGATAGATAAATGTGAGTGAAAATAAATCGGCCTATAGTGAATGTTTTGCCATTACAAACATTTAGAGTGCGAAGTAATGAAATACATAAATTAAACAGAATTGTTTAATTGCTCGTAAGGAGTTATTTATGTTAATGTGAATATTTAAAAAAAAAACGCTACTAAATCCCAGAGTTGTTTCATTCGAGTGCGTAAGTTATTTGAACATAGCACTGCTCCTGGACGTCTGGAGGCAGTGGGCTTATCGTAGTAGGGAGGGGACTGAGATGCGAAAAAGGAAGGTTGGGAAGTAAAACAAACACCAATCACGACCAAAGCCATTTCAAGCAACGTTTCAATTCTGAATGGTGGTCTTTGACCAGGACGATACTTAGAGTATATAAATATTATTTTTTAGTAATCAAATGTATTAGCACACGCTGAGATTTGCACCCGCCACCTCTGGGTTCGCACTCAAGCGTCTTAACCACTCGACCACAAACCCTTTCAATCACCATATTTTTTAAATAGAAAATTTCATGCGCTACTCAGAAGTGGATATTTTATCGCGATATTTTTACATAATAAAAACATTGAATAATGTTAAAAAAATATAATATATCTACATACAATTTTTTTAAACATTTTAAATAATTAAATTTAATAGATGTCATTATTGAGTTCGGCTACTTTTTAGTTTTTGTTCTTATCGTGACAGATGTTTCGGCGTTTAAAGCTATCATTAAACTGTGGAGATAGAGATTTCTTTATACGAGTCATTGCAGTCATTTTTATTTTTGTAATGTTTAATTAATAAATTAGATAAAATCGATTTACGTTAAATAAAATCTGTTTTTCCCATTCGATGAAACTATTGCTTACCTACTAATGGAAGGTTTATTTTAATTGTTTTATAATGTGAACATTACAAAGTCGATTGCCGTTAGTTATTTCCCGTTTATGAAAATTAATTTTATTGTTTAAGCATTTTAAGTACCTTCTCTTGATTATTAAGTGAATTATTTTCATTGTTTAGCGTTTTATTATTAGGTATTATTTGTTTTTTATGTTGGTTTCTTTAACATACTTAGGTGTGAAGATAATTTAAATTGATTATTAATTAATATTATATTTGGATCATTTGTTCTTTTGTTTATTTCTAATTGTTCATGTAAATTTTATGTAAGCCCCTTACTTTCAATATGCGAGGGCGTTGGCTCATTATTGGCAAGTGGTTTTTTTCTAAGAGATGGGTTATAAATTATGAGTCTACATTATTATTTTGATAAGAACGCATATGTCCTACGAATCTAGTTGAAAAAGGCCCTTCTAGTTTGTCTAAAATGGGTGGAATTACATTCTGTATGATAAAAAAATTATACACAAATAAATCATAAATATAACCATTATTCACAGTCAAGTTAGCGATATCAGGGATCAAGTTAGTGGTTACAAGAATGTTTTATTCCGATTCCTCACGATATTCTCAATCACTTCACTCCAGTTAACTGAATATTTCCTTGCTTTCTTTTGACAATTTTTAATGTGAAATTAATTTAATATGTTATCACTGTTTTGAATGTTTAAACAATAAATCATATTGTGCCAATTCATGGCTAATTGGATTTTTTAAAATTATCTGTGAGTGACCAAAACTATATAGGTACAAATTTTACTTTAATAAATATGGTTATAATGACAACAACAGTGAATTTATATAGCGCAGTTTTGTGATAGTTAACCTTAAGTGCGCTCTACACTAAATACCCTAACCTAATACAACAACGATAAAATAATAAATACCAGATATGTATGCAAATTAAAACTATCTAAAATCATGATCGTTATCATAAAGCATGAAAAAATGTTCAGATACGGGTATAACAGTGCATGTGTACATCAACAGATTAAACTTTGTGTGACTGAAAGGGTATCGGGGTACCCACTTTGGTTTTCAACATAGATTTTTTTAATGTTCCAGTAAGTCTAACCGGCTGAAACTCCCTGACTTCTCCACAATAGTGAAAATGAACATAACCGTTGGGTATGTGGAGGGTGGTTTGTTAGCGGAAAACTAATAAGTATAATTAACTACTTCTGAAGACTGAAAGAGTACCCGGGTACCCTCATGTGTTTTATATGATTTTTTTAAGCTTGTCCGTATTTATTAGTCATTTTATTTTATTTTAAATTATATATATGATGAACTGTTGTGTTCAAAGTACATCACCTGTATCCTTAATACTATTTTTAATCACCTATTTAATTAAAAAGCCCAAGAAAAGATGGTACTGGGTAAAATTCCTATCCACTTCCCCAAGTATTGAACTGAGTCGAAATATATTACGTCATAAAAGTGGTCCAGAAAACTTCAGCAAATGATATATGTACTTTAAAAGAAACCTTCATATCAATTTTAAAAAGGTGTAATTTTCTTCAGTCACATAAGGGTTAAAAAATAATTTAGTAGAAACTAAGGGTGTTAAAAATCCAGATGAAAAGTATGTGGAAATATGATTTTTTTGTTTAAGCATACACAAGGAAATAATGTTGAAGACAGTTAACGTGTTTGTACTTAAAAACATTAATATTCTAAGAATTCGGCGAAGAGTGACCCAAGATGGCAGATTTTATAGTTATCTAAGAAAATGCGATATTTTTAAAGGACGAACGCTTGCCAATAATGATATATTTTTTTAAAAACACCAAAAAATGGCAGAAGGGCCACCATTTGCACATCCACCGTTCTATTCGGTGTTCTGAGTGAAAAGAGACAGTACAGTCCCCATTGTTAATTGATTGACAAAGTGTCACAAACACACTGGCCCCAATAGGGGTGGGCTGTCAATACCCAGAGACGTCTATGCGGGCCGAATTGATGAATGCCCAAACAAGCAATCCGAAACAACTGCCGGCAAATCGTTACACACTAAAATATTTATCTACGATTTTAAAACTTAAGTACCCAATTAGTTTAAATATTTATGTGTAATTAGACGACTAATCCCTTCCTTTTCATTTGCTAAACACCGCTCTAGATCAAAAATTAAAAATAAATAAATATTTTTACAATAATCAGTGATCGAGTGGTTAAGAAGCTCGACTACGAATCCAGTAGTCGCTGGTGAAATCCCGGCGTGCGCTATTATTATTTATTTAATTGGTGTGTATTTTACATTCGTATAAAATAAGACATAGTATTTATGCAGCACGTTCCAGAGTGGTAGATACTCTCAGTATTGCTCTGGTGAAAGACCACCATTCGGAATCTAAACGTTGTTTGGAATGTCTTAAGACGTTATCTGAACAGCCAGGTACTTCTCAACCTTTCTCTTCCCCATCTCTTTCTTCTCCCCGCTACCTTCAACCACACATACATAGCCCAATCGGGGATGCCATAGACCCACTGGCTCCATACGGTTGGGAGCAGTTGGGACTCTTGTGCGGTATTTACTGTAAAAAATAATAAAAAAGGTATTTAAAGCTTTAAAGCTTTTAGCAGTAGAAGATAAAGATCTTATTTAAAAAGTAAAAACAGTGAGCATTCATTAATTGTAAAAATAAGCTACTTTTATCCATTCTGTTTCCAGGATTTGAGCTAAAGCAAAGCCCTCTTCGCGTGGAAATAAAAAGCTCGGCTCGGCTCGGAGACATTTTGACGGGGAGTCGGAGTACTGCCATTCATCCTGAGCGCTTTTTTGCCATAAGCAGTTGTTGTCAGTTTGACATTATCTTACTCTTCGGAGCAAACACGAACATCACGTTTACATCGTAGATTTTTGGGTAAACGAAGGGACGGAATGTTAAGATGACAAAATTCTATATGAGTTTCCTCTTGAGCAGAATTATTATTTCTAATTTTGAGTTTCAATGCGTCGCTGTAAGCTCCTTTCTGAGAAAAAAATGCCAAATCACGTATTTTTATTTAAATAAATACATTTTTTCACAAGGTTTTTAGCTACTCGAAAACGGTGTCAGATAGCGAATGCAGAAAAACATGTACCGTATGCGTGGTTGTCTTCCAAAAGTATGTGGAAGACAACCACGGCTAGTGGCGCGATACCCGATTATAACAGTAGCGTGGGACGTTCATATAGCTATCTCATCCGTATACACATATTCTTTGAATGGCTATCCTTTTCATAAGCGGGTGAAACGGAAAACAAGACGGTACTAGTGGTGCTACATTTTTCGTAAGCTTTGTATATGACGTGTCTTCTATTTTATGTCTGTGTTTCAAATTTGTTTTTTTTTAATGGATATTGTTCTATCTTCAGAGCAATAATATACAAGAGAGAGCGCTGTAGAGAGAGCTGTAGTCAGTTTTTACAAGGTTTGCCGGACTCGGCTAGATCTGGGCGTGGCTAGGACTAGGGCTAGGGTATTTATATGTTCATTCATAGCACATGTCGACATAATATTTTTGTTTATTCGTATAACCACTTTTTCACAGTATTGTTGAAAAAAATTAAATAACATATAACCTAATAAACCGTTGAGTTATGTCAATTTATTTCGCGTATATAACATGTGGGCGGAGTCAACGGAGACGCGGGACACGAAGAACATTCTAACAATACTTTAAAGCGGTGTGGTAATTCGGGAAAATTTGTTGTCTCTTTCTTTCTCATGGTGTACGACAAAAAACCCAGAGAAAGTGATTTATCCAAAATCTTTATAAGTTGGGTAAAAATAATTAGCTCTCTCTCCAAATATATACTCTTGCTCTGAGGAATTAACATACCACATTTTAAATTTTATTCCACTATTTTTTATTAGGACCGGTCCGGTTTCACCTTGTAATGAGCATTTTCAGACTGGTACAATTTGAAGTGAATCTATGGTATATACATTTACTTTTTATGTTCGGAATGGACGCTATTGGCTGTGTATCATTTTGAACATTTGCGACATTTGTATTTTGTTTTATTGCTGACAGGGGCGGTTTTACAATTATATTCAAATATACCTTCGGGTAGTTTTATTACCTTCTGGGAGACGGATTTCGTAGTGATTGAGTTTTATGAATTCGTAAGACATTTTAATATAATAAATATTGCTATCAGCTTTATGTTATGTTGAAGTCGAGAACGTCCGAGGAAGACATGGGACGATCAAGTGAATAAAATACTTGAGTCGGACCATGTCAAGAATCAGAATAACATAAGAGTATGTACGGCCTCCATGGTCGAGTGGTAAGACGCTCGACTACGAATCCAAAGGTCGCGGGTTCAAACCCGGCGTGTGCCAATAACTTTCATTTAATTAAAATATGTCATAACACATTTAACTCATACAAAATATTAAAAATATGTATTTGCGGCACGTTTTAGAGTGGTAGATACTATGGTATCGCTCTGGTGACAGACCACCATTCAGATCGAAACGTTGCTTAAACATGGCTTTAACCGTGTTTCGTGACCAGATCTGAATAGCCAGGTACTTCTCATCCCCTCCCCACTAGCTTCAGCCTCACAACATACCCCAATTGGGTATGCCATAGTCTCACTGGCTTTGGACGGTTGGGAGCAGTTGGGAATCTTGGGCGGTATTCACTACATATGTATATTCAAATGGGTCAACTGGTAAAATTTTGTAAAAAGTAAGTAGTTAGTGGAATAAACTATAAAGTTTGATTATATTAAATCACTTTGATAGTAATATATTTGAAACATGCCCACCTCTCTATCCGTCTGTATTATTTCGTATAACTGCAAGAAAGTATTGATATCTCACTGTCGTGATGGTCTAATGTTTATCAGACAAAGGGAGCACCTAAAAATACACACTTTTTGGTTTTCTAGTACAAGCAAATTAAAAATGATTAATCTGGCAATTCTCTACGGGTAGTTAGAAAAATGTCTAAGGTTTCTAGTGAATACAATTCATAAACGGTAATCTTTTAAATACTTTATGAAATGCATTCTGAAAATTTTAGGTAAAACGTTCAAAAATGCCTTTGCTGGTTTTCAAACTGCACCTTTTACTGATATTTTCGTATGTTTTTCGTAGAATTAAAAAAAAAATTGTGTTCACAGAAACCTCAAACATTTTTATAACTACCCACAGAAAAATTACAAAGAAATCATTTGTAATATTGCTTGTATTAGAATGCTAGAAGGTAACGTTCAGGGTCATTCTTGAGTGCTGACCCTTAACCGGAATATTTTTCATTAATACTGAAAGTTGTTTGAACGAGTGGTATATTTATATGGAACTTTTGAGTGATAGTAGGAGGGACAAATGTTTGAAATACTAGACCATAAAAATAGTTAGATTAGTAGATAAAGTATTATTTATTACAGCAACGGTTCACTTCTGTTATTATTGGATTGGATGGGATTACTTTTGATGCTGAAAATGCCAATGTTGTGAATTCTCCACTCGATAAAACTGTCTGTTTTCCCCAAAGTACAATAAAGTCCAGAGGCAGATTGGTGAAGTCGGATTAATCAATCATAATGGCGCCGCAAGAAGTTGACTTCCGCCTGTTCCAACAAACCCCGATAGAATAATATGAACAATAATAATTCGCTGCGGAGATTTTCTCATTTTTTGGCAGTGTTTCTTCTTGTGCCAAAAAGCCTTCAAAAACATCATTAATTATTTGTTATTTTTTGTTTTATACGATGTTAAAGTGATGGATTTTGTGGGAGGGTAGATAGGAAGTAGGAAGAACTTACATAAATAATGATATAACTTTTCTAATGTAACCCACGTGGTGTTGGTATTATCGGGATATATCGTCGCTGGAAAGGCAAAAGGGCTTAAACGACACTTTGGTATAAAATGAGTTAAGCACGCAGTTTTGATCAGGTTTTTCTTTTGCATTGAATGCTCTGACTCTCGTTTGATTCTGAAGATTTTTGAAGCACTTCAGCCATCTAAAATGTATTTACTATTTGGGAAAAGACTTGACTCAAGCTACACAATTTTGAGACTTTTTGTCGATTCAGGTAACTCAGTGAGAGCATTAAGTTACCTGTATTATTTTTTTTTTCAAATTCCAACCAGGTATTGAAGACTAAAAATGGCTCTTCAGTCCTTTTTCCTTTGCAGCGACGGTATATTCAGCTGTAAGTTCCGTAAATGTATTTAAGTACACAAGAAACTCTTTGAAAATGCTTTTTCATAAAAATAATAATATTAAGCTTAGTACGAATTATATTTTATCGTAATACCGATCGATTGATGTAGAACTGAATTCTGTAAAGAAACAAATTAAATGAACACATACTTAATAATTCGATAATCCTAACGTGCTGTCAAAAATGAAGCTTATTAGGGGGCGTCACCGGAGACGCGGGAGACGGAACACATCCTTACAACACATAAAAGCGATGTGTTATTTTGCGAAATTTTTGTTGTCTCTTTCTGTCTCATGGTGTACGACGCAAAAACCCGGAGAAAGTGATTTATCTCAAATTTGTACAGATTGGGTAAAAACTATATATAAAAAGCATAGTATTTGTTCACCAGCATTGCCCAATTTCAGCCCGTTCCCCACACATGTGGCAGTAGATACTGTGTTTTCATTTGGGGAAATCCACCGTTTGGAGGCTCTGAGCAGAATGATGGATGACTACACGTAAATGGTGTAGCTCCGTACCTAGTGCCTACGTATCTCCACCCTCGGCCAAGCTCACTCGTAAGTCCTTACTCGGAAAGGCTAAACTTGTTGACGCAGGGGTCCGACCACAACCTTTGTAGGGGACAGGTAAAATAACTACTAATATGATATTACACGAGGCACAAAGAGTAACAGGGAAATTATAAAAGGCCGTTTAAATTAAAGGCTTTTGGAAGGGATCAACGCACCCAATTTTAACGTAATAGCCTTAAAATACAGTTTTTAAAATAACGTGGGTATACAGTTTAAAATTATTTTTTTTTAGCCGATAAAAAAAATATGAAAAAGGGAAAAGGAAAAAAATTGAGCTTTTAAGTCAGAAAAATATCAGTAAAATAATTAGATGCCAGCAACTATTTGTTCTATTGATTCTTCGCATGCACTTTTTTTTCCTTTTTTTACTCACACCTACTTTAGTCAAATATTGATTTCCTTGTTTTCACGAAATGTGGATATCCGTAAAGAATGCAAGGCTGATGTAAGCGTAACGAACAGGATCAAGAAAGGGACTCTTAGATGGTTTGGGCATGTAGAGCGAATTAACGAAAAAAGGAGTGTGAAAAGAATATATGATGCTAAAGTGAATTAAAGAAGAAGTCGGGGGACGCCCGAGGACGACATGGCATGATCGAGTGAATCAAACACTTGAATCGGACCACGTGAAGAGTCAGAATAACACAAGAGTATGTATGAGACGATGTATGAATGTGAATGAAGCAAGAAGTGTGTGCCAAGACAGAGTTTAATGGCGGTCCATCCGCTCTGCCTACCCCTGCGGAGAAATGGCGTGATGGTTAGTAAGTTAGTTGTTTTCACATATTTTTTAACTATTTTTCTTTGTAATACTTACCACATTCTCATTTTGTAGACATTTAGAATACTTTTCTCTCTTAAATGCATTTCCTTTTTGCATCACTATGAATACATCACTGATTTATTCAACGCACGATATGCATATGTTGCAATTGGACTGATAATCCTAACCTTTATTATTTTGTTCCAATCAATGTATATTACTTATTATCGATCTGATAAATTTAGAAAAAAAGACCAACTGATCGTACATAACAGAATGGTTCCGTAAGGAAGAGAATATAAATATTAGGTAGTCCCACCCTACGGTAAGAATCCACACGTGGAAGGCTTGAACTCCGTTATTTACATAAGGGAAGGTCTGAGGTCTTCTGAGGGAATATATAAATTTGATAAAAAATCGCTGCAAACAATGAGTCAAAGAAAAAGGAATGGAAATGCTTGCTGATATTGCCACGCTGAGAATATATCGGCAGTGTTTCATGATATATTATAAAGAAAACTTACCGTATTTGACGTATAGCTTGGCGTTGGAGTCTGGAGACCAGGCCATGGCTGCTTTGATGAGGACCAGGAGTACCAGCATCAGAGCTGCGTGGACAGCAAGGGGCGCCATGGTGGGGGTGGCTCGGTGGGTGGGGCTTTCCCTTCCCTCTCACCACCCGCCCCTGGACCGCGAACTCTCTCGGCAACTTGACATCCTGGAGAAGAACGATGCTGTTAATACTTAGGTTTATTTCAAGTTAAATACTGTACTTCAACAATTTTCTCTATAAAAGAAGATCGAATAAAGCGTAAATATTAAAATTCTTAAAATAAGCACTGTTAATAATAAATAATAATAATAATTGGCTGATTTATATAGCGCCGTTTTCGTGACAGAAAAAACCCACCTCAAGGGGGCTTTACGGCATAATTAATATGATAATAAAACTAAGACTTAATATTAACTTATGCCTAATACTTATAACTAGTGACTTACAACTAACATATTTACATTAACACATACATATAATGGTTTTTGCCCGTGCTGTCGGACCTAGGGTAGAAAAAAAATGGAGGAAGTAATAGTAAACTATATATATATATATATAAACTATGTATAGCACTCGGACTGAGTGGTCAAAACTCTAGTGAAGCAAATTGGTGTTATTGTGGGTGTGATAATTCAAAAAGGTGTATCTTTAGTTTTGCTCTGAACTCAGTTGAGCTGTCGATCTTTGCTCATTTTGTGAGATGTGACTTTTTTTTGCAAGAATGTCTTGAACTTCAGAACAATAATATACAGGAGGGAAAGCTTTGCAAAACGGTGAAGTCAGGATTGTTGTTTTTTCCTGACTCGGGCGTGGGTAGGGTTTTCATGGATACACCTTTTTACATCCATTTGTAGCATACGTCGACATAATGTTTTATTTATTTGTATAACCACTTTTCCACAGTATTCTTATCAACAAAAATATAGGATATAACCTCGAAAACCCTTGAGTTATGTCGCATAACAAAACGTAGTGGGCGGAATCGCCGGAGACGCAAGAGACGGAAAACATGTATACATACCTAAAAGTGGTGCGATATTATGAGACAATTAGTCTTGTCTCTTTCTCTCTCACGGTTCACGACGTGAAAACTCGAAGAAAGTGATTTATCGCAAATTTGTATAGGTTGGGTAAAAATATTTAGCTCTCTCTCAATGTATATTCTTACTCCAAGTCTTGAACAATGATTTAATTTTGATAATGTATATCAGTGGTGCATAACCGGCTTGATGGAAAAAACCGGTAGGTTTGGAAAAGCATTAATTTAAAATGAATCCAACGAATAATATTTATAAAATATAGGCCAGGAAGAAACAGATAGGAAGACTTCACCCTGCATTGAATTGGCAGTGGCTGATGATACCAAACTGAGTTTCCATGATATGCAAAGGATTGCAAATACACTTTCTGAAAAATGATTCAATTTACCTGCACAATTTATACGGAGAAAAACTATTCATTTATTTTTTCATGAAAGTTACACGAAAATAAATCTAGAAATGAACGAATTTACTAAGTTTATAATGCTACAGAAAAAAAATGTGACCTCTCCGAACCCATTTAGCAAAAAAAAACACATTCAATTTAAATAATCACTCGGCATGAGCTTTTGGTTTGCAACGATCAACGGGAAAATGGTAAGCCATTCGGATATTATGTAAATCGACAATTTGTATGTTGCGGGACTGTTAAAGTGACACCGCGTCGGATGAAGCAATGGCAGAATGATATAAACATTAAAATTACGTAATTTACGTCTGCGATACCGTTAGCTTGTAACACCTGTCAAATTAACACGTACATACTAGAATTATATCGCAGAGATCTGTCAGACAATGTACGAAAACTGACGGCGTACTAATTCATCCCGAATAAAATTACAGCACGTCGCGTGATTGAAATTTGCAAAATATCGACATGAAATAAGGAAGAAAATACATAAGCCCCTTCTCTTCTTCCGAAAAGGTAGACTACCGGTACCAGGTGTGAGATTAGAACTCGATCCTTTTCGACTACTAACCACCACCAATTACCGACAACCTCTACTCAGACATTATATTTTACGTTAGGTATACGAAATGGTGTGAAAAGTTGGCAACATTATATATTACGATGATTGTAGGGTAGAAAGTAACATGTCAATAACAACTCTCTGAAATCCACACGTCATACAGGTATTTATACAGGATTACACGATCAGTATAATATTTAGAATGTCGGTTTAATCATGGGGTCTCTATCGAAGAACATAAACTATATTGTATTCTGAATCGTGTGATTTGTCATAAACTGACTGCGCAACAATGGCCTTATTCCACGTCGAGGCATTACACAAATGTGCTGTAATGCGTGAGGACTGATAATGTGACCGACGACAGTCGATAGTCGATAGTCGACAGTGCGTCGGAAACAGCGAGAGCCTATTGTTCGTGGGACACGATTGAGGGGTTCTTGCAACACATCACAACAGCCATCACCCATCAGCCATTTACAGCCATTGATGCTGGATGAATCCAGACATTTAAACTCTAACAATACCAGATCGCTGGCTGCGACAAAGACAAACGGAACTAAATAGGCCACGCAATGCCCTCTCCTGAGTCTACGCAAAGGTAAAACATAAGGCAAGCATTAAATGGAGAGTTTTTTGTAAAATTATTTTTTAAACTAGACGAACGGTAAATACTGATTTAATGAATTCGAATAATATTTCTGAAAGTAATGCAGCGAAATCATGCATTTAATATTAGATGTTTATGAGGTGGCTTATATTATAACAAGAAACACCTGTTTGGGTTCGAAATACGGGATATTTCGTGACATTAGTTATAAACGGGACTAAACCGGTTAAGATAATTCTTAAATGGCTTCGACCCGATCGTTGAACTACGGAGGGACCACACGTATTGAATATAGAGAGAGAGCGTAATAATGTGTTGTTTATTGAATCGCTTCGAGAAAGAAGTTGTCGTGTTTGCACAGAACTCTCGGGGCCCGCTACACGCATCGCCCGTCGCGGTGTCATTTAGTCAGTAAAAAGTCGTAATGGGTTAGGGCATTAAACGCCATAACTCTCGGTAGACGATATTGTTGTTGCGGGACTTTACGGCGAAGCTCGCAGATAATGGCAAACAGGCCGAGCTATCAGCGCGCGGGATGAGCTCCGTAAATTTCCAGCAAATACGGCGGTGGGCGGTGGGCGGTAGGCGGCGAGCGCTAGCGCTGAGACGGCGGTGTCGAGGTACAGCGAGCAGAGGCAGAGGCAGAGGGCAGAGGCTGGAGGGAACAATGACAAGCCACGGACCCGGGCCTCGGGCGTCACGAGTCGGCGCAAAGTCACACGACGGTGGTATTAAATATATGTAAACAGAGATACTTAGGGGAGATGAGTTTTTATCAGCAGCGCCTCTGCCATAACTCGCTTTCATAAGTCACTACCGGAGAGTGGAGGTGACGCGTCCCACATCCGCTAACCGGAAGATTGCATCAGCACGACCTTTCGGATGAATGTTTTATAAAATGACGGAACATCCGAGATAAAATACCCAAAGGTCACAAGTTTTAGTACCCAGGCCCTCAGAGCTTACATACTTCATACGGTCATTTTGGGAAAGAGAAAAAAAGAGGGAGGAAGTCAATATCATATCGTAAGGAGGCCGAAATATAAATTAAGAAATATTTTTAGCAGAAAACCGCTGTAAGATAAACAGCAAATTTTAAAACGAAAGGGTCGCAATTATCTCTCGTGGGATATACGCGCTTTATCAGAAAGCCGGCCGTAAGGAATAAATGTTCAAATTTACGGCGCCAAGAGCCGACTGTCACAGCGGAGCGCCCACGCGCCCCGGAACAGGGCGCGCGGGGCTCCACCGCGCCTGTGGTCCGTCCCCCGCTGCCGCCTCCTGTCGCCCGCCCCTGTGTCTCGACGAGACATTGCTAACACTGGAGCTTTTTATTTACTCTATTAAGAGTACAGCGTCTGCAGCCGCAAATTTATTACCCCCGTCCAGTGGACGTCCCGGCCTAAGCTATAAGTAACCCTGCACTAGGAATTAAACAAATGAGTATTCATTACAACCGTCGGAAAAATGTGACTGAAACTCTAACAAGAGGTAAAAAATTCTTCTTGCCTTTTACAAATTGCAAATAGAGGCTGCTCTTTAAAAGCCTTTTCTATTTCCCGGACAGATTTTTTCCTTTTCTAAAGACATTATCTAAGTTCTCGGAATGAAAAAACAAATCGAATTATAGAAAGTTCAGAACTCGGACAAAGATAAAGTGAAACATGTCGCATAATATAATGTTGGCATTTCATTACGATAACGTCAACGTTTCACCGCATTTATCTTGCGAAAGAAGAGTTTTGTGTTTTTCTCGACCCATATCCTAGAGTACCTCCTCAAAGTTGAGATAAGCAGCTTCCCGCCGGAGGAGAACGCTGGCTGGACCGGGATCGCCACATAAATTATCGGCCGGGAACTAAACGCAATTTTGTAGAAACCGCTCCACTGAATGCACAAAAAATATCCAGACACTAATTACGTTAACACTCGACAGGAATAAAAATGTGAGCTGGCGGAACAAAGGAGGCAGACTTGCCAAATTAATTACAAAGTTAATAAAAGACTACTTGAAATGCATTACTCCAACGAAGACATTTAGTTTTAATAAGTTCATTCTACTTATATCACTGTCGAGAAAATAAAGTCTTTACTTATATTAATACCTTTTATAAGCTAATAGCAGCATAATATAATATAACAAAAACACATTATGATAGGAAAGTTAGTTGTACATGAGAGCTTTGGTAAGGGGTATGTATATATTTTATGTTTAGTACCTGCTTCAAAAAGTTAATGTTATCAGTGTTATCACACAGTATTTATTAAATGCATTTAGTGTGAAATATATCACCTAGAGTGGAATATTAATTTCCGCAAAAATGTTATCTCAAAAACCTGATTTTGTAATTAGAATTAGTTTTAGCATTATTTACATTAAACGGTGATAAATGTCTGCATATTTTAGAATTTAACGGAGGATTTAGTGTAATAGTATTAAATTGGAGTTTATTCTTCTTTAATGTGTTGGATTGTTGAGACAGCAAAAAAACTGTAGGTGCAGCAAGCAAAGGTGAATACGATTTTAAAATGAAGAGATTCGAATCCAATAGCACTTGTTAAAGCCTCGGCGCCCACTTCTCGCCCACGCCGGGGATCGAACAGGGGAATATCAGACCACGGCAGATTGTAGCAACATGTATGGCGAGTGTCGGACTCCGAGTACGTCACGACCCTGCCATAGAAAGCTCCAACTTTGTGTGATAAGATTAAGTGATTGATAGCATTGCCAACACGAGAGTTAGCGAGGCACCGGGGCACACTGCAGGCGAGCGGCGAGCAGCGAGCCAACAACAAGCCGGCAGCAAGCCTCATATTGAATTAATATTCCCGGGTTATGATCGCGTGAGCTAAATCAGACACCACGAAAAAACTGTTTCGCTCGTTAGTCTCAGGCCGAGTGCAGAACGTACTTTCATTGCAACTCGGGGTGGTTGCAGAAAAGACAAACTTCCGAGACTACTAATTGGGTGAGCGCTCTATACCGTTATCTCAATAAATTTGACACAAACCTATACATAGGTGTCGGGTTAAATTGTACATCTTGAACCGATGTCATACACGCGAGGAGAGAAAGATTGAAAAATCTCCCCGCCGCAGAAAGGCTAATTTCAATTACGGAAGGTACTTATTTGAGTTCTGAAGTATTCCGAACCTATTCGCTATCCGAAAGAAGATTCATCGTACAAAACTTTTTGCTACCTACTCCTTACAAGTCCCATTAATCATTTCAGGGAACGTAAAGGCTGCATGAACTAAATTGATTCAATATTTGAACTCAATTAGAGCAAAGAAGTGGTATGTAAGGTTTGAAACATAATATTTCAGAATCAGATTAATAAATCATCCGAGATAAAATCCGTTCATTTCGCAAGCAGGATTAAAAAGTTATATAAAATATTATGAACGTCGCAAAAATAAGAGGCAAATAATTATTGATGTTGTAAATATGTCGAACCCTTCCGCTGGGCTTGTCGACATAATGTAGGAACAACGTAATAAAATAACGGAGGTCAGGGGGGATAAGAGATACATTTGTGGAAGACGCTATACTCGTATATTATCTCGGTCACAGAGACCCAAGGCTGACCAAAGAAATGTCAATATTGTGAGAGATTTACTGCCGTGCCGTGGGACTGTGGGGAAGACGCATATGTATCCCCATACATATTCATGTCTATGGACCAAATATATCATTGATGACATTCGAAGGGCAAGTTAGTGACACGAGGATGAAAGGAAGGGTTCGCAGTGATGAATTCAGAGGTCTACCCAGGAAATAAGTTTCCCCATTTTGCTGGGGTGAGTTTTATTGGAAATTTCAGAGAGGGGCGAAGACACCAAAACTGAGAAACCACACCGGATCGTGCAAAACATGTTTAAGACTTCAAAAGGTGTGAATTTTCTTAGCAATAGTTTTATTTAACAGCGTGTATAAATGCGGCCAAGACGTCGCCTATTTTGTAGTAATACGATAAGGTGTTAAGTGTTTGGAAACTTTCGCTCTTGGGTCAAATAGTGGCGTCGCGTCGGGTCATTGTGTTAATCTCTTAGTTCTTACCACACGGGTGGGTTTAATGATTCCATTTTAAATACCGAGTCACGTCTCTGCCTATAACATCCACTATGACTAAACGCGTCGTAATTCACAGAGCATTAATTAAAACATAGAAATTTTAATTAGTTGAATAACAAATTGAGAACTTTTGATCATGTGTGATAATCGGACAGGTTTGGAGAGTTACACTCTTAAAGTAACAATATATGGAGAGAGAGCTAATTCTTTTTACCCAACCTATACAAATTTGGGATAAATCACTTTCTCCGGGTTTTTACGTCGTACACTATGAGAAAGAAAGAGACAACAAAATCTTCCAAATTATCACACCGCTTTAAAGTATTGTTAGAATGTTCTTCGTGTATCGCGTCTCCGTTGACTCCGCCCACACGTTTTGATACGCGAAATAAATGGACATGACTCAACTGTTTATTAGGTTACATGCTATATTTTTGTTTATAACAATACTGTGAAAAAGTGGTTATACGAATAAACAAAAACATTATGTCGACATGTGCTATTAATGGATGTATAAATACCCTAGCCCTAGTCCTAGCCACGCCCAGGTCTTTCCGATTCCGGCAAACCTCATAAAAACTGACTTCAGCAGCGCTCTCTCTTGTATATTATTGCTCTGATGTTACACTTTTACTCGTATGCGATTACAAAAAACGCCTGAGACTTGTTGATATAAATAATACTAACTTGTTGAAAACCTTCCGTGCTTGGATACGAACCAAATGGTATCAATAATTTCTCTTTATACGCGAAAGTTATTAACCCGTGTTATCGCCGACCGAATTAACGAAATTAAAATATGACATTTTGCGGCGACATTTTTTGCGCATACGAGTAAAACCTCAGAGGCGCGGTCTGCCCGCCCCTCCCCCGCTGGCGGTGACGGCTGCTTGGCATGAAACGGCACAAACCCGTTTAATTATTAATTAATTCGCATAATAATCAAATCGCGTGAAAGTAGAATAAACTGTAGGGCGGAGCATCGGACGGGCGAGGCACTAAGTGAATTATTATGCCTCGCTGTGACCAACTGTGGCGGCATTGGGCATCGTAATACTCAGTACTGTAGCGAGCACCTGGGACCCTAATTTCATTAAATGAAAGAGGGAATTACACCAACATACATCATATGAACCTTCCACACACGGCCAACACTCAGCATTGCTAATAATGTTCACCTTCCTAGAACTAGAAATTAAACGTTGATTCTTGATCGGTCTGAGAGTTGGGTAGCTAAAGATATTTATATTTTTTAAATTGTATCTATCGTTGATAACAATTCTAGGTTTTCAGGAGGAGTTTAATCAACTCACCAGAAATTGGTCTTATTTCGGTCGTAGATTCTATTCTTCATAAAATATAAAATTTTGGACATTTTTTTTTCAATTTGTTAGTAATTACGAGATGTAGAAAATTCGGAAATAAGTGCCGTTAACAATAAGTCCTTAGGTCATTAGGCAATAACTACAATAAGATTTTTTTCTAATAACTTGAATTTTAGTGTAAAAAATGGTAGGATGCAACCAGATCTGAATAGCCAGGTACTCCTCAACCTTCCTCTTCCCCATCTCCTTCCCCTCCCTACTACCTTCAGCCTCACAACATACCTCAACCGGGGATGCCATAGTCTCACTGGCTCTAAACGGTTGGGAGCAGTTAGGACTCTTGTGCGCTATTCACCATTAAAAAAAAAACCGTTAAATGGGCAAAAAAACATATTGTGTTTTTTTTTTTATATTTAAAAAGAAAGACAAACATTCCCGGGTTACGAATAACCTGACAATATTTGAAAAACTCTTACTGCCATCATAAGAAGCGGAAGATATTACTTGTGCAATGATGGAGGACTTAGCCAGGAGAGGAATTGAACGCACGACGCCGGGGTGGGAATCCGACGCGTTTTTCCACTCAGCTACCGACCGATTTTTTTTGAACTACTGATCATTTTTATAAATTACTGATAATTCCCGGTCGAATGAAAAATAATGCATTTCATATGAAGGGCTGTGAAGGGTGGGCATGACGCAAGTCAAAATAATACCCAAATAATTAGAGATGAAGTGAGACACCAAGATGACGAAATACTAAACTGCATTTGGGAGAAGTATTAGGGGAGAAGAAGACTAAATAGATGGTAAATATATTATCACGTCAACGTTCACCAAAGTTGAAATGACGCAACAGCAACTCATCACGTAAGTGAAACTTTCAACAAAGGGTGTGTCTTTTGTACGAAATCACACAGAAAAATGGTCAAACATAAATCTGTATTGACAGGAGAGCCGAGGCGAGGCCAGAGTGTAAGTGAAATGAACATACGATACATGCACGTAAAATCATTTCGAAAGAGTTAAGCAGCGTGCAGTCAAATTGTTTCGCGAAACAAGTATAAATGTCAATCGCTTTGCAATAACCGCACAACGGTTTGATGGCACTGTAAATTGGCACAATTGATGCTATATTCGGGGTTTTAAGACCTGCTAACGAAATTGAAAACCGCTTTCAAAAAGGCCAACGACCCGCAGCTACCGCGAAAATGGAAATACACCTTCAATAAAATACACTAACCAAAAAGAGACGGGAAAATCAAAGAGTAAATTCAAAAATAGCCAACTGTTAAAATGAAAGCTATCAACTATAGATATATTGATTTATTTTTAAAC
Source organism: Drusus annulatus (assembly GCA_022651775.1). Taxonomy (NCBI): domain Eukaryota; kingdom Metazoa; phylum Arthropoda; class Insecta; order Trichoptera; family Limnephilidae; genus Drusus; species Drusus annulatus. The sequence continues at coordinate 373,310 of JAGWCC010000424.1, read as the reverse complement.
CCACAAACGCAACTAACGCATCCCATGTGACCCGTCTCTCATAGACAGGTAATAAAAATACCCGATTGAAATTTTAAATGTTATTGTAAAGCCGCCTCTGTCAGCAATGAAACAAAATCCAAAGTCAAAGATGTTCACTGTGAGACTCAAAAAGCGTCCATTCCGGACACTAATAGTATATATGCCAGAGATTTACTCAAAATTTTACCATTTAAAATTTGGTGTTATAAAATTATTAATGGAGTTCCACCACGAGTTAACGGTTTCAAAATTAGAAATAATAAAACGAGGAAACGCAGTATGGACTTGGAGACACAAAAGCAACCATGAAATAAGTTCCTTGTCTAATCAACCCCTCAAAACCAGAAGCGTAAGAGCCAGGCGACTAACGCGGGTTAGTCGCGTATGCGTAGCGGGAGGGAACAGTCATTAAGGCGGAATACGAAGTGTATCTGGTGGCAGAAATAAGGCACCCCAGACAGCCCTTCATGGACGTTCTGGCCGACCGTGTGAGGTTTAGAAAGAAAGATTGATTGGTGTGAGCAAAATGCGGTGGATTATTGGAAGTGGAGTTGAAGGCTCCACAAGAAGTGAGATTATATCCCATTAATGAGATTTAAAAATAAATATATCGACAACGGAAAGGCAAAAGGGCTGAAGCGCCATTTCGGGAAGTTTACACCAGAGCACTTAGAAGTTGTTTTTGTTGTTGTAATAAAATGAATAAATCTTCAGTACCTGGTAGGATTTTCAGTACACATTGAGTTACCTGAAGCGACAAAACGCTAAAAAAGTCTTAAACTTGTGTCGCTTGAGTCGAGCCTTCTCCCAAATGGTACATATATTTTAGATGGCTGAAGCGCTATAAGTCTTCAGAATCAAACGAGAGTCAGAGCATTGCATTCGATGCAGAAAAAAAAAACTGATCAAAACTATTTTTTTATCAGTGTCGCTTAAGCCCTTTTGCCTTTCCAGCGACGATATGAAAGTAACTAAGAAACGGAAGACAGCAACTAGAACAACAAAGTAGACCGGGATGGATTCTCCTCATCTCCTTTGTGTTGCACATGTTTTGAAATCCTTGTCGCCGAACGATGATAGATGGCTGAAGCGCCAAAAAGGTCTTCAGAATAAAACGAGAGTCAGAGCATTCGATGCAGAAAAAAAAACTGAATGAAACTGCATGTTTAACAAAAAAAAATACCAAAGTGTCGCTTAAGCTTTTTTGCCTTCCCAACGTCGATATAGCATCACTTTTTTTTCAACATACCCTAAGATTTATATTACCGGTCTTTTCGCTAATTTTGTATAGCACCGTTTTTACGAAAAATCACCTCAAGGGCGCTGTACAAATTTTAATTTCTACTTAATATTAATTCTTAGTTTATATGAACATACAGCAACATACTTACCCGGCAGGTCACTTCTGGCAGGACACAATCACTATATCATAATAACTTAAAATTTAGCTGATTTTTACATATATTTTCTTATTTTTTTTTTTTTAGGGCATATGAGTAAATTTAAAATATAGTATATCGGAGGTATTTAAAAAAAAATCGTAGTGAGGAACAGATAATGATGAAAATCTTCTAATGAATTTAAGGAACGAGAGTCTGAAACTAAGTATAACTTGTTCTAAAGAGAAGATAAAATAAAATACACACGATGAAAAAAACATAAATAGGTATCTACATAGATAACAACTCTTACAAAACAGAACACTATTAAATTATGTTAAACCTACAACGAAAAAAAGAGGTGTTATCCTCAGAAATGAAATTACTTAAGTTTTGTTACCGTGTAAAATTTCACGTTAGATAGGCACTCGTACTCGAGTTTATGTTAGTCATAAGAGCTTAGCGTTTTCCGAGCAGTAACATAAAGTACCAAAATAATGAACTACATCAAAAGCGTAAAAGGAATCATAATGTCTCTCTTAGTCGAAATATGTCGATACGTTGTAAATGTAGGTATTAGAATACAAATAGCATACGAACTTGTCCAGAGAACACGAGGCGAAAAAGCTTTTCGGAAAAATTGCAACATAATACGTAGGCAGTGCGCATTTGATCTCCATTTTAACTCGGTGCCCGATTGGTAATATAATACATTTCTGATTTAACGATACGAAGATAGACCTTGAAAAGTAACGTAGGAGCTTTACTCCAGATGAGCGTGTTGAAGGAGGAATACAGAACGCCATCATATTACCATTATACTCATAACATAAACAGAGATAACATACTTGACGTCTTCTTTAATAAACGAGGTTGTAAAAAAATACAATTTGATGAAGAACCAGTTATTTGTTGAAGAATGAGCCTTTAGCCTGCGAACTCTAATGAAACATAATATCAAAATAATCGCTGTTTTAAGGCGGACGTTTATTTGCTGAGGTGGGCTAAACATGCGGTGATAAAGGTTTAAAATAACCTTAAATACTGATTATTGTTGAGGACCTGTCGCAATAACGTGGGAAAGGGTTTTTTAGATTTTATTTTATTTTCTTGCAGAGTTCGGCGACAAGGATTTCAAAACATTGCAGCGCAAAGGAGATGAAGAGAATCCATCCCGGTCTACTTTGTTTAATTGCTGTATTCGGTTTTTTAGTCACTTTCATATGTTATGGAAGATGGTAATTTCATTTCCGACAAGGTGGTTAATCTAGGCAGTTTATTTTTTCAATTTACGTGATGTTTCTATTCACGCTGCACGATTCCCATACAATTACTCTTTTGTTAAGTGAATACCGCACAAGAGTCGCAACTGTCCGGAGCCAGTGGGACTATGGTATCCCGAATTGGGGTATGTTGTTAGGCTGAAGAGAATGGGGAAAAAAGAGGGGAAGTTTTTAATTTTTTTTTTATATGAATTCCGCACAAGAGTCTCAACTGCTCCCAACCGTCTAGAGCCAGTGAGACTATGGCATCCCCAAATAGGGTATGTTGTGAGGCTGAAGGTAGTGGGGAGGGGAAGGAGATAGGGAAGAGGAAAGTTGGGAAGTACCTGGCTATTCAGATCTGGTCACCAAACACGGCTAAAGCCATTTCAAGCAACGTTTCGTTTCTGAATGGTAGTCTTTCACCAAAGCGATATGGAGACTATCTACCTCTCTGGAACGTGCCGCAAACGTACTATTTATTATTTTATTTCAATAATATGTGAAAAACATATTAAATAAATAAAATGTATTTCCGCATGCTGGACTTACACACAGTATTTTTCTTAGACACACACGTAAGTTAAGTACTAATTCCGCTGAAATTATATAATTAAGAAAATATTTTTCAAGGCACCCATGATTACCTATTACCTATTACTAGGGCTTATGTTAAAAATCTCACCCCGGCACCACTCCTTTACAAAGGATGTAAATAAAGTAACCTACAGTTTTTTTCCTCCTCATTTAATCAATGAAGGAGAAGAAAAATTGTTCACCAAGCAAGTATAGCACAGTCAAGAAACGGGGTGTGACGGATACTCAGTCAGTTAAACCAACATTCATCTGGAATGCACCCTTCCTGCCTTAAATTAAGGGAAAATAGAGCCGCTAGTAGGGTAAATTTTGGCTACCGTTTCCGCAGTTAATAATTCATTCAAACGCATCCACTCACGGAGATTAGATAAACAATTGTTGTGCACTTGATGCCCCAGGATGCCTGTATGATTGCAACGGCATACAATTTCACTAAATTAGGCATTTTGCTGAGAAGATATAAAATTAAATGCAATATTGTATCTATAGATACACAAGCAAACAATATATCGACGGCCTCCATAGTCGAGTGGTAAGACGCTCGACTACAAATCCAAAGGTCGCGGGCTCAAACCCGGCGTGCGCCAATAACTTTTATTTAAATAATATGTCTCATAACACATTTAATTAATATAAAATAATGTTAAGTTTATTTGCGGCAAGTTCCACAGTGGTATATACTCTAAGTATCGCCCTGTTGAAAGACCACCATTCGGAATCGAAATGTTGCTTGAAATGGCTTTAGCCGTGTTTGGTGACCAGATCTGAATAGATAAGTACTTTTTATTATTTCTAATTTTGAAACTGTTAATTCGTGGTGGAATTCCATTTTAATGATTTAATAAAACAAATATATAACTTTATTCCACTTTTATAATAAAAGTGGAATAAAGTTATATATTTGTTTTATTAAATCAGATAAGTACTTCCCAACCTTCCCCTTCCCCATCTATTTCCCCTCCCCACTACCTTCAGCCTCACAACATACCCCAATTGGGGATGCCATAGTCTCACTGGCTTCATACCGTTGGGAGCAGTTGGGACTCTGGTGCGGTATATTTGACATGCTAACAAAAATTGAATACTTTACTAATGAAATATCGCTGTGCAGGATTGCAGTTTCTCAAGCAATCATTAGGCAATAAAATAATGATATACAAAGAGAAAAAACCCGATTAAAATCTCGACGTTTTAAGTTATAATACAGGCATGCGATTCTAAAACGCGGCCATACTATTTAAAATGAATGGTAACACGATATGGCTATATTTCTCATTTGTACGACCTTTAACGGAGAACAGATTCCCAAAAATGCAATAAAATTGTCATTTAAGGTGTTAAGTTACGATAAAAAATAATTCAAATACGCGAAGGCATCTCTGTACAGCGTTTAAAAATGTGCACAGTGTAAACATACCTAGCATCGTGGAAAACGAGCACCTCTTTGGGCATAACCGCTCCGCTGGTTATTATTATAGAATGTCGATTATTTATTTAAAGACCGTCATCTTATGTTGTCAAGTTGTCACGAGGCCGAGTCCATCAATGGCGGGGAAAGGCGTGGGCTCCTAATGGGAAAATGGCGAAACGACTCATCAGGACAAGACGGAGTGAGCTATCAGTTTCTTTAATAATGTTGACTTCCGGAACTGATTGTCATTCTTGGAGGACGCGTACATTACAAACATATTAGTATGGGAGAACAGCTCAGAGAACAAAATGAATTTTGTCTGTCTTGTCTCAACGCAAATAAAGCGACGCGGAATAATAGAATGATCCTATCTTACAAATGAAATTTATAAAAAAGAAAGAAAAGGTCACGGGAATGGTACTTTATTTTTTTCACTCGCGTTGTAATATAATCATAAAACCCACATAATTCTTCATATTTTCTTCGCTTCGCTTATTTGTGAAAAATTAAGGTTGTTAAAATAATGGATCGGATAATTGAATCGATGTCTTACGTTTGAATGGACCTCTCGGGAATCAGCATAAGGGTGCATAAATAATAATGCAGATAAATACTTTTCCCTAGTTTCCGTATCCGGTCGCGGTCGGTTTGGGCCCCTTTCCCGCACTTTCCTTGCGTCATTCATCAAGCTCAGGCAGCCGCCAGCCCCTGCGCGGATTATATCTGTCTCCACCATTAAACATTCTGGAAAGAGCCCCACCCCCGCCGCCTCGCCACCCACCGGGGGAGATCCCGATACACGGCGTTTATGTAAAGGCGGGATAAGCGGGCTAATGCTTTTGGCGGAAAGAATGAATTATGTAACTCTCTCTCTCTCAGATATTTTTATGTAAGCCGCGAGTGTGTTCTTGACGTTTCGCCATTTCTCCGGGATCTTGACGAGGATTTGAGAAACTCGGTTGCATCCAGAAAATTCGATCATAGCGTGGAAATGTGGCGCGCCGGAGGAATTATTCATGAATTATATTTAGTGGTAAATTTTCTTTGCTCTAGTATCGCGTGGTATTTTGCTGCCGGAAACGAATCGCACTCCCTATGAAGTTTCATATAATCACGATTATTGAATGAAAATTACGGAATGGTCAGAGATTCATTCGGAATTCATTCAAAACATTACTCGACTCGACGGGTCGTTTGCCAACAAAACTCTCGCAATAGTTTCATACTTATTCAATTACTTGTAAAATTTGTAACTGTTGGAAAACTAATGCCTTTAATGGCAAAAATATTAACAGATTCGATGTTGAGATGATTATCTCGACAAATAACGACGCGGAATAAATGTTTATAAATTCGTTCGGATGGCTAATGGATGATAACCAATGCTAACGGCTAACGGCATGATACATGTGTAGTTATTCTAAAAGGTGTACAAGCTGTTAATATCCGAACACCAACTTTGAATCACTGCAATCCACATTAATATGCAAATGGACGATTTCCAGTCAAAACTTAACATTTATGTTAATGCGTTTCACTATCGACTCGGGCGCGGGGTGGCCGCTCGACGCTTAGCGGCTTGGCGGCTTGACGGCTTGGCGTGCCATTTATCGGAAGAATATTTGAGAAGTGATGAAAGCAGTTTACGATGATGTTGACAATCTCGAGCTCCACTGAACGGCTGTAAAGATTTTAGAGTACGGGCCCGAAAGCTGGGGACGCAATAGAATAAAGTGCATCGGACGATTTCACGAAGAGCGTTTGATTATCAGTATCTGAAAAGAGATTGAAATAATATATTAGATATTTCGATGCACTTTCCCTTTCAGAATTAATAAACAACACGGACGTTTTAAAAGCATTCCAATGAATGTAAATAACTGAAAACTGTGAAGAGGTATTTTTGGATTACTACAAAAATATCCACCTTTCTAACGAAAAATAGTCGAATGCATTTTATTTAGTAAACCGTGTTTCCTTAGTGACATGTCAGTTCTGGTCTTTTTCTGGAAACTATGGAAGTATTGAGTTGCAGAGTGGTAGATACTCAAGTCCACTATTGAGAATTTGAAAGTTTTTTGAAATAGCTTTAGCCGTGTTTGGTGGCCAGATCTAAATAGCCAGACACTTCCCAACCTCCCTTTTCCCCATCTTCTTCCACTCCCCACTACTTTAAGCCTCACAACATACCCCAATTGAGGATGCCATAGTCTCACTGGATCCGGTCGGTCGGGAGCAGTTGGTACTTTTGTGCGGTATTCTATTTTGACTAAGCAAGAAGAAGTAATGATCATTTTGATGGATGATTGATTTTTTTATCAAAAATCTCAAACTGTAAAATATGCCGTACCCATACGCAGAATAAGGAATTTCACAAACCGGGAGCATTCCGAAACATAGTCGTGTGTAATGTATGCAGAAAAAAATAATAATGATTTAAATTGATAATAAAAACCAACCATTCAAAATCGAAACTCTCCTTTGAACCAAAAGGTTATAAACTTAATGTCGTCAATTCAATGCCCATCCATTTAAAATCGTATAAAAGTCACACAGCGATGTTACACAACTATTAAAATATTCCATATACGTCTTGTTGGCCATTATTGGCACACTTATGCTAATTCCCCGTCTTCGGTAATTTGTTAATGGAAATAAAATAATCAATTATTTGTGAAATCGTGTAGAAATTCAATTATTATCATGATCGGCTTCGCGCGAAGAAAGTTTTTCTTGTAACTCAACGGAGAACTTGCGTATAACCAAATGTCGTGGGCGTCCATTCTTGGAAGTTAACCTGTTAGACAACATTTGCATAGATTTGTATGCGGAATAAATCAGCGCTACATAAATAGGAAATCTATTTACAATGCCGCCAAAAGTTCGCGATCAACGATTTAAAAAAAAACACCGATATTTGTTTACCGTTTGCAAAAAAATATTCAAATTTAACTAGACGGCTTCCATGGCCGAGCGGTAAGACGCTCGATTACGAATCCAAAGGTCGCGGGTTCGAACCCGGCGTGCGCAAATAACTTTTATTTAATTAATATGTGTCATAAATCATTTAGTTCATATAAAGTATATTCGCCGCACGTTCCAGAGTGGTAGATACTCTAAGTATCGCCCTGGTGAAAGACCACCATTCAGAATCGAAAAGTTGCTTAAAATGGCGTTAGCCGTGTTTGGTAACCACTTACCACTCTGGAGGTCGTCAAATGTCTTCGACTATCCCCGACTTATTTTAGCATTCGCTTTCGGATCATATAGTCTCCTTTTTCGTTCATCCGTTCTACATGCCCAAACCATCTAAGGATCTTAGCGTCCCTTTGCTAATCTTATTCATTACACTTTCTTCAACCTTGCGATCTTTCGCATGAAAAAAAAATATTTATCATTGTGTTTGCGGGAAATTAAAAAAAAAATTATGTACCTAATTTGAATTTGCAATGTCATTTATTTTTAACCCAGTTTGGGGTAGCATTTGCAAATGTCATCGCAATAGATTTTATGCATTACAAACGTTGCTGTAGGTTACCTAAATTCAAAACGTAGTATGTGCCAAAGTTGAAATACTCACATAATGAGTACTGCATACTCGTAGATATAGTAATATCATGTAGGTATATATAAGCAATCCGCAATGATGTCACATACTGCGTTTTGAATGCATTCAGTTCGGAAGAGACTCTCGTATTGGGAATAAGAAGGTACTCGCACCTCTGCGCTTCACCTGTAACAATGGTCACGTGGCTGGCGGCCGGTATTGTCCGCTCCACAATGGACAATTATTGCAATTAGAGTCGGGGCCAGTGGGCGGCCCATTGAGGAGCGGACCTGCGAATGCAGCGGAGTGTCGGAGTGGGTGCTCGATACGGAGCGGTTCCACTTTGAACCTCGGGAAGAAGGGTGACTCAGTGTGGGGGAGGGCTACCCCACTATTGGAGAGAGTTAACTCAGTATTGGAGAGAGGTTCCTCGCAATGGGAGAGAGGTAACTCACTATTGGAGGGAGGTACCTATGAGCTATTGATAAGGGAGGGAACCCAAAACTCGTAATCTTTTACAACCGACAAGCAGATGTAGCTCCTTGACTATGGACTCAGGTGTTTAAAAAGCGTGGAGGGTAAAAAAAGTAATAATTCACGTAAGTATATATAAATAACAGTATGTGTAGAATATGTACGCCCTGGTTAAAGACTGCTATTTAGGGGAGTGGGGAAGGATATGGGGAAGAGGAAGGTTGAAAACCTAGCACGGCTATAGCCATTTATAACAACGTTTGGATTCTGAATGATTTGGCAGCCTCTGTGTTTCCTTCCTCCCAGAACATGGGCCTCTTTAAGACCCAGATTCCCTTCCCTTTCCTCAAAAAGCACAGCGTCCCCAAAGATGACATAGGGCCTGAAGAAAATTATTTCCTTTAGTGCCTCCTGTGTGGAGTTAAGTTAAAAATAAAAATAAATGAATTTACCTAAGTAATTAGATTCTCAATCGTCTTATTCCCTAACTTTCCCCCTTCCTACTTCATACAGCCTCACAACATCCCTAAAATGTGTGCCATAGTGCCACTGACTCCATGCAATTGAGACTCTTAATACCGCACAAGAGTCCCAACTGCTCCCAACCGATTAGAGCCAGTGAGACTATGGAATCCTCAATTGGGGTATGTCGTGAGGCTGAAGGTGGTGGGGAAGGGAATGAGAAGTGGAAGAGGAAGGTTGAGAAGTATCTGGCTATTCAGATACGATCACCAAACACGGCTAAAGCCATTTTAAGCAACGTTTCGATTCTGAATGGTGGTCTACCACCAGCGCGATACTTGAAGTATCTACCACTCTGGAACGTGCCGAAAACATACTACATATGATTTGAGTATATATTGAGCGGCAACACATAAAAAGGTGCATTAAAATTATTAATATCGCCGAAGATAACATGACAAGTTGGTGACAGAAGTTGTCCACGGGTGAAAACAGTGGAAATGACTGGTTTCAGGCGAGGATAGGGGGTAGAATTGAAAATGTATTCCGTGCGAAGAATTCCGGGCACGTAACTTATTGTTGGCAATATGACATGCACCTGAAAATATTTCGAGGAGAAAAATGGCGCACAAGCCAAATATTACGTAGAGCACGAAAACATAACATTATATTGGAAATTGGGAGGAAAACCAATTGCATTGTTTGAATTTCATACAAATAAAATTAAGAACTCTAGGGAGTATAATACAATAAAAATGCACTATTTTTAATTTATAAAGTTAAAATGAGAATGCTAAAAAATATTTTTTTTCTTAGTTATAATATTTCGTATTTTTAACGTGACAGTGCACTAGAGGACTGAAGTTCTAAATGCATGGATCCAGTGGACCTATGGCACCATCAATTTTCAAATGTTGTGTCTGAAGGAAATAAGATGGGATAACAGTATATTTACAAAGACACTTTAAATACATAGCCTGCAAATTATACAATCTACTACCAGCTACGACTAGACAAATAAAAACAGTGACCAAATTTAAACATGAAATAAAACATTGGATTTATAAAAGAGGTCTCTCTAATATTGCTAACTACTGTAAAACGCCTTCTTAGACGTGCATGCTTTAATTTTCAATCTATCTTTATCTCTAGGCTTATACAATCCTATTTTTTATTTTCTGTATTAACCTTTACCTAGGTCGTAAAACACCCAAAAACATTATAAATGTACCTTATGCACAACCTCTATACTCCCAAACAATATTTATAAAATGTTACCTCCACGTAATAACTTTATTCTAATATTTATTTATTTTCATCTTTCTCTTTTTTTTCCCTATTATTTTTCTTTTTCCTTTTTATTATTGTGCACAACCTAAACAATATCTATAAAATGCAACCTCCATGTAATAACTTTGTTCTAATTTTCATTTAATTTCATCTTTCATTTATTTTCTTCTTTCTCCTTTTTTATTTATTTTTATTTTATCTCTATTAATATTTACATTTAATATTATATAATTTATGTACACTACGTCTGTTTCGACACAGGAATATCCTAGTGAGACAGACATGGACCAAACCCATGTATTTTTTTAAATATTTTAGCAAGAATAAATAAATAAAGAATAATATGATAATATTCAGATCTGGTGACCAAATATAGCTAAAGCCCTTTCATCACGGCAATACTGAGAAGATATTCCTACACAACCTTTCCCAATATATAAATAAAATTGTCCACGTAGGGATTTGAACCCGTGTTATGTACTTACCAATCTAATTATAAACCGGTGGAGATGTATTATTGTCTCAGTGCTAGCCAGCGAGCGCCACGCTGTCGAAATGAGATTCTCTGATGCGTAGCGGGAGTCACACTGTGGGGCCGAGAGACAGAAGCTGCGCTATTCGAGAAGCGCACGGTATTGAACCCTCGGCTCGGGATTCCAACAGGACGCCACTGGATTCTATCGGCAATTCCAGAGGTAAAATAAATGCAGGGGCTGCGCAGATCTGGGCTTCGACGAACCGAGGCCACTGAACTAGTGTAAGAAAGGGACATCTCGAGGAGTGTTTGAAAAGTATCGAGTCTCCGACCCGACTTAAAAAGAGGGAAGAAAATTATGTGTTTTATCTGAGAAAATTTGACCGACAGAAAAGAGCATTTTTTAATCAATTTATTTTAATTATTTATGTATACCAAATATTTACATTTAAATTTTATCAGTCTGAAGATGTCTGTTGTAAAGTGAAACAGTCCGCTCAAGTTATAAAGTGACAATGGCATTTAAAAATGGCTTTGTCAGTGTGCCATTTTTCAAAACAATATATGTGTTTTTGTAACAAAAACCATCACGATAAGTACGCAGATTACCAATTCATCTACACCGTAGGCGTAGGAGCTATTTTTAATCGTGTGATTAATGTAACTTATAGTATTAACGCCAAGCATGTTTTGTATTGCGGAAACGCTGACAATGATAATATTTATCTCTTCCCCGCGTGCTTATGCTTACATAATGAATAGCTAATTATTATGGTACTCGGTTTTACAAAGTAAGGTTATTTATTACTTATTAAAAGAACGTCAGAGTGAGATATCTCGAGAGATTAGGAATAATCTTAGATATAAATCATCGCGACCTTTGAACTTTTAATTTGTATGAATAAATACTGACCCAGAGTTCGTATAATTTGTGAAAATTCTGAAATATGTTAAATACATAACGCCAGAAAATGTGAAACGATCACGTAATTTTTTCTTTGGTTTCCGCGGGTTTTTTTAAAAGCGGATTGGTATATATTTCATTAATGGAATATTACGAAGAACATTAACAAAAATCTAACGATATCGTTGAATTAATTCGAAATGACAGTGTCCCTAATAGGCCGATAAGCAACGCGGCCGTGACACGGCCTGGCGTGAGGCGTGAGGCATGAATAGTCGGGTCAACGTTAATTAAAGCACACACGAAGCAGCCAGACACGTCCGCGGCGTTATTTTATACAAGTACGAATTGAATTATTGTTAAACGGGTAATAAAGGAACTAGAAGTGGGGCAGCGGGCTGAGATGTGTAGGGAGGCCGGCTTGGCCGCGACATTATCCGACGCACAGCGGTCCCAAACGACGCACGAGTCCATTAGGAGACGGAATGAATCTTGGCTTAGCCAAGGATGGATATGGCTGTGGGTACTGGGCACTGGGCACTGGGCACATCGCAGACCAACTTGTTAATACATCCGCAGGATAGAAATTAGTAATCTAAAGTGTGGATTAAGACCGCTGCTTGATAGCGTTATCTACGATTCTACGGAACAGATGCAGCAACAAATTTGTTACTAATTCTCGCGTGGGAACCACATTTGCTTTAACTTTCAAACTTATCTACAGATAATCATGTCTGGCCATCTAGCAGCGGAAACTTTTGAGTTCTGAGTGGATGATTGATTAACTTGGTCATGTAACAAAAATTAAAGATACTTTTACTATTTTACCATGCACGGACGATATAGGGGCCACGGATCAAGATTACATCAGACATTTTACAAAGGATTTTTTTCAATTCATTCCTACTTATTCGTGAAAGTATTTTTTTACGGTCCGCTAGTAATAGAAGAAGTGGGGTCAGCAGCGATCGTCGTCATCTGTAAAATTAAGTGCACCGCCGGGCACAGAGGGTCATATGTCAATTGACAAACATGTTGAAACGTTCATTGGTTTAGCTGTTTAATGTATTGCACGCGTATACTTGCTAACTAAATTAGACGATAGGGGAGTTGCTTTATTGACTTTGAAGTACCATGATATGACTACGTAATTGAGTTACGTCTTTATTAACGCACAACTAAAAATACACATTTGTCCCAACGTTTTTATAGAATGATTACAGCGGCTCCTGGTGACATAAATTATCTCGGTAGTCCCTTGTAATGTAGTACTTAGGAGTGGTAACTCTAATTACGCAAACGTAGAGTCCCAAGTATAGACACTTAATCCGCCGAAGTACCTACTCTAAGTGTTATGGATGAGCAACCCAATTTGAAACTAAATTCTGAAAGCATGTTTCAACTTACTGTACTATACGTCTACTGTATTAAGATGAAAGCCTTAAAAATATATATAATAATGGATCTTACCCAAAACGATTAAGGGTTTTTTATACGTAAATAAAACTAAGGGAGACATACATTTTCATTTCAAACATTCATATTATATTACGCATTTTAATAAACGCTTGGCCTGTTTGTGTGCTGATATTCGCAGCCGAAATAGTGATGGTGTTTTTTTATTAAAAAGGGGCAACGTGGTAATGTTTTTCATTCATTACCTCTATATTTTCGAGTAGAACAAACGTGGGTTGATTGCAAAGGCAATATTTACCTGCGATTTTTTTTTGCATAATAATATTCATTAGACGGAATTAAGATAATTAAATGCGTTAAAAATCGAGTGCAATCCTAATTTGTTATTCAGGCACGTATGCATTTAAATTGTTAAATTTATAAAAATTCAGTTTATATTTAAGCCGCGCGAAATGTGAAAACATTGAGGATTAAATAATTTTAATATTCGAAACGATTGTCACGCAAATCCGTTTCGAAATATCAATAATACAAATCGACGTGGTGAGAGTTAAATATTAAAGTAAAAACGAGTTGAAAAGTAATGGTCCTGACATTTATGATTGGCCTGGATACTGCGAGTAATTTTTATACGAGTGGGTAATTTCACGCCACCGAGGAAAAATGGTAGAGCTTTTATACGGATACCATTTATTTCGTAAGAGTTACTATAATCGTGTCACAATGAGCCATAAGCTGTAAGGGCTTTCTATCGAAACTTTATTATTGCTTTTCCAAATAAAAACATGTTTTGCAAACTCAAACTGGATAATACGGTTTGTGTAGAAAAATATATCTAAATTTTAAAGGTTTCTTTATTTCGGAGTTGAAAAAAATTGATTTATAAAAGTCATGTAGTTTTATAAATTTTTCAAATAACAAATTGTGCTGACGTGAAACAAAATAAACCAGACAGCAGATATTACTTCACACTGCGGCACGACTAGAAGTGATGAAATTTCAACCGTTCAACTTTTGAACGGAAACAGCGGTAAATGGTAAAAGAACTACTCAATAACAATGCTCACTTTCCACGTAAACACAGGTAACAAAGATTTTTCGCCAAGGTGCCGTTTTGGTGTGATAACATCAATGAGAATATCATCAAACTATAATAATAACAAATATGATAATTAGTCTAATAAATTTTGGCGAGAAGAATCAAAGCGCTAATTGTAATTAAGGTGTGAAACGATGCAAAGGTGTGAGATTTGAATGTTTTACAAAGTGCCGCGTGTTTTGCCGCTAGTATCGAAGCGTCCAAGTCGCCAGGAACGTAAGAACGTGCAGAGGATGAGCAGCGAGAGGTGAAAGTGACCCAGAAAGGAGTTTAGAGATGCGGCAGCATTTTACTTCAGACACGATCGAGACATTTGGAAATATTACCATACGATTCCGTACGATGCACGTTTATTGTTGACATACTTAACTTCTGATTGGTTTTTACTTTTCAGATATAACAGCGCACGAGATATACGCAGTTTTGGGTTGCAGCCGAGATTATTACACGCTTTTCGGACGTAAGATAAGATCGTATCGGGTCTGAATCGCGCAAACTTGAAACTCGATGCCTGCTCCGATTAGAACTGGATGAAGTCAATTTGAAAGTTGTTTGCAGTCGGCGTCACAAGCGATTATGACTTTTTCGAACCAAAATATCTGGTTTCTGTTTATGTAAGATCATACATAATATTTTATTGCGTGTTTGTGCGGCAAAGTAAAATAAAAATCAATTTCATATTAGTCGAAAACCAGTAATAATATTTCTATGAAACCAACATACAGTGGGGGCTCGTGACTTTTTGTGTGCTAGAGTGCTAAGATTGGAAAAAAACGTCATGATTAGTGTTGTTGTAGCCGAAATCTTTTTTTATCATTTTTTTTTAGTATGAAAATTTTCAAGATTTTTCACTTTTGGTAGGTTGATGACCCACCAAAACTGAAACATCTCCATACAATTTTTTTGATTAAAAAAAATCATTTTCGGCTACAACAACATCGATAACGTATTTTTCAATCTCAGCAATCTAGTACACTAACAAATCACGAGCCGCCCCTGCCAGCATATTAATTTAATATGGAACAAATAAACAATATACATATATCCAGAGCGGTAGATACTTTTAAGTATCGCCCTGGCTAAGGACCATTATTCAGAATCGAACGTTCCTTGAAATGGATTTAGCCGTGGTTGATGATCAGATCTGAAGCCAGGTAATTCTTAACATTCCTCTTCCCCATCTCCCTCCGCTTCCTCTCGACTACCTTCAACCTCACAACATATTTCCCTATTAGGGATGCCATAGTCATACTGACTTCAGACGGTTGGGAGCAGTTGGAACTCTTGTGCGGTATTTACTATAAAAAAATATTTAAAAAATTTGGGGTTTTCCCCTTTTTTGAAGAGTTAAATAGATATTTCAAAGCTCCATAACCAACGTACATGAGAAAGCGAGCTGAAAAATGGTAAAGCTGACCTAGAAATAGTCAGTAAATTTCATAAAAGTTCACCGCTCGAGAGTTTTTATAGGAATACACAAACAGATCTAATAACAGCATCTTTTATTTTAATTTTAGAAGAACATTTTTCGAATCAAGATTAGTGTTAACCTTTAAGAGATACCGATTTGACTGATGGAAGAAAAAAACAGTTAAATTTGATTTAATTCTGAACGTGAAATAATAAATAATAACGCGATAATGTTTCCCGAAGCTTACAGTCAAGGTCTGTCAGAGTACCACGTCTCTTCGTGAGTGGGCCATTGGATTGGACACCTAGAGCACAGAGAAGCCCATGGTTGATTGGCACCAATGTCGCAATAAAAGCATGTATCGGAATCGTGAAACAAAATAATATATGCCTATGTTTGTACGAGTATATAGTTGTAGCCGGGGACGCCTGTAACCCGTGTGAAGTGGATGAAACGTGTTTAGAACTAATTTGCAAATGTGATTTATGGAACCTAACGATGAGAATATAAAGTACTACGTCTAAATACCCTCAAATTAATTCGTACGAAGAAAAAAACATAAAACATTAATAATGTAACAGTGTTTAGTATTTCGCGATGGAATAATTATGATTGAATCAATTAGATATTATGCATTATTGATCATTTGTAAATATACAAATACATATCGTCGCTGGAAAAACAAAAGGGCTTAAGCGACACTTTAATAATAATAATAATATTAAGATGATTTGTATGGCGCCGTTTTTGTGAAAAATCACCTCAAGGGCGCTGTACAGATCTTATTTCTGTTATTAGATATTAATTCCTAGTCAGGAACATACTCACCTGGCAGGTCTCATCAGATAGACACACTTATTAACTTAAATTTATAATTAGGATTTTTATATTTATTTTTTTTATTTACTTATTTTAATTTCATTTATTTTTTCCGATTAAGAGCATGGAAGCGAAATTAAAAATGGACTTTCTGAATTTGTCGTGCAGTACAGGATTTGATTAAAATTTGTATTTCTAAAGGTGATTCGTCGAGAAACAGATTACGTTGAGATTCTTCTAATGAATTTAAGGATATGAGAGTCTGAAAAGGTATGTTTTCAGTTTACACCTAAATTCGCCAAAAATAAGTTAAACATGCAGTTTTCATCAGTTTTTTTCTTCTGAATTGAAAGCTCCGACTCTTATTTGATTCTGAAAACTTTTGTGGCCCTTCAGCCATTTAAAAATATTTACCATTTGGGAGAAGTCTCGACTCAATCGACACAAGTTTGGAACTTTTAAAAACTTTTTGTCGCTTCAGGTAACTCAGTGAGAGCATTGAATTACCTTTTTTTATTTATTTTTTCAAAATCCAACCAGGTACTGAAGACTTATGAATTTTATTCTAAAACAAAAACTTTGAAGTGCTCTGGTGTGAACTTCCAAAAATGGCGCTTCAGCCCTTTTGCCTTTCCGGCGAACATATTTGGAATAGAAGGAACCACTAGACCGAGGTAGCTCGTGCTCTGTTTAATATCCGTCTAATTACTAACTGTCAAAAATAAGATGAGATGCCGTATTGTTTGTATTTCAAAAGAATGAAGATTTCAAGATGTCACTCGAGGCAAGCCGGCTAGAAAAAAATATTAACTATAAATAATTTCCTTTGTAAGTACGTACGTACGAAAGTGATTTTTTTAAATTGGAACAGTGGGCGAAAATTATTTTTTTTAATCCAGACAAGTGATTAAGTAGGTACCTGCCGTATAGTATATTTTACAAAACTAATTGAGTAACATTGTAACCGACGAATTTTCGTTTTTGATCGCCGTATCAGATTACATTACGAGTCAAGTTACATCAACAACTAGTAGTAAATAATTAGCAAAGTTTTTGTGAAATATGACCACAAGAGCGTTTTACACAAAAACGATGGCAATATAAAAACAAACAAGGATAAATAAACATGTTATCGAAGTAATAAAGTTATAACCTTGGAGAAACAATGTATGGAGAGAGAGCTAATTATTTTTACCCAATCGATTCAAACTTGTGATAAATCATTGTCTCCGGGTTTTTACGTCGTACACCACGAGAGAGAAAGAGACAACAAATATAATGCTTTGCTTCTACGTACAGTCACAATGATTTTGGGCTCCTGGGTCACCGCGGGACTCCGCCCACATTTTTTATTATGCCACTAAACTTGACACAACTAAACGGTTTTTTAGGTTAGATGCTATATTTTTGTTGATATCAATACTGTGAAAAAGTAGTTATACGAATAAACACAAACATCATGTCGATATGTGATGTGAATGGATGTATAAATACCCTAGCCTTGGTATTAGCCACGCCCAGGTCCGCCGAGTCAGGAAAAACTCATCAAAAACTGACTACACTGCCTTGGATTGATACCACTCTATATACTCTAAGGTTATAACCAAATAACTGAAATTCAGTAAACTAAGTGCGGATTGTTTCAAGCTTTCGTCACATTTGACATCACCGCGATTCAATGATTAGCGCCATTTAAAAAAAAATGACATTTAATACTCCCCGTTAAACGTTGATTCTAGGCCCGTTTCAGCTTTATAATAAACATACAGCTGACAAGCATAACAACATGATCGATATGCTATTCAGCGGATCACAATTTGTTGAAACAGGCATGGAATCGACGTTTATCGAGGACTATTAAAATTCAAAGTAAACAAAATGGCGCTAATCGTTGAATTGTGACGATGTCAAATGCGAGGAGAGTTTAAAACACCCCCACCTTAATCGCAAAGCTTATTTTGTGTTTAACAAATATGCCATATAAATAGACGATTTTCAAATTAACCGTAATGTGCTTGAAATGTAATCGGAACCGCTAGAAAACAATAATTATTATCATTCTCGTGTTTATTTGCGCTGTCGGAATTCAAACGAGTCTTAAAAACCAAATTGTTTAAAAATCCCACATACAAAACGTAACTTATTAAAATTTAATTTAAACGTCCCTAATTTGCTTTGTTTCGGTTTTCACTATCTACTGAAAACCATATACTCATTGTTATAAAATATTTATTTTCTTTTGTTACTTGCTATATTTACACTGTTTGCATTTTTAGAATCGTTCACTCATAATACTTGAATATTAATGTTTTAAGTGCCCACATATTAACTGTCCTCAATCATATTTCCTTTTCTTTGATTTGACAAATGTGTTTATATGAATTCATATGTTTCATCTGAATTTTTATACCCTTAGCTCCTGGTAAATTGTTTTTTAATCTGTTGATGCACACATACACTGTTATACCCATATCTGAACCTTTTCTCTCGTGATTTATGATAACGATCATTATTTTAGATAGTTTTAATTTGTATACATATTATGTATTCTCCTTGTTAGTTAATCTTATTAGCATAATTAATTTAGCATGAAGCGCACATGAGGTGAAATATCACAAAACTGCGCTATATAAGTTCACTGTTATTATTATTATTATTATTACTGAAAGAATTATGGGCACATT
This sequence comes from Drusus annulatus, assembly GCA_022651775.1. Taxonomy (NCBI): domain Eukaryota; kingdom Metazoa; phylum Arthropoda; class Insecta; order Trichoptera; family Limnephilidae; genus Drusus; species Drusus annulatus. The sequence goes on along the minus strand of JAGWCC010000424.1, from coordinate 354,059 downwards.
TGGATACCGCTAGCTGGCAGCATTCGGGAGCTTATTGCCATAACGAACTGATTACAATTGATTTGAAATAACGAAATATATTTGGTTCATTCAGAAACTGGAACTAACATCTCAATTTACTGCGGATTATTTATTAGCGGAATGGAAAACATTTTTCATAGAGAAAAAACTGTATTTCAAGTATTCTTTGAAACTGAAAATTGCATGAAAAATAATCAAAAAAACGATAACCTAATTCATGATTTCCAAAAAGTTGAATCTATTTTAAGTAAATGTCAAAAGAGCAATAATATAACGAAGCACCAGAAGTTAAAATGACTCGACTTTTAAATAATAATAAAATAGATTAATGAATAAAAATACGGTTGAAAGACCCTGCCTCAGAAATGTTAATTCGCCTGAATATAAAGACAGTTTGACTTAAGCTAACGTGGGGTCAATAGAGATGACGTCAAACAAATATTATATCGTGAGACCAATAAAATGATCATAGGGAGATAATAATAATAATATTTGGTATACAGTGCAAAATTGGTATTGTCAACTGTAAATGTCTATCACCCAACTGTAGAATGCAGGTGTTATGTTTAGTTTTGTAATAATATATTTTTCATTCCTTTACTTTTTCTCTCTATAATAATGTTTTCACTTTTAATGTAGAGCCGCTCATCTCGGCACAGGACTACCCTAGTGAGATGAGAAGCTGATGTTTTGCTGTTGTTTAATTTACTGTGAGTATAAATGAATAAATAAGAATTCGATGGATATACCGGTGTGAGTAAGTACATTTATTACCGAGATGTCCATCGAGTATTCTCGAGTTGTCGATCAAAAGCTAATTAGTGCGTGAGATGGCAAACTTCGTGGGTCAGGGGTCATGCTCCTACTTTAAAAAATACACTCCCGATAATAGACCAAAATATAACCCACGCATGAAAAAGTTCTGATTCCAATATTACCCTTGAAAACTCTCGGAGAACATGAAAAATGACTGTGACCAAGTGACTTTGATTTGTACATTGTGATTCAGATTCAGATGCGAACATCAAAAGGTGGATAACAAATTCAAGTATGCCTTGAAAAATAAAACGCAGTACGACGTACCTTTTTGCTCGGTGTCTTTGAATTAGTGGCCAGGAATCGGCTGTTTGGGCTTAGGGAACGGGCACCAGCAGTGAGTGGGATGATAAATGGCCTGGCTTATTAGCCACAAGTTTGGGTTCGTTGGGACAATGTAAAGCCAGGTCGACCTAATACGCGGATATCTGACATATTTTTGATCGTGACCTTTGTTACGATCACTAGATATACGAGTAATCAATTTCACTCACCGCGAGACGTATACAAACACGCGATTGTTTGTTAAAAGAGCAATGTGCTTTTTTCGTCGTAATTGAATGACTTATGGTTTAATTTTTTTTAAATATACTACTTCAAAGTCGTCTTAAATGTTATCTATTAAAAAGTATAAAATAACTTGAGTTTTGGATAACTTTCCTTATTCAAAATTAATTAATACTGAACAAAATTTATTTACGCTAAGCTGACCAGGTGAAATTTGAAGTGCGAGTTGTGCGACCATGGTTAATGTCAGTGGAAGCTTTTCACCATAATTTGTCTCTTACTGAGCGATAAATCACACTTAGAGAAATAAACTATATTCAAATCCTTGTACTATGCTTCAAATTCAAAAAGCCCGTTATGAAATTTGCTCTCATGTTCTAAAATCGATTAATAAAAAATAAAATGCCAACTATAATTTTTCCAATATCAGTGTCATCTGAATGCAAAACTGTGGGTCTCTTAAAATTAGAAATAACTGACACAATCGTATTTTCCTGAAGTGATCTGCCAGGTAAGTATGCTTCTGTGAATTATATATGTACATGATATAAATAAATCAAAATACGCTATAGATTATATGCAGTTAGTAATAATATGGAGCCTAGCAATTAAGAGTTGTATGGCGCTCTTGAGGTGATTTTTCAAGGTCGGTAATCAACTACGTACTTTTCCAAGGAATATAATGGAACCTATCTTTGATCGTGCAAACTTAACCGAGGAAAAAATATCATGACTTGAAGAGGTGAAATATCTAAGGTAAGGAAAACGCCCGAAGTGTTTGTTGTGAAAACGATCTCCTAGACGGGTTGTGAAAATGGTTGCCCGTCTTGCCGGATATCCGAGGGCCGACAGCGGCGGGGGTAAGTATCGTCATCTGTGATGAGCGTGCTACTGAAAGAATTGTTTACGAGACAAAACTGCTAAACGAGAATGGAGTGGAGGAAAAAAAGAAAATTCTTATGGAAAAAGTTGGTGACGTGGTGACAATGTTGTGCCGAGTTGCCCGGCCACTAAGGGGCTGTATTGTTTGAAACCCCCCCCCAACCCTTACCAAAGATTAATTTTTGAGCATGACGTATTTTTTTTCGTCTTGGAGAAGAGTAACAACTAATAACATTCTGTTTGAACTTATTTGGTATTCGTGGTTGTCGCGCCGAGTATATTTGTTACCATCGCGACTTATTGAATTTATCACCGTTTCCATGAGAACCGAAATGACCCGAAGAGGTACAACCAATGACGGTACAATTATATAGACACGTTGTAGCGCTCTCAAAGCGGCAAGCAAAAACTACGCTAGGTGGTGAGCTCGATGATTTAGCGGATTTAGTACTAAATTGTCACGCGTCGCTTGAGGTCGTTTACTATGTCTAAACAAATTACAAAAAATAAGTGGCAAAATGCCCTCGTGTGTGATGAGAAAGTGTTTCCACTACACTGAAAATACTACTAAAAGCCAAGGAATAACATTTAATTTCTACGTACCCGCAAATTACTTATTATTTTAGACAACACAACTATCTCCATTGTTGACCAACATAATGACATCTTCGCGTAAGCGAGTAAGCGAAGTGCTATCTCATTCTTACCAGAGCGTTCAACGTTACTAGCTGCAACGGACCGCAGTTCGATCCTACATCTATTTTGTTCAAACACACATATTCTTTGAGTGTCTATCTTTGTCATATATCATAATACATGACCGATATTTGAACGATGCATTTACTGGGAACGTAAGTGTGTTTGTTACTTGCCACATTTTGTGTTAATATTCTAAGGCTATGACGTGTCTATATATTTGTAATGTCATTGGGTACAACACGTAATTGTATAACTTTTGCAAAAACATTTACATTAACAAGCTCAAAACTCACGAGCTTTTAGCAAAAACTAGCAAAGTGTCGAGTAGCTCACCTACTTACAACAGGTGCAGATACTCATAGTTAAACATTTAGCTCGTCTTAAGGAAACAAAATAACATTACCAGCAACGTACAACTTCAACAGTAAAAGGTTAAGTGCTGAGACCGGAGATTTCCCGAGAAGATCACGTGCGATATAAGCATCGAAGTTGCATTGTGAGACGGTATGCATAATGTTAACGCTGGTACCGACTAGTTGGGTAACCTCATTCGGAAGATGCATCTTCGGTAAAGCCTTCACATTTCAAACTAGAAAAAAACATTAACATTAAAAGATACTTTAGATAAAATAATTCTAGAAAAAACACATTTGCTAATACTGGGACGTGCTTTTAATGACCTATGCGATTTATTAAATCATCAACACGCTCTGTGCTAGGTCATCAGCAATCAATAACAAAATGAAGAAAAAACACTCGCGAGTATCATTGAAGAAATCGTGTTTTTAAGCCGTGTTATACTTTCATTGTGGCCAGTGACTTAAAAGCAAACAAACAAAAAAATACTGGCGAAAAATTAATTACGTAATTATCGACGCAATGGTATGTAAAAAAAATAAAAAATACAAGGGTGACTGAACATCTGAGGTGCCTGAATGGAGTGGGTTACTCTGAATTCGTTTTGCATCTAATTGATACAGATCACTCTTTCCATAAATCTTCTGGAATAGATGTACTCCATATGAATGGGATAGGTCTACGCCTAAATAATTTAGAAGCCCTTGAAGTAAATAAACCATTAAAATAATTAAAATTAACTTACTTAATAAGCAATTAGATTTATCCAGTAGCCTAATTTTAAACATGTTCCTCTTTTGCTGCCCTACCCTCACTCCTACCACCCCTTCCAAACCTATTCCCCACCTAAGTTGATGTGCTCATTTTATGTTTTCCCCAAGAATTGTAATTCTGTTTTAATTTAGTGCATATTTATTCAACCCTGAAGAAAAAGTGGTGTTAAAACAAAGATACTTTTATTTTAAATTTAAATAAAAAAAGAGTTTCACCTTCTACAGACAAAAAAACCATACGTCTAGAGGTCCAATGATAAATTCAAGTTAGTATAAATCCGCATTATGACGAATTGCCCTGGGCTGGAGTTTACGATCTCGGTTTATGGAATTGGTTACATCTCAACATAAATTTTACATTGCGACTAGAGAAAGAGAATATCTCCCTGGCTTTAAAAAAGCTGCCGCCTGTTCTGTTTCGCGACCCCAGTTAGCGTACTTGACACTTGCTTGTCGGGAAGCTTTTCCGCGTTGAATTTTAGCGACGGGTTGTTTTCTTGCAGCGTGCTCGACTTTAAAACATGTGAAGTGTGAATGCAACACAAAATGCCGGAGAAGTGGACGCCGAACTCTGCGGGGAAAATGCTGTTAAGGTGTGCATACTGATACGGTTCGATTCGCTGCATATTTTTACCCAACCTATATAAATTTACGATAAATCACTTTCTGCGGATTTTTACGTCGTAAACCGTGAGAGAGAAAGAGACAAGACAAGTTCTCACATAATTTCGCACCACCATTCGTTATGTAAGCATGTTTTCCGTGTCCCGCGTCTCCGGCGACTCCGCCCACTACGTTTTGCTATGCGACATAACAGGATATAACTCAACGGTTTTTTAAGTTATATCCTATGTTTTTGTACTGTGAAAGAGTTGCCATACAAATGAAATAAAAAAAACATCATGTCAACATGTTCTATTAATAGATGTGTAAATACCTTAGCCCTAGTCCTTGCCACACCCGAGTCAGGCAAAAACCATCAATACTGACTACAGAAGCGCTCCCTCTGGTATACTATTGCTCTGAGGTTCGATCTCAATGCGGTTAACAATATCACAGCATCATTACTTCACTAGCTGCTAGCTCTATTCGACGGAAAAGTGACAATAAAATATTTAAATATACTAATAAATGTTACGATACAAAACTAAACACCAAAATTTCAATGCAACATACATAACACGTGTGTGTACATTGAATTTTAGAATTATTTCAAAAGATAAAAAATAATCAAAATATTTGTATGGCTTGGTAATATATTTACGTTGGTTACATTTGCAATAAACATCGTTTAAAATAAAATAATTTTAGATATATGTATTATTAACTAATGCGAAATGAATATATTGGTTACTGTTTACTTTATCCCGCATAAACTAACACCCGCGGAAAATTTGCAGCCCTACAATACTCGGGGTTGGTATTTACATTTAAAATAGGTCCGTTTGTTTTGTAACGTTCTGAAGGTAAGCCTCTGTTGTATTTTATATACATGGGATAAGCGGGGGAAGCGAAAAAATAATTAATGTTCCAAATATGCCGGTTACAAAAGATAAACTGTCCGTTTTAATACATTCCCTGTTGGAAATAGTTAGGAGAGGGCAAGAAAAGAGTGAAAGTAATTAAAATAACGATATTGTAATAAAATGAAAAGATGTGAAACTCAAAACTATGGTTTAATTACTTTAAAATAGCGAGAAAGCCGCTATTCATAAATATTAAAGAAACTAAAAACTGGGATTTACAGATATCGCGGAAGGTTTTCAAATTTGTTGGAAAACAATATTATACATAGTAAATATTAAAAAATGTAGTTCTGAAATAAGGGTTAAAACTTTAATACATATTTATCAAGCGCCCTTAAGGTTTTCACAAAAACGGCGCTATTCAATTTATACAATTGATTTTAATATGATACAATTTTGTGTGACTATAAATGTGAGTGATATCTCAGAACATTTTCCTTAATTTATTATTCTTGATCACAGAATTTTTGTCCGTACCTATCCCAAATAAATAAAACTACAAACATCAATATGAAAGCTTATTTAGCTTTTTGCGGAGTAATTAACACGAATAAAGCCCAATTCAATCCCGGCGATTCAGTGTGTATTTCGTTTTCGCAAGCACGCCACATTTACTGCGAGTTCCAGGCTGTCATTCAAGAAAGGGTTCCTTTTCAGAGATGTCTCTTCAGTTCTTGCGTGCGGCAGTGGCGGGAATGCCAGTCAGCTTTTTGCAGGCAAAAAGTGGTGGATACATTTTCCTGGGCTCTCACACACGATTGGTCACGAGTGGAGCGGAAATGGAAAGCCTTCGAACGCGGCCCGCGGCCAAATTGAATCGCTAAATGAGAAAAGGACACATTCAATGCGAACGATACGCGACGATCCAGTGCGTGGAAAGTGGACTGGACTCGTCGAGGACTTCTAAAGGATATTAGTACGGCCGATTTATGCAGAATAAATTGACCTTTTGTGTTGTGCTGTGGATTACATGTATATGAAACGATTTGAAGGTTTCATTGCCGAATTTGTACAGAATCTATAAAAATATATAAGCTTGACTGAGGAGTTGGTACTTTATTGTTCAAGATTTTCATTAAATATATGATAAAGTGCCAAAAAAACTAAATAAATAATAACACAATAGTTTATGAAAAACGAAAATCAATCATGCTTAACAAGAATGTTTTTCCACACAAACTCCATGCAGTCCCTTTTTACACTGTAGGCAAATCAAATTGAATTTCTTTACTGCGCTGCCATTCTTACTGCTGCATACCACGCATGGCCCTGGTAATTTTTCTAATCCAAAATTCATCTTCGATGGCGATGTTGTTGAAGGAATTTCTGGAAGATTTTTTTGCACTGAACCAGATATATTTGAACATAATAAAATGTAAATGAAAGAAAAAAATCACTAGCTCCACGTTGGCACTTTTGACATGATCACGTGGCAAAAACAGTTAACATAGACCGGTAAATTTCTATAAATTGTTATCATGGCTATTTTCGTGATGACATCCAATGCGGTTTCACGAATTCGAGAATGCAATTCCGTGATCAAACCCTACAAATTATCATCAGAATAATAGAAAGTCAATGTAACTTATCTACTCGAACGTAATTTATCAACATTATGTTCTGGTCAGGAAGTTTACTTAACTTTCGTAATTGCCTTCCCGTGTTTCGTCCCAGGAATGCTACGTACACTAATATTGTAATAATGTACGAGTGTGTTGTGTGTGCTCATGATCGTGTAAAACCATTTAGTAATTGCTACCTACCGCAGGATGTAATCATATGTGCCCGGTGTGGATTTAGTTATTAACTCGTGCTTCTGTACTAGATTTCCTCCACCGTCGCCCCCTCGCTGGTCCATTCACAAGTCCGCACGTGGGTGAGTGTGTATTGCACGTGTCGTACATGCTATACACGTGGGAGTGCGCGTGAGAGTCCGAATAGAACTAGGTTTGGCGTTTTCTTAGTATTTTGGCATGATTATTACCAGTGTGGGAGATTAGAGGGAAATTACAAAGAATCGATACTTTTAATACGAGAACATTCACCTCATTAATTACAGATTAAAAATATTAAAAATATGCTTGTCTCGAAACAATGTCATCCTTGAATGTAATATGATATACTCGTAAGTAGACTTAATCCACGTGAGAGGGCAAGGGCCAGTCCGAGGCAGTTGATACGATTAATTCAAACGGACTGTACGGATACGGGCAGAGAATAGAACGTCCACGTACGATCGGTATTCAAATGTGATAACAGTCATGTGTTATTCGTGAACGTCAAGACTCAAGGCCCGACCGCATTAAGGTCATTTACAGGCATCAAACAAACACAACTGCGAGAGGTCAACATTAGTCGTGCGTTAAGTCGGACCACGAATTAGAACTCGAGTTACATTTTGATTTGGCCAGACCTGATTTGCCACGGACCGCGGTGTCCTCGCGGCGTTGAATGAGTTGGACTGACATACGCGGGCTAACCGGAAAAAACTATTTTCTGATTGAAATGTCAACAGAGCAGAATCCACGGTCATGTTTTTTACTGTGTTCCGCTTTTTGCAGAGACAATCATGTCGATGCTTTCCGCTCCAGTGAAGCGACCCGCACTCCTCTTCTAAATGACATCATCCTCGATGTTCACAGATCTTTTGTCAACAGTTCAACTGCCGCAATACAACAAGCCTTCGAAAGGGTTTCAATTAGATGTCATTTTTCACTATTAACATGGGAAGAACGAATAGTTTATATGAAGTCACTGATTCCTATCACTTAGAGCTCCTTAAAAACCTTTATTTCTGTTACATGCATCGTTTATACGAACGAGAGATGTTACTACGGAATATATTAATAACTTTCGGGATAGGGATATAAATAATTGATAATTCTATTTAATTTGACCAATGTTGTGTTTCACAAATAAATTGGTGAACTACGGGGCGACCTGTCCTCAACTAAATGAAAGAGGCGAAAGCAATAATAATTTTGCCAGTATCATGTCCTTTAAGTGAAAAACTGTATCTTTCTCTGAAACTAGAAAAAAATGTGTTTATCTGTGAAGTGCCAGGTAAGTATTGTTCTGTAAATTATCTCTATACATAATAAATATAAATAATAATATGACATTGATTATACGTAGTTAGTAATGAGATAGAGCCTAGGAATTAAGATTTGTACAGCGCCCCTGAGGTGATTTTTTTACTAAAACGGCGCTATACAAATATTATTAACTATAAGAGGTTACTTTCATAGTCCTGCCACTGAGAGCCGTTGTGACTTTTCTGTCTTATTACACATGTCGTTTATGAGAAATATGGAGTGGGTACAACGGAACTGCCAGCGGTACACCTTTAGATGGTAGGACCTACGAATACTAAGTGAAACCAATCACACAAATAATGTATTTAACATAATGCAAATGTAAGCCTTCATACTAAAACCTTCATAGGGGGAAAAGGTTCGAAGCTTTTTTCCACTTTTCGCGATTCAATGGAATGTAATTGTAAAAAACATTAGCGTCCCGAATTGGTAACACTTTCACGGAAAACAATTGAATAACAGAATAGCGAAAACGCTTTTTGTTTATTTAAAGAGGAGCCCGTTTCCATGTTCCCGTGAATTAATCGTGTCGTGCGACTCCGGGATAACGAGCCCTGACAGCGACAGACAAATTACAAAAGGGGATTTCCCGTGAACTAAGTCATTTGTTAGGCTTACCAGTCACTCATTATACTTTTTAAATATTACTTTACTGGAATTACTTATCTGGTTGCTAATTATCTGTTTGGATAATTGCCGGATTGACTTATCGATTGATGTTTGGACGTGAAAGGCTCGCTAACAATGTCTCTAAAAATACGTTCTAAAATAAATCAACTATGTACAGCAGTTCTTGTAAAAGTCTTCTAAAAAAATCAAGGCTTTTTAGGGACCACAATTGTACTATAATTAGTAAGTAGGTACCGAAAGTAATTAATATAAAACTTACACCGTGACAAATCATGGAATATAATAAACTTGACTTTAAAAAAAGAAAAACAAATTAAATAAAAAATTGACTCTTGTAAAATATGTATATTACAGGTAGGTACTTTATCGTTTACCTAGATTTGAAAAGATAATATATAATATAATTTTCACAGCATACCCATCAGTTCCAATTTTGAAAAGATCGCATTCGTACTCACAAAGATATTACTTTTTATGTTACCCGTAAAAAATCAGAAACTTGACTTGCCAAGAAAAAATATAAGTAGCTTTAATTCGCGAATTTCAAATATGGAATAATGTCTGCTAAAATATATTATACGTAGGTAGGGAAATATATATATTTTTAAATTTAATAATTTCAATTAACATCAGTTCCAAATTTTAACGTACGTAATCACAAAGGTGATTGTTTATAGTTACATATTAGAAAACTATATTCACTTCCTTATAAGGCAAAGAGACTTATGTTTACCAATGAACTTGCGGTTAGCGGATATATTTGTTTCCCTCCGCTATATACGAGTACAAAATACCGCAAGACTTACTTTGTTAACAATTAACTATTTGATCTAAGCTAATACGATATTAAGTAATATGATATTATTAAAATTGATAATTTCGAAGTGTTGAATAACATTCGGTTATTAAAAAAAGTTAAAATAAATCAACATGCATATAATATTTTTTATTGAAAATATCCACACTTTCCCAGCAGGTGCTTGCCTAAGGCTTCTTATTTTGAGAAGCACCGATGTAGTGTATTCCGTAATGGTATTTTGTATTGAAGGACAAATGCTGTGTCTAAATATAAAACTTATGCAATAGTAGGTAGGTACATAATTATAAATGTTCTTACAATATATAATTCAAAATTAAATTTGATATCATTCGATAGATTGGCCTTCGTTGGCCGACAAGTCATTGGTGTCTGTATTAACAATCCTTTCACTATAAAAAGCTATGTAAACTTCAGTACTACATGCACCTACCTACCAATAAATTGTCGAACAAAATAGAATGTGAGCTTGTGTCGCGATCTCTCATGGTGTACTTCAAAGTTACAAAGAGATTGTTGCCTGTTGTATGCAAATCAAAAATATGCATGATAAAGGATTTAACCTTTACCTGATTAACTCAATGCAAAAGTAAACTTGATAGGCTATTGATGAAAATATGAACTAGCCTGGAATCGATTATGACAAGACTTTTGAATATAAAGGTTGTGACGTTGATCGTACTGACCTGATTACCAGTTTCATTAAAAAGAACATCGACTATATTTATTGTCGTAATTCAAAACAAAAAAAGAGAACAAAATAAATTAATTATGTTTCAATTAGTCTGTGAAAACATTGCAAACTGCTATTTTTTAAGGAAATTAGACTAAAGGCTGTGGAAATGAGATCCCTGAGACGTTTATATATATTTATATGTATTTTTTCAAAGAAATACAAAAATTCGCGGGTTACGAATAACCTGACAATATTTGAAAAACTCTTACTGCAATCATAATAGGCGGAAGATTGAACCCACGACGCCCGGGTGAGAATCTGATGCGTTTGTCCACTCAGCTACTAACCGGTATGAAACCATGTCCGTATTAAAAATGTGGATATCCGGAGATAATGTAAGGCTGATGTAAGCGTAATGAATAGGGTCAACAAAGGAACGCTTAGATGGTTTGGGCATATAGAGCGAATGAACGAAGAAAGGAGTGTGAAAAGAATATATGATGCGAAATTGAATGGAAGAAGAAGTCGAGGACGCCCGAGGAAGACATGGCACGATCAAGTAAATCAAATACCTGAGTCGGGCCATGTAAAGAGTCGAAATAACAGAGGCGTGTGTATGAGACGATGTATGAATGTGAAAGAAGCAAGAAGTATGTGCTAAGACAAAGTTGTATGACGGTCCGTCCTTTCTGCCTACTCCTGCGGGGAAACGACGTGATGGTTAATTAGTAATTAAAAAGAGCACCGACTATATTTACTGTCGGAATTCAAAACAAAAAAGAGAACCAAATTTATTAATTCTGTTTCAATTAGTCTGTGTACACATTGCATACTGCTATTTGACATTCATACACAATCAAATATTCCCTATTGTCAGGTAGTTAATACAGGGTGACATTGTATTATGGTGAAAAAATATTTTACACCGGCCAATGAATTTTCCCCAAAAGCTGTCAGAAATGAAAACGTTCAAATGCAATGGCAATAATGAATGCCACCGAAATGGCACTACGGTTTTTAGGGATGGCGTTGACAAATTTGATTATTTGACATGCCAAAACACAACACAACATATTGATTCACATTTGTCTGACACGATTGCGAACAATGCCCATTTGCGACGAAAAACATTTTTGGGCATTTAATATTCGTGACAATCAAAACGGGATGAAACATTTAATACGAACAGCAACGGCGTGATTTACACACGTGCTCTATGCGTAAATGTATGTAAATTATCAAAATATTATTCCGAATAAAGACTTTAAAGCGCTATCAAAGTACGTTTAACAAGCGCTTTTAAGGAGCATTAGGAAGTGTTTTCAAAATTATTTTGTACAATTATATTCTATTCTGTATTGAGGACCTGCGTAGTCGAGTGGTAATACAAATAATAACAGTGAACTTATATAGCGCAGTTTTGTGATATGTCACTTCAAGTGCGCTTCATACTAAATTAATTAAGCTAACAAGACTAACTAAGGAGAAAATAATATATAATATGTATACAAATTAAAACTATATAAATTCATGATCGTTATCATAAATCACGATAGAAAAAGGTTCAGATATGGGTAAGTGCGCCTGTGTACATCAACAGATTTAAAAAAGACAATTTACTAGAAGCTAAGGGTATAAAAACCCAGATGAAACGTATGAATTCATATCAACATATTTTAATCAAAGAAAAGAATATTATATTGAGGACAGTTAACATGCTGGTAGGACGCTCGAATACGAATCCAAAGGTCGCGGGTTCAAACCCGGCGTGCGTAAATACATTTTATTTTATTAATATGCGTCATAATGCATTTAATTCATATAAAATTTTATATAAAGTATATTTGCGACACGTTCTAGAGTGGTAGGGCACACTCTATACCACCCTTGTGAAAGACCACCATTCAGAATCGAAACGTTGCTTGAAATGGCTTTAGCCGTGTTTGATGAACAGATCGGAATAGCCTGGTACTTCGCAACCTTTCTCTTCCCCGTCTCTTTCCCCTCCCCCACTACCTTCAGTCTCACAACATACCCCGTTCGGGGATGCCATAGTCTCACTAGCTCTAGACGGTTGGAAGCAGTTGAGACTCTTGTGCGGCATTCACTATAAAATAATATACTATGTATAAGTATGTACATCTGTATATGCACAGTGGTAGATGCTCCAAGTTCGCCCTGGTGAAAGACCACCATTCAGAATCGAAAAGTTTGCTTGAAATGGCTTTAGCCGTGTTTGGTGACCAGATCTGATTAGCCAGGTAGGTATTTTCCAACCTTCATCTTCCCCATCTTTTTCCTCCCCACTACAACAACATACCCTGATCGGGGATGCCATAGTCTTACTTGGCTCTAGACGGTTGGAAGCAGTTGAGACTCTTGTGCGGTATTCACTTTAAAAAATATATACTAAAAAGGTTGTGTTTTATAATTGTTTTGCACTATTGTATTCGTTAGTTGAATCTTTAATCAATTTTAAGTATTGATACTAGGTTTGAGGTTAATTGACATATAACTGCTCCCAACCGTCTAGAGCCAAGTAAGACTATATAATCCCCAATTGGGGTATTTTGCGAGGCTGAAGTAGTGGGAAGGGGAAGGAGATGGGAGGAAGAGGAAGGTTGGGAAGTACCTGGCTATTCAGATCTGGTCACCAAACACGGCTAATGCTATTTTTAGGCAACGTTTCGATTCTGAATGGTGGTCTTTCCCCAGGGCCATACTTAGAGTATCAACCACTCTGGAACGTGCCGCCAATATACTTTCTATTATTTTTTATAAATTAAATGTGTTATGACACATATTAATTAAATAAAAGTTAGAACTCTTAGACAAATATTACTGCGAGAGTAAAAAGTCAGGTCTCCGAGGGTAAATTATGAATTCAATGCAGCATCAACAGTAAATACAACCATAATCATTTGATTCTCATCTTAACACTGAAAAGTAAATACCGTTGATTTCCTAGCGGCACACTACCTGTTATTGAATAACAAAGGCATCAGATACGCCATCGCAATGAATTAAATAAAAAATTCCGTACGCTACACTTTGTTTTGACATTTGATACCAATTAACTTGACGCCGAAGTGTCAGTCAAAACCGTTCCCGCTACAGACGGAACGGCATTTTTAATTTTCCAACAATAACACCACTGGCCCTGCGCGGGCGAAGCAATAATAATAACACACGGCCGGATGAGTCGAACACAATCGTGAACCGCTTGCATACAAATGGATTCGGTTGTAAAACGAGGCGGAAACGTATAAAAAAATTCTAAAGAAATCACCTATTAAATAGTGTCCCACGTAAAAGCCATACATTGAATCTACTGGTATTAAAAATCTCGACGTAAAGAAAGTATCTATTCATTCGAAGCGTTTAACCCATTTTTCTATGTGTGGTCGTTTGACGAAGCCGGTGGCCTAAAACTAAAAAATTACGTCGAGTCAAAATTCAATTATTATTATTTTAATTTATTATATACGCCCTTATGGGCTTTTAGAAAACTGCGCGATCGATGATATAAAAAAAAATAATGACACAGAAATAACATAAAGTAAATTAGCACACTAAAAATTTTTGCCGTGGAAGGCCCCACAGCTTGGAATAACCTCCCTTCACATTTGCGAAAGATCGACAGCTCAACTGAGTTCAGAGCAAAACTAAAGACTCACCTTTTTATATTACCATACCCACAATCTTAACTAACTAAATAACTAACCATCACGCCGTTTCTCTGCAGGGGTAGGCAGAGAGGACGGACCGCCATACAACTCTGTCTTGGCACACACTCCTTGCTTCATTTACATTCATACATCGTCTCATACATACTCTTCTGTTATTCTTAAATGAATTAAATAATGTAGATAGGTTACTGAGACAACGCGCCTGGTTGCAACACGCTTCATATAGCTATCTCTTCCGCACACACATATTCTTTGAATGGCTATCCGTATAAATCGCGGGTGTAACATTTAGTGGTGCAACATTAGTGGTGCTACATTTTTCGTAAGATTTGTATGAATATGACGTGTCTTGTATTTTATGTCTATGCCCACAATAACGACAATTTGCTTCACTAGAGTTTAGATCACTCAGTCCGAGTGCTATACATAGTTTATATATATAGTTTATTACTATTACTTACTACATTTTCTTCTACCCTAGGTCTGACAGCACGGGCAAAAAACCATTATATATATATATATATATATATATATATATATATATATATATATATATATATATATATATATATATATATATATATATATATATATATATATATATATATTTGTTAATGTAAATATGTTAGTTGTAAGTCACTAGTTTTAAGTATTAGGCATAAGTTAATATTAAGTCTTAGTTTTAATATTATGTTAATTACGCTGTAAGGCGCCCTTGAGGTGATATTTTTGTCACGAAAACGGCGCTATATATATCAGCCAATTATTATTATTATTAAAACATAAATAAGTTACTAGAGATATTATAATAAAATAAATTAACATTAGTATTTTTGGAAGAGGTTTGCTATTAAAGCCTTCTTGTTGCTACTCGTAGATTCAGTGCAGTTGAATAAATGTTCTATTTCTGAGAAAGAATTACCCGCTGCATGCAGTCTAGGTACAAGCAAATATCTAAATGACTCAGTCCCGATATTATTGTTACACTTTAAAATAATTTTGGATCGAGTATTAAGCTAGCCTTGCTTCATTCACATTTATAAATCGTTTCATACGTACTCTTCTCTTTTTCTAACTCTTGACATGGTGGCCCGACTCAAGTATTTGATTTACTCGATCGTGCCATGTCTTCCTCGGGCGTCCTTGACTTCTTCTTCCATTCAATTTCGCGTCATATAAAGTCTTTTGACACTCCTCTCTTCGCTCATTCGCTCTACATGCCCAAATCATCTAAGCGTCTCTTTCTTGATCCTATTCATTACGATTGGGATCAACCTTGAATTCTTTCCGGATATCCACGTTTTAACACGGTCATACATGATTTTACGCATATACGCCTCAGGGATCTCATTTCTACAGCATTCAGTCTACTTTGATAATTCCTCTGCCAGTTCCATGCCTCACTGCAAAACATTAGTGTTGTTATAAGCACTCCATTGTGGACTGCTGGCTTCGCTTCTTTGGC
This sequence comes from Drusus annulatus, assembly GCA_022651775.1. Taxonomy (NCBI): domain Eukaryota; kingdom Metazoa; phylum Arthropoda; class Insecta; order Trichoptera; family Limnephilidae; genus Drusus; species Drusus annulatus. The sequence goes on along the minus strand of JAGWCC010000424.1, from coordinate 338,106 downwards.
CCTTTTTTTTAAATTTGCACCAACAGGAAGAAGGAGTTTTCTTTTCTGAATATGACTCTTTTACATATTATTCATATTTTCTTCTCTTTTGGACATCGTTAGAATGGCAGTGCAGAACTTCCGATATGTTCCTTTTAATTATGGACTAAACGATCAAAAGTTCCAGAACTTCCCCGACTCTGATGGGAAAAAGCCGTAAAATCTAAGACGATGAGCTCTAAGCGGCGGAGTTTACGCGACAACGGCCACCATTACTTTGTAAAGTAAAGAGCTTTGCGGTCTGAATCTGCGGGGAGCACCTACCCACCCCTCGCGGCTGTATTAGAGAAATGATAATGTAAAACGCCACTTTCAACTGCATTTAAAAAATATAAATATGGTTTATAATGAAAAATAAAACACCTACTTTATTGAAAACAGAAGCGCCGCCAGTTACCGCAAATGTTTTTATTCGTCAACATCGATATTTTCATGAAGTTTACCTGTAATAAAAAAATAAAAGAATTAGTTAAAACGTTCAAGATTTGCATGTTTATGAATTCGTGGAACAGATACCACAATTTTGACGCCATTTTAAATTGATAAGGATATCTCAATCCGAAAAAAACAACTCAATAAAATAATATTACGCTTCTGCTGCCCACGTCTATCTCATTATAATAAATGCGCCGTTAGAGAGTCGCGGTTCGAGTCCCAGCGCCAAGTAGGTGTCGGTTCAACAGCGTCAGCATTAAGCCGTGCACAATGAGAGCCAGTCCGAGGAGAATCGCTCTGCGGGCTGTACTGTTACACCTCTACGCTTCGTCGGCACAAGAAACCGCAGCTGTGGCTTTAAGTGCACGGCGGGGCTTTGTCGTAGAATGCCTTCTTGCTCCATTTGCATTTGCTCTTTGTATGATTGCAGGGTGACTCGGCGGGGATGCTGCGAAATCACTTGAAGGCTTTAGAGATTTCAAGTTACTAACCTCCGCAAAGTCAATCATCACCGCAGTTAAACGAGACGTATAAATGCAGCATTTGCTTTAAGATTTATTTATCATTTTAATTAAGGATGCACACAAAAGGCAGCATAGAAAATTATAGCACTATTCAGATACGAGATCTGTTAAAACTAATGAAATTCATTCCAACATTCAACATAATATATGACTATGCATACATTTTTGAAAAGCTCGGTCACACTTTCAACGACGCTGTCGAGGATTTTACGAAACAGAAAGTTGTAAATCCTCTTACAAAAAAAAAATCGTCCCTTAAACAAGCTCACATCTTGATATCCCCTTTCAGCGACATAAATATCATACTAAGAAGATTTTGGCGATCCTCACGTAGGCTGCTGCAAAAAAGAAGTGTGATAAATCAACGCAAGCAGATAAATAAAGCAGCTCGGTGGCCGCAGAGGGGAGGGAGGCTGGGAGGAGCACGGAGAGAACCCTTTCCTCTAGGGCTCGGTGTCCAACGAAGCAAGAGGGAACTTAGCAGTCCCTCAAAAGGGCCACTCAGCCAAAGAGAAGGACATCACAGACCCGAAGCGAGTATCATACGTCAAGTGCGAAATATTGCGGTTTGCGGGCGGCTGAGACCACCGTGGCGAAAGTGTCGGTTGTACGAAAATGTGAAAAAGTACAAACAACGTTTCAGCACAATATTATAGTATTTTAATATGAAGCACGAATAATTGAAGTAGTCTGTAATTCAATATTTATAACTCCGTAGAATATTAAATAGAGTTATTAATTTAATTAAAAAAGAATCATATAAGTATATTTACAAATTGTATTGTAATTTTCAACTGATTTCTTTTGTGAATTTTTGAATCGTAAACCAACAAATAAACACTTTCTGTGACATCTCACAGAAAGATTCTTTGAATGCATTACGAGAGCCGGGATGAAACGCCACTCGATTGGGCGACGTTATAAGTGGAAGGGACTGAAGAAATGGATTTATTAATCCTGGTATAAAAGACGTTTGAATTAAGTGAATGAAAAAGACGAATGCCTATAAGTCAGTCGTCGACATCAACTATTGTAAATGGGTGTTCCACCTATTCTGTTCCTTGTCCCAGGAAGCTCTACTCTACCGGTAAAACAGACTCGAAATATCCGCGAATCGTAGGCATGTAAATAAGTGAAACCAATTGTTCTTTGGCCCTTGACGCCGCCAAAATATTTATGTAATTAATTTTGTCAGTCACAAGGTACCGATACCACCAAAACAACTTATAATTCTATAAAAAAAAACTATTGAACAATAATGAAAGTGTTGGTAATATTTAACTCAACCACAACAACTCCTATGTAATCGAGAACTACCCCGTCTAAATATTGTATCAAGCAACATGGCGCTAGCGAATGGAGAGTATTAAATATCACTAGTGATGAATCATTTCAATATAATACATACGCGTGCATAACTTACCTCTGCACGCAACGATTAATTATCCAATACTTAGGGAAGGATCAGCGTAAGGGTCACACACCTCTGGGAGCGTCAGCTGTGATATTTTTTTGTTATTAAATAGAAATAAGTAATACTTAATCGTCGAGACATAACACAATACAGCGCAATCAACCGTGAATACCTGATTTAGCGGATGGGTATAAAAAAACAATATTGAACGGACTACGTGATTTAACAGCGCGTTGGGTGAAGTATCCAAATAAATTTAATCTTTTGACTATTACGTATTCAAAAAATACGCTCGATAATTTTTTTTAACGCAAATCGTGGATTTGTCTTTGTATCACTATGCAGATATTAAAATTTAATAGGAAAATGTATGATAATCACCACTGTTAAAACCAGCGACGTGTGGTATTCAAATGATCAGGTTTGCTTCTGTCAAAAACAAATCTTTTGTTTTAAGTGAATGGTGTGGGCTTGGGCGCGAAAATGAACAATGTGAAAGTATTTTGCCTATTGTATGCTGACGATGCGGTGCTGATTGTTGACAATATGGAAGATCTACAGTTTCTCGTGTCTAGGATGAACCAAGTATGTATGAAAAAATGAGTTGATGATGAATGTAAGTAAGTCCAAAGTGATGGTGTTTGAAAGAGAGAGTACGAGAACAGCGTGCAATATAGTTGTGAATGATGAATACTTGGAGCAAGTGGATGAGTTTGTGTATTTAGGAAGTATGTTTACAAGAGACGGAAAGGCTGATAAGGATATTGAAAGAAGGGTGAATGCAGGAAACTCCATTAATGGAGGACTGAACGCTGTTGGGGCAAATAAGAAATTGTCCAAAGAAGCGAAGCTAGAAGTCCACAATGGAGTGCTTATACCAACCCTGATGTATGGCAGTGAGGCATCAAACTGGCATAGGAAGGATGAAAGTAGACTGAATGCTGTGGAAATGAGATCTTTGAGACGGATGTGCAGTAAAACCATGTATGACCGTATTACAAATGTGGATATCCGGAAAGAATGCAAGGCTGATATGTGCGTAATGGATAGGATCAAGAAAGGGACGCTTAGATGGTTTGGGCATGTAGAGCGAATGAATGAAGAAAGAAGTGTGAAAAGAATATATGATGCGAAAGTGAATGGAAGAAGAAGTCGAGGACGCCCGAGAAAGACATGGCACGATCAAGTAAATCAAATACTTGAATCGGGTCATGTGAAGAATCAGAATAACAGAAGAGTATGTATGAGACGATGTGTGAATGTAAATGAAGCAAGAAGTGTGTGCCAAGACAGAGTTGTATGGCGGTCCGTCCTCTCTGCCTACCCATGCGGAGAAACGGCGTGATGGTTAGTTAGTTAGTTAGTTAGTACCACGCTAGAGTCTCAACTGCTCCCAACTGTCTAGGGCCAGTGAGACTTTGGCATCCCAATGGGTTATGTTATGGGGCTAGAGGTAGTAAGGAGGGGAAGGAAATGGGGAAGAGGTAGGTTGGGAAGTACATGGCTATTTCTGGTCACCAAACGCGACTAAAACCATTTCAAGCAACGCTTCGATTATGAATGGTGGTCTTTCACCAGGACGATACTTAAGAGTATCTACCACTCTGGAACGTGTCGCAAACATACTATGTATTATATTTTCGTAGAAAACAATCACTTTGTGGTTCGACGTATTTAAAAAAAAAAAAAAAACTTTGCATAAGACCACGGATATAATAAGATGATTAGCGAATTCAGAAAAACCGTGGCCATTTAAACGTCTAAGATGTTCTTTGATTCTAATATTGACATAACGGGTTGTTTTTTCCAAAATAAAATGTATTTTGTTCTCCCTCTGTATGTATATATAACCGCACGCTTTGTATTTTTTGTTTAGTTTATTTTTTACCCCGATGATGCTTAGGCTAAGCGAAACCAGTCGGCCATAAAAAAATAAAATAATATCCGTGGTCTTATATAAAGTTATTTTTTCATTTCTTTACTGTATATATTCTTTAATATAAATAAAATTTTGTGCACGCCGGGTTCGAACCCACGACCTCTGGATTCGTAATCAAGTGTCTTACTACTCGACCACGGAGGTCATCGCCTAAAATCCTCGTAGTGGAGTAAAAATTTTCGTCTGTGCCTCAGTTGATAACATTGGTCTGTGCCGCAGCTGAAAAACACGAAGGTTATCGACATTTCAAGGCATTATAATGTCGAATGCACGTTTAATAAGACTGTCAGTTGGCTAATCTTTTTGTCGTGCGTGTCTGCGTGTCAAAAGCAGCAAAACTCGGAATAAATCTTTTCACGCTGAGGCTGTTCGCGTATCGATTTAAATCTCCGCGTGTCTTTCAAACGTGATTTAACATCAGAGCCTTTTTCATCTTAGAACTTACACAATCGGATACATTATGAGTCTGCCGATGCCGGGTCCGTGGGGCGGCCGACAGCCGGAGAGCGGCCACCTCTCAAATCAAATCCTCTTTGCCACGCAACACATTCGCTTGCAGAGCGAAGTACGGAATGGCCCCTGGGGTAACAATATATGGAGAGAGAGCTAATTCTTTTTACCCAACCTATACATTAAAAATAATAATTCACTAAAAGAATCTCAACATAATCTGTCTCTCAACAAATCACCTTTAGATATACGAGTACAAATTTTAACCAAATCCTGTTCTGTACGACAAATTCAGAAAGTCCATTTTTTTTAAATTCAGCTCTTATGCCCTAAATCGGAAAAAAATCATATTTATAATTTTAAGTTAACAAGTGTGTCTATCTGATGGACCTGCCAGGTAAGTATGTTCTGTATATTTTCTTATTTAAAATATGTAATAATAGAAAATAAGATTTGTACAGCGCCCTTGAGGTGATTTTTTACAAAAACGGCGCTATACAAATTATCAAAATATTATTATGCAAATTAGGGATTAATCACTTTCTCCGGGTTTTTACGTCGTACACCATGAGAGAGAAAGAGACGACAAAAAAATCGCAAAATATCACACCGCTTTTAGGATGTTCTCCGTCTCCCGCGTCTCCCGCGTCTCCGGCCACTCCGCCCACAAGTTTTTGATATGCGACAAAACTGGGCATAACTCAACGGTTTTTTAGGTTATATGCTGTATTTTTGTTTGTAACAATACTGTGAAAAAGTGGTTATACAAATAAACAAAAACACTATGTCGACATGTGCTTTGAATGGATAGTAAATACCCTAGCCCTAGTCCTAGCCACGCCCGAGTCCGTCAAAAATAATCAATACTGACTACAGAAGCGCTCCCTCTTGTATATTATTGCTCTGAGGAATTGCCATTGGATAAGCAGAGGAACTAAATCAGGGTCCTGACATTAAACATTGACGGTTAATTACGTTGTTTGTTAAACTGGATTACAAACAGATGAAAACGTTGTTTATTAACTTTAGGATGGGAATATTAAGGGAATGTATCAATTATGATTATCTTATTAACTTAATTTATTAAAATTATCTGAACGTAGAATAATTAGCGTCTTAAATTGCTTATCTAAAATTATAAATTCAATGATTGACATCCCTGAACTATTATATTTAATTACTTTTCGTGTTCCTGACAGGACAGTTACAAAAAGTACCTACTATATTATTGTGACAATTCTACTTCAACCTCACAATATTAAACTCCTATGCGACGAATTCAAATAAACAAATACTCCGATGTTGTGTATATATTTAGTACGTCAATATCACAATATAAGTATACTTAAGTACAGTTTTTTTTTCATCTGGTAGAGCGAAATTAATTTTAGGAACTATTTAACTGTGGATATATCTGTTATTCAATACTATTTTTTCTTTTCTTTTAGAACATTTTTTCACTCTTTATGAGTATATCGTTTTTTTATGTAAATATTTGTGTACAAAGCCTTTAAAGGGGGTTAATAAATAAATAATGTTGAGATTAGAATTAAAATTACAGCATTGTTGCTTTTTTTTCATAAATATGTCAATAATATCAATAATCAACAACACAAATATAAAACAGAAAAAACAAAAAATTATTTGTAAATGATGAAAATATTACGTTTCTGTGACTAGATAAAGAAGAAGTAACGCGTGGGATTAGAATCTTGCATAAATTATGGTTGTTGGTTTTAGACTTAAATATGTAAAAAAGCTAGTCAAATATAATATTAATCACCTTGTTGACTCTTAAAACTGACTGACACTTAACGAGAGAGATGAAAATATAATCTAAAGTTTGTCTATATGTTGGGAAATTCTGTAATAAGGACCAACGGCACTATCAGGATCGGTTAGCGAAATGTTTGCAGACTCTGCGATAAACATTCTAACAAGACTGACAAAAAAAGTCGAATTACACATTGTCTCTACGACTCACTGTCTCTGCGAAGTATTCTCGTCACGTAGTTTATGAAAATTTGTTTTGCGTCGACGTTTCTGCGCTCTGGGAAATGTAAACAGAGAGTGATGGCCAGAGCGACGATTTGAGGCTGTTTGTTTATCTGCCGGCCGCGCTTGACCCCGCGATTAAAGCCAGATTATCGCGGAGAATAATTGGCCAATTTTAAATTGATCGAAAAACAATATGCGCGAGGCAATAAATTTATTTGCAGAAACATCTGTGAGATGAGATAAAGAATTTATTTATTTATAAGTTAACGGACTAAAGTCCAATTACAAAAAAATACAAAACACGAAATGGGAAAAAAGAGCAACAGAGAAAGAACCGCATCTACATAATATTAAATGAAGCAATGCCAAAAATAGGATAAAATATACATACGAAAGAACATTCAAGCCAAGATCAAGTCAAAGTTTTGGTAGTGTCGTAAAGAATGACAAAAATCATTTAGACTGCTACCAAAAAATTCAAGACCATGGTTTGAGTTAACAAGTTTCGATATTCTAGACAGTGGAGAATGATACCCATAATTAGTAGAGTGATGATTGAGGAACAGCAATTCATTGTTTCTGAGTCCACGGCAAGGAATGTTGTACTGGATGAGTTGAAACAGAGAAGGTGAGTCTATATAACAATTAAAATTTAAAAAATGCAAATTAAATCAAAGTCTTTCCTGCGATTTTCCAATGAAGAAATTTTCCAGAATTATAGATGAGACTTTGTTTTTTTACGCTGGTCGAGATTCATTTTATAGAAGGAGTGGCTTTCTGAGAAATCAGACTGATGACGCAGCTGGCGTATAGCTGTTTGTTTTTAGTTTGGTGAACGGTAATCCCGCTAATTGGTTGTTGAGGATTAAGTGACCGTCGGTCCATCACACGCTAATGGGGATCGAAATAGAGATGTCTAGCATTAAAAAGTCGCACGTGCGTGAGGTCCGCCCAGAATTTTTGTGCAAACATCGGCCATCAGTCTTCGACATCTTAGTCGTAAACATGCCTGGGAATACCACAGCGGCATGATAATATCACAGCGGGTACCGAAACCTTCGGTGCTGGCATACGCAGTTGCTTTGCATGCATACCGACACCCTCATTGTACTTAACCAATACATACATGGACAGGACATTATAAGTATTATGATAGTAACACTTCTCCGAGAGGTTCTCAGAATTTAAATCTAAATATCAACATGCTAGTAAACTGAAGATGAAATGACGCTTTTAAGGCACAGGTAAAAGCTTCAAAACAGGTAACGTGGAAGCGTAACACATTTGTTCCGACCTCCGTCAGTAGAGTCAGCCACAGGTGTTTGTGGTTTAATCACGTTAGATATGTAAATGGTACAACTGTGTTTTAATTACCCTATTCCTCAATGAAGACGTATTCATTGATGGCCAAACATGTTAATGAGTTGTAAAAATACATGCTTGTTTCCACATGGACCTTCTAGCCACTATCTGACTAAATAAATAGTAAAGATTTAATCGCAGGCGGAAGATAAACATCTTGACCCTCAAATACATTTATAATTCAATCAAAGGAAGTCATTAGCCTATTAAAATTTCCCTTTTACGACCATTGATTACATTAAAACACGAGAAGTAGGAGTTGGAACTCGCCACCCACTCCTTACAGAGTTAATAAAAAATGAATAATTTGTAAATTACCAGAAGAATATGAAACGATATATTTTAATTAAAAATACTTGAGTGTGGGTTTTGTTATGTCACTAATAAATATAATTCGAATTCGTCTCGATAGCAAGTGTGCGAAAATCTCGCCGGTCGTTGTTTGATAAATGCGCTTCGTGCGATTAGCGCTGCAACTTTCATATCGGCTTTTTTGCTAGGCGGACCCCGTTTCGAAGTTTCGATAATACGGGTTTTCATTCGGAGATTATGCAACAAAAATGGAATGGCACATGTTGGTTCGGCGATTATTTTATGCCGATTGTAGACTGACGCGGTATAAATCTTCGCACATGTCGCTGGATGTAATTAATAATCGACCATTAATTCTGGATTTCCACGCGATAAATATTGGTTTTTATGTAGGTGTTATTAATGGAGTATGCTTTTTATGAAAACACACGCGAGTTGATTTAATTAATTGACAATTATGTCAACCTGCTAGGACAGCCTACGTACGTTTGGCGGTAAATACATCCAATAACAACACGTTTAATATACCAACACACAGTAAGAAGCTTTCAATGGGGTCCTGAATCGAGCAGTAAATATTATATAATGGTCGGTAACCATAATGAAGTAAGCTGTATAAAATGTTACAACCGTAAAAATTTAAAACCTTAGTTAGGCCGTGATTAGGTTACCCTAATAACTCTTTATGTTAATTAGTAAAATGAATATGATTGGCCATAATTGGAGTTCATGTGAAAACAGAGTTATCATTAATTTTAAATGAAGGTATAAAGAACTGCTGTTAGAAAAGTAATCATTTTAGGCATACAAATCGCCTACATTAACAACACACTTTGAGGTGGTTTAAAATACGCTCTCGTCATAAAACGTTTGTACCAACTCGCATGCATGGCGCGAGATCAATTGTATCATAGCGAATATAAACGCTAAGTGAAATGAAAAAGTGCAGCCTCACAATGAATGGACCGTGGGATTTATAGTCTTAACACGTATATCCAAAGTTCGCATATAATTAAAATTAGCGCACAGTTACCAATTGCGGGCGCTTCAAATGTGATCGCGATTTTCGCAGCAGATCAAATTACTTCCGAAAGATTAGAAATTTGTGAAAATATCTTTATGTGATAGCATTTTATACAGGAACGACTGGAATTTTAGCGGAACAGTTTCTGTTTCTATTGCAGATATTGACTAATTGAGTTAATGGGGATTTCACACACTAATATATCAATAACAAGACTCCACGGCAAGAACCTGTTAACTAACATTTTTGACCAAAAAAAAAAGAGTTAGTATTCTCACTAAATTATTCTGGTACGCTCTATCCAATGAGCACACTTTCAGATCATGAAAATGGCACGAACATGGAAAAACAAAGAGTTAATAATAATAATAATAATAATATTTGGAAAATTTGTATAGCGTCGTTTTTGTGAAAAATCACATCGAGGGCGCTGTACAAATCTTAATTTCTTCTTAATATTAATTCTTAGTTTATATATTATAGTTGAACATGTTTACTGAAAATTTTGTTAAAACTGAAATATTTTTTAATGGCAAGAACATCTTATCTACAATAATAACATTGTATTGCGGAAATGCATTAAAATACTAAATTACGTATTAAATTCGTAAGGATTTTTTGATGGTACACACTTTTTTTAACAACACGCAAAATACTAAATATCTCAGAATGATTCGTCTGTTAGTTAACAGGTCCTTGCTGTAGGGTCTTCATATGTGTACAAATTTAATTAGTAAAATCAATGTCGTGCATTCTACACTCAATGCAGTAACAATGAACTTAGATTATATGCAGTGACCTTTAACTGTAGAGGGCAATATTATCGTTTTAACGTACACCAGCACGTTTCAAGAACCCAACAATCAATATAATATGTACAAAAAAATTGACGTCTAAACAAACAAACTTCGAAGACAAATGTTTGTTAGGACTCTCGACATTAATACTAAGAAACGGAAACCAATGGTGCATATTTGTTATTAGATGCGATTCAAGTAATAGAGGAGTGGTTTATCTTTACTAAATAACATGTATCTATCTACACATTAGTATCTACTAGTATGAAGTATGAATAATGTTAGGGTTATTTGCAGAAGAATTAGTCACTTGATACTGTGTGCTCTGCACTTCGAACTACCAATTTATTAACACTTATTATAATATTATATTAAAATATCTACACTTGGCATAAAATCAACAAAGATGACCTGTTCGCTGTAGAGAAAATATTACTTTGTGAGCAATATACAAGAAATCTTGAAGCGCTAAAGCAATATACGAGCAACTGATTTGAATATTATTAGTTGCTAATACTTGAATTTTGATTTCTAAACTCCTCAGCCTTCAATTTTGATGGGTAAATATTATTCGAGGGTTTCGAAAAACGCATTTGATCCGCGAAAGTAAATAACTTAAGTTGAGAATACATTTAGAAACAACAGTGAAGTAAGAAGAAACCACTGTGGTTTCTATAAATAAAGTGTTCGTGCCCTGCATTCGGCCGTGATTCGAACCAATCCAATCCGTGATCGTTGATGGATGCGAATAAACAATAACAATTAAGTATCGGAATTAAAAGTTATTTTGTGATTGAAATCCACAATATGCCGTCTGTGTTAAGTAAACAGAACCAAGCTGCGAACAAGAACAGTTATTTCCAAATTCAATAATAGATTTCGATTCCGAAAACCTGTTATTTGTTGAAATTGTTTCTTCAAGATGTTTTTAGTTAACATAGCAGTGGCGTGCTGTGAATTTTTTTATTTTAAAGATTAGTATTTTTAAGTATGTATAAAACGTATGAGAGTACGTATGAGACACGTATGAGAGTATGTATGAGACGATGTATGAAATAAGGATAGATTGGAAGAGGAAGATATGGCACGATCAAGTGAATCAAAAACTTGAGTCGGGCCATGTTAAGAGTCAGACTAATAGAAGAACATGTCTCAGACGATGTATGATTGTGAATGAAGCAAGGAGTTTGTGCCAAGACAGCGTTGTATGGCGGTCCGTCCTCTATACCTACGTGGTTATGGTTATGGCAGGCGTGATGGTTAGTTAGTTAAACCCCTAGCATTCTCAAATTATTGTTATTTGGGAAAATGTATGGATTATAAATGATGAATTTAGGTATATTAATTTAAGCAAATGATAGCTGTTGCGCCTTCCAAATGCAAATTTGGACACTTGCATCATTATTGAAAACTGATTTCAAAGCGTCACAGTTATGCCCAAATCTGATTGAAAAGAAATCAAAATTGACACGTGACGTGAATCGTCTGAATTTAACTTGGTCCAAAACTAACTAAATAACTAACCATCACGCCGTTTCCGGGGTTCCGTTCCAGGAGTAGGCAGAGAGCTTTATCTTAGGCATCTCATTTCCACAGTATTCAGTCTACTTTCATCCTTCCACTGCCAGTTCCATGCCTCACTGCCATACATCAGGGTTGCTATAAGTCCTACACGGTGGGATGCTAGCTTCGCTCCTTTTGACAATATCTTATTTGCGCCAACAGCGTTCAGACCTCCATTAATGGAGTTTCCTGCATTCACCCTTCTTTCAATATCCTTATCAGCCTCTCCGTCTCTAGTAAACATACTTCCTAAATACACAAACTCATCCGCTTGCTTCAAGTATTCAACATTCACAACTATATTGCAAGCTGTTTGCGTACTCTCTCTTTCAAACACCATGAATTTTGATCTACTTACATACTCACTTGGTCCATTTACGTATATATATGTTTTTTAGACATCTTCAGTGTTTCACAACATTATTGGCAGGCTTACGTATTTCCTTATTGAATTTGGCTATTATCTCCAGCGGTGATAGTTGTGCCCAGCGTTCGACGTCCAATGTCACGACCGTGTTACACGAGCGGCTCTGGCAGTAGGCTCTGCCCACTGAACTGATAACCCCTAGAAGTGTGACCTACATCCTCTCTATAACGATTTGAATGAAAAGTGACACCACCAAGTTTGTGAATTTTTATAGTGCAGTTTCATGGAATTTTTCAATGGGAGAAGAAATCGGGGACGCCCGAGGAAGACATGGCACGATAAAGTGAATCAAACACTTGAGTGGGGTCATGTCAAGAAAAGGATACAACATTGAAGACGGTTAACGTGTTGGCATTTAGTTGGTGCGGCTTTCGTAGTCGATTGGTGAGACACCCGACTGCGAATCCAGAGGTCGCGGGTTCAAACCCGGCGTGCGCAAATAACTTGTATTTAATGAATATTTGTCAATACATATTTAATTCATAAAAAAATAATACATTATTTTTTGCGGTTTGGCACGATTTTAATTTCCAGACCGAATATAATCTCAGTATCACCCTGGTGAGAGACCAACATTCAAAATCGAAACGTTGCTTGAAATGGCTTTAGCCGTGTTTGGTGACCAGATTTGAATAGTTGGGTACACAACAACCTTCCTCTCCATCTCCTTCCCCTCCCCACTACTTTCATCCTCACAACATACCCCAATTGGGGATGCCATAGTCTGACTGGCTTGAGACGGTTGGGAGCAGTTTTTGTGAGGTATTCACTGTAAAAAATAAATAAAAAATACGAAAAAAATTGTCACAACACAAAAAAAGGAAACACTATTGAATACCGTCAACGCGTTAGTATATAGTTGGTTCATAATGAGCTTTTGACTCCTAGGCCCTGAATAATTGCGATATGGAGGTCGCTGACGTAGTGCAGGACAGATACGTCTGTAAGCACCTTGTCCAAGCGACGTGTTACCGACCCAAACAGGACAAGGGGAAAAAGATGATACGAAGAAGAAAATGTTTTATTAATTTCAATAAAATAATAAGTTTACTACATAGCCCACTTCTATCACTTCATCCGCTCAGTGGCCCCGAGTCTATGTATGGTCAGGTGTGGCGGTGACATGTGACAGGTGACAGGTGTCCACGCCGCGAGCGGATAGTATCGGCAAGGAGAGGTATTTACGCCCGCGAACATCGATCTGCCGTCCCGCATCACATATCACATCGTTGAATGGACTAAAAAAATCTATTGAATGATTTCAAAGCAACGAATATCGGCTGCTAGATCTGTCTGACGTCGGTTCCAAGCAACAACAAAAAACATATCTACGAATACACCGTGTGTCACGCTCACACAGCCAGACTTCAGATACCCCTAATTAAATAATACAAAAAAACTATTTTTTTTATCACTAAGGCCCAAAAAATGTAGCCACAAAATGTTTGCAAGCGCGAGCAATAATACGATTATTTGACATAACGTTATTATTAAGGTTACGTTTTTTAATATATTTTTTTTATAATGAATACCGCACAAGAGTTCCAACTGCTGCCAACCGTCTAGGGCCTGTGAGACTACAGCATCCTCAATTTTGGTGAGGGGGAGGAGAGGGGGAAGAGGAAGGTTGAGTATAATGCTAATATTCGCTCTTTCGTAAATTGTTATTTTATTGCCTAATGATTGCTTAAGAAACTTCAATCTTGCACAGCGATATTTCATTAATAAAGTATTCAATTTTTGTTAGCGTGTCAAATATACCGCACCAGAGTCCTAACTGCTAGTGAGACTATGGCATCCCGAATTGGGGTATGTTGCGAGGCTGGAGGTAGTGGGGAAGGGAAAGAGATGGGGAAGAGGAAGGTTGGGAAGTACCTGTCTGTTCAGATCTGGTCACCAAACACGGCTACTGCCATTTCAGGCAACGTTTCGATTCTGAATGGTGGTCTTTCACCAGGCGATACTTAACAGTATCGACCACTCTGGAACGTGCCGCAAATATACTATATATTTATTATTTTGTATGAATTAAATGTGTTACGACACATATTAGTGAAAATAAAATTTATTTGAGATGAATTTATTTTTAACACGGTCATACATGGTTTTACCGCACATACGTCTCAGGGATCACTGAGCTTTGAAATAAAAATAACAATAATAATAGTTGGTTGATTTATCGTTTTTGTGACAGAAATATCACCATAAGGGCGCTTTACAGCATAATTAACATAATATTACATGTGCTTAATACTTATAACTAGTGACTTATAACTAACATATTAAAACTAGCACATATTTATGATGGTTGTTGCCCGTGCTGTCGGACTTAATTTAACTATAAATATAAACTATGTATAGCACTCGGACTGAGTGATCAAAACTCTAGTGAAGTTAATTGACGTTATTGAGGGTGTGATAATTTAAAAAGGTGTGTCTTCAGTTTTGCTCTGAACTCAGTTGAGCTGCCGATCTTTCGCAAATGTGAAAAGGAGGTTATTCCAAGCTGTGGGGCCTGCTACGGCAAAAGCTCGGTCTCCGAAATTGGTGTTGGGATTGCGTTTAGGTACAATGAGTCTACCTATGGGTGTTGAAGATGCTGATCGAAGAGTAACTTGTCTCGAAAAATGACTTTCCGTTCTTTATGCATGCAATGCACTAAGTATTTCGTTTGTAACTCTTTCCATCGATAACATTTTCGAATATTAATAAAAATAATACAAATCTTTTTCGGGATTATTGTTATAATGCCCAAAAATAATGCAGCCTTTAAAGTAATGCTTATTAAACGCCCGTGTGCGATTTCACAAATAACATATATAACATTACTAACTTGCAACATTTACTCTTACAACACAAAATTAATGCCTTCTGCTCTTCTTAAAACAAGTAATGATTAATACACAACTCCTAACATAGGCATTCAATCAAAATAATATCTCGGCAGAGAAACCATAATTGAATTCCATAATTTATTAGCATTTCAGTCTTTTTTCGGCTTAAGACCAAAATTGCCACAGTCGCTTAGCGCCTCGCGAACTGTTGGTAACGATGCGCTTGAGCATTAAAATATTTCATAATAGGAAAATACCGTGACATTTAAAAACTAATCTTAATTACACATGTCCAGATTATGTGAACCGCGCGGGCGATAATGACCCGCTTAGACGCGCAATAACACCCATTGAACGGTGTGAAGTGGCCTCAGATTCACATAGAACCAATTACACACGTTATTCAACAACCCAGCCAAAAGCACCGTGACGTCGCGCCGTCCGAAGGTCTCATGTGAAAAGGCATCTCGAAAGTGCAAAGTTACCCACACAAAAGCCTTATTGGCTTGTAATCAAGCGATGAAAAATAGAGAACTTAATAATTGGAAAATGATTAATACGATCTTATTATTAATCTGTTTCGAAAACATATATGGCCCGAAGCCTCCGTGGTCGAGTGGTTAAGAAGCGAATTCAGATATCGCGGGATCAAATCCCGAGGTAAATTAATTTTATTTGATCAATATGTGTTATTTCACATTTAATTAATATCAAATAAAATATAGTATAATTTAGGCACGTTCCAGAGTGGTATCGCCCTGGTGAAAGACCACCATTCAGAATCGAAACATTGCCTAAAATAGCTTTAGCCGTGTTTGGTGACCAGATCTGATAGCCAGGTACTTCCCAACCTTCCTATTTCCCATCTTCTTTCCCTCCCCACTATCTTCAGCCTAACGGCATACCACAATTGGGGATGCCATAGTCCCACTGGCTCTAGACGGTTGGGAGAAGTTGGGACTCTTGTGCGGTATTCACTATAAAACATATATAAAAATATCCAACACAAGAAAAAAGGTCTAGAAATTTCAGAGCGCTTTTCTCACTGCTTCAAAATAAAAATAAATTTGTCAACTTAGCCAATTAATGATGTGAAAAGCCTCGATAGTTTCTGCTATCTGGAGATCTTGAAACGACCGCAAGAACTGGGCGCCCTTAATTAAACTATGTGTCCGTCAAACAATTTGCAATGAACTTAAACTCGAATGCTTTTCATAATAAATATGTACTCCACATCTTAACATTAGAGTTACATTAGAATCCCGTTACAGAAATGGAATTTTAAACAGATGTATACTAACGTCGCAATCGGAGGTATGGTGTACAGCGTACTTTCACTCGGGTAGGGCAATTTCAATACAATAGTAAATAGAATATTATAAATATATAGGTTGTGTATCATTTATCCATACTTCAAATTAGACAAGGAAGTTGGGATTGAAGAAGACTCATATAACAATGGCGTATTGAATATACTGCCATATAAACTTATTCTATGAAAGCTTATTGAAGAAGTTGACTTCCTGGATTCTACATTATAATATAATTTACCTACCTATATTCCCGGAAACACTAAGACCGCCATTGTTCTGATTGCGGTGAAGTGCAAAAATCTTGTACACAGAGAATTACACACTGTGGGGAAGATGGGTTATAAGCGTTTCTCGTGAGGTCTTCATCCAGCACTTGTGGATGGAAACTGATGTTGATTTTTTTATAGCTAATAGCGCACAAGAGTCCCGACTGCTCCCAACCGTCTAGAGCCAGTGAGACTATGGCATCTTTAATTGGGTTATGTTGTAAGGTTGAAGGTAGTGGGGAGGGGAAGGAGATGAAAAAGAGGAAGGTTGGAAAGTACCTGGCTATTCAGATCTGGTCACCAAACACGGCTAAACCAATTCAAGCAACGTTTCAATTCTGAATGGTGGTCTTTCACCAGGGCGATAATCAGAGTATCTTCCACAAATCCTGTACTGTATGACAAATTCAGAAGGTCCATTCTTTTAATGTCGCTCCCATGCCCTCATTCGGAAAAAATAAAAGAAATTAAAATGAATAAATAAAAAATAAATAAACAAATTAAAATCATAATTATAATTTTAAGATAATAATTGAGTCTATCGGATAGGACTTGCCAAGTAAGTATGTTCCTGTATATTTTCTTATTTAAACTAGGAATTAATATGTAATAATAGAAAATAAGATCTGTACAGCGCCCTTGAGGTGATTTATCACAAAAAACGGCGCAATACAAATCGTCCAAATATTATTATTATTAAATGTGAATTACACATTGTGAGGAAGATGGGTTGTAAGCGTTTCTTGGGAGGTCTTCATCCAGCACTTGTGGACAGAGAATGATGTTGATGATACTTCGAAGAGATTCGATTTAACAATTTTTGATTACGTATCGAATCATACAATAGGTGTAGAGTAAAAATAATAAATAATGTTGGGAGAGTTTTTTATTGTTGCCGGTAAATGACGAAAAACTTTAAGCCGTCACACAAAACAGCTTTTTGAATTTATTTCTTTTTAAACTGGTTTTTCATTAGATACAATTGTTAAGAAAACCGTTACACAGATTTAAATAAAAGCACACAGACAAGTAAATAATGTTGGAGATCAGGTCCAAGATAATTAACGTCTAGTTATTTATTATATTTATGTTATTTATGGAATGGAAACTGACATAATATAATTCAATCGATATTTACTAAAAAAAAAAAAAAACTTTTTTTAAATCACACAAAAAATATTATTGCTGCAACCGAGATTCAAACGCCGGGCTGAGTGAGAAAATTTTAATAAAAAAAACTATGAATATTGCCGCGATAGCGATTTCGGTAAGCGAAAGATTCCAGTGTTAAGCCTTAGCACTCAAAATGGCATTAAACGTTACTTTGCAGCATTCTAATACAAGCAATACTACAAGTGATTTATTTGTAAAGCTTCTATACTTATTTAGGAAAAGGTCTTATGTTTATGGTGAATTAATTTTTTTTACTGTTATCTTTTATACTCTAAAATTACATACTAAAATGTCGGTAAAAGGGGCAGTTTGATAGCCAGCGTAGGCATTTTCTAACGTTTTACCTAGAATTCCTGTATGCATTTAATAAAAAAATTAAAAGATTACTGTTTAAGAATTGTATTCACTGGAAACTATCAGTATATAATTAACAAATTAATAATTTATAGTATTGCTTGTATTAGAAATCCAAAAAGTGCGTGTGTTTAGATGCTGACCCAGTGTTATGTATTACAAAACCTTGTCCATATGAATGTATTCAATAATTCTGATTAAAACCTAGATAGGTACTGGAATTAATGGTAAGTAGACTACTTACCTAAAAGTCCGAAAAACTTGTAACGTAGATAGATGAAGCGGCGTAGGCTTTGCGTGACCGAAAGCCCATATCCAAAACAAGCGTGACTGTTTGTAGGCAGGAAAACGCAGGTAATTTTTCACATTAATAATATAACATATATTATTATCCAGTGATGAAAATAAGTTGATCGTCGATATAGTAGGAGATAGCTGCCTACTAAAGTGTGAGTAAGTGGTTATATGTATTCACAAATATTTAAGGTGATAAAATGACCACCAACCAAACAATTAAAATTAATTTAAAATAATACTTTTAAAAAGGTTAGTAAATATCTAATTATTAACATTATCTAAGAAATTATATACATATCCATGGTGTGGTACTCGCACTTGAGGTGAAATATCACAAAACTGCGCTATATAAGTTCACTGTGGTGGTATGTCATTTCCCAAAATTTAATTACAAAGTTTAATTGATTGTGGTTGTGTTTATGGCAAACCTCGCTTAGCGCGGAGTAGCAACTTATTACGCTTGCTGGAAAAGCCTCAATTTCCACACAGGAAAAGGATATTATCTTCATTTCAGTAGCACTATAATAACGATATTTCATAGCCTTGTTCTAACTACGAGCTTAAAATAATGTTTAAGATAATATTACACACAATGAGTTTAAATCAGAACTGCGTTACTGTGTACAACAGCACCGAGGTATTTTGCAAAATAAATTCGGCAAAGAGTTAGTTTAGTCAGTAGTATATTTATTTGTTAATGAGGGGATTACACTCTGTAACAGAAAAATAAACAAGATTATAGTAAAACAAAAAAAACGTTAAAAAAAGTTCAACTAGAATACTCCTTGAATAATCTTGGCATGGTGGAATTTATAATTTGAGAGATATAATTAATTGTCACTGAAAAACTTATTCATATTAATATTTGGAAGAACAATCTTCAATAATATTTAATAATATTTAAAAAAAAAATGTTTTCAAAACACTTAAAACCCAAGTTGCAATAACTAGGACTTTAGAAGAAATATATATTTTAAAGTTGTAGGATTGCACAGGCAGAAAGGTACGGTTTATATTTTTAAATGGAATATTATTTAGCATTAACGACCCGAATGAAAAGAAACGGCGACAACCGGGTGTCAGAATTGAAACGAATCGGTGATATTATCTCCGGCTCCGGCTAGAGGATTTGGAGTGGGAAGAGGAAGGGGAAGGGCGAGATCTAATACTAATACAGACAAAGTAATGGTGAACAGGAAGGATAACGACGAAGTGGGTGGAGCGGACGCCTTGATAGAAATTAATGAGGCCATATAACACTTATTGTGTTTATTAACAGATGGTATTCATTAAAAAATAGCAGGTACCTACAATTTATTTTACCTTTAATAACAGTACTAATAATATTTGAAAAAAAAACATATTTGATCGACTGCTCCAAGCCACTAGTTGAAAACAGTCACCCGATTGGAGGAATAATAATAACAGTTAACTTATATAGCGTAGTTTTGTTATATTTCACCTCAAGTGTGCTTCACACTAAATTAATTATGCTAATAAGACTAACTAACAAGAAGAAAATAATAAATAATATGTATACAAATTAAAACTATTTAAAATCGTGATCGTTATCATAAATCGTGAGAGAAAAAGGTTCAGATATGGGTATAACAGTGCATGTGTACATTAACAGATCAAAAAAACAATTTACCAGAATCTAAGGGTATAAAAATCCAGACGAAACGTATGAATTCATATTGACATATTTGTTAAATCAAAGAAAAGGAAATTAGACTGAAGACAGTTAACATGTTGGTACCTAAAACATTAATATTCAAGTATTATAAGTAAACGATTCTAAAAATGCAAACAGTGGGACCCGGAGTTCAAATGCCGGTTGCTGCATTAAACTTTTTTTTTTTTCGTTTTATGCACGTAGTTTGTCTTAATATATTATTACTAACTAAAATAGTGGATACGAATAATATAAGTTAACTAATTAACAGTTCAAAAAGTTAATTAACTGTACGTTTAAAATATAAATATATATATTTTTTTTTTTTTTAATCTGTAAAAAAACATTTCTTGGTTTGTACATTTAGAGAAACCATCGAATTGAAAAAAAAAAAGATCTAAAAAGTCTTTTATAGCTGAGAACTAGTGTCACTCAGACACCAAGGAAATGTTGCGGCAATTTCTAGAACACACAATCAAAATATTATTAGGGAATATTTTATTCAAAATACCAAATCATATTACCTCCCTTTATTCGGAGGAATTCCAGAAAGGCCAGAGAATATTACCTCGGGACACCTGTATTCGTGGACATAAATTGGTTTTCCTTTATCTCGAAGGGTCAACATAGGAATGTTTTATTTGTTTTTGTCTTACTGGAATTGCTTATTAGATTTGTAAATGACCGCCGGCCCAATAAATGTCCACCTCTGTTATGTCTTGGAAATGTCTAGGTAAAGTGATAAGGGTTTGTTAGCTTTGGATTAGAAAAATCACAACGGATTGCTGCGTAGGTACTCTTAGATAACGGTCAGCGCTTTGATGCCTGACTTTGCTTAGCCTGGGAATTACACACAACACGATTTATTTAACTTGAGCGAAGGACGCAAATAGAATGTTTATCTAACCGAGGGAGAGTTGGGGTAGCTGAAAGGGATAAACAGTAAGCGATTGTTCCTAAAACAGTCTCGAAATACCCATTATTGTAATCACGTTGAAATTATGTAATAATATAACTAACCTTCCATCTACTCTCGTCCTTCTTCCCTTTATCCCATTCCCATGTTCCCTTCCACCTTCCTCTCTCTGCACCAACTTTGTTAAGTTACTAAAATAAAACTGTTTATTGTCACACTCTATTTATAATATTTATCGTCAGAAGAGGAACATTTGTAATTGGCATAATTTGTTATTCTTATATATTCGTAAAAAGCATCAACTTTGTGACTTGCCATATTTATAAATAAAACAGATAAACTTTGTTAAAAACCACTTTTATGTTGAATATTTTGTCGACCGGATTCGGAAGCGCCCTTCCATCTTCAGGACAATATGAAAATAACAAGATTTTAATAATTTCCTGGATTGTTTTATTTATGTTATTCTTATTATTATATCTGTATTAATTGTTGATTCCCTGTTAATTTCCCAAAAATAAATTAAATAACTAAAACCAACTCTAAAGTAAAGTTGGTATCTTTCTACCTACCTCATTTTAAGGTAATGTATAAAAATCTATTGATTTTCTTTGTATTCCGCTACAGTATACCTATTGCATTTAAAAACATGATATTTGTACATGTAGGAACGTACCCGAGATAATGACTGAAAAATGTACAATTCATCATGCTATAATGATGGAGCAGGCTAGTTATTCGGTTCAAACATTAATCTATTTCAAACCCTGTAATGCCCAAAGGGTAAGGTTAAAGGTAAAAAGCAATTAGGTCTTTCCAGGCGGATTTAATACATCAAATACGTACAGTCGGTGGGCTTAATAGATATTTTGTGTTTATTTAAGACAAATAGTGAATTAAAACCTTTACGCTGTCATCACAAGTTAGCTCCATTAGGTAAAGAGATTCGAACGTACCCCGACTTCACGTAAATGTTACCTAAATGCCTGTGCCCGTGGACGACAGAAATGGAATATATACACATACAATAATAACTCTGACAGCGATAGTAATTATTACCTATTGCAAACTTCGCAAAATGACTAGTTAATTCCTATTATTATTGTAAGTTTTAATGTAGAAGTGAGCGAATCTTCTAGTGCAGACATAATAATGATTACCTACATCAAATTACAGCGTGTTATTATATCACATTACGTCAACATTCATGCACTTCATGCACAGTTATGCATTTAATCGTCCATAATGCAAACCTGATTTATGTTCTGTGTGATACAAAGCACTCACTCGGTATGAGCTCCCAATCTACCAATATATTTCGCTTAAACCTAAGCATAATAATTAAGGCAGTATATTGTAAGCTAACAATAAATACAGACCGTACATAATATAATATGAAATAAGTAGACAGACTGCCAGAGGAGGGGTAGGTAAATGGCGGGGACGCAAATGGAGGGTTTAACCAGAACATCATACCTAATACAGGGCTCTAGCTCTACGTCAAATTTAGTTGGTTATTAATTACATTAATCTTATATTATTAACGGCTTTCTTTGTTTCCAAAGCTTCCAAAATATCGTGTGATTTAGGTATGTTGGTTTGTTTTATGAAGGTATTAAATTCAAAAGCTTAGCTTTATGGTTTACAGGCGGGATTTAAATTCGAATCCGACTAACCGATCAGGAAGGAACTTTTAAAATGCCGATCGAATTGATATCGGATCAGGAGGAGAGTACCTATTACCTACACGACATAATAATACATATTCCCGGTTGTGCGGGAGTAACATGTGGCGGTATGGAGAAACAAAACAACAGTTGGCAAAGAACCTACCCTTGGCGTTTGAGGCAGAACACGATATCCGCGCTTTGCATAATCTTCGGAATCAGCATGGAAACTGCGCGGGAGAAGACGGGAGAATATAGGAGAGGGCGGGAGACGGGGCTGAACGGTCTCAGCGGGCAATCGAGTGTATCGGGGTATCAGGAGCGGGTAAAAGCAGAATCGTACACAATACCAACTAAATCTCCCCGAGATTAGCTGCACGAGTTTGCATATGCCGAGATAACTGAATTCTAAGACGATATGGAACTGCGAGTCGACATAGCTCAATTCATTCTGGAAAACGGGCCGGAATAGAAGAACGCCCGTATTATTTGTTTATACAGCTTGGCATTAATCTTATTAAGCTGTCTGTCAAATACTATACAATCCCACATAATCCCGTAACTTGATAAGAGATTATATTATAATACTGTTGTACTTTATGTACTCCAATCTCTACTCCGAAATAAAACTTTCATTATTTATCTAATCCAACCGAATAAATGCCGCGATATATGTCAAACTTAACCATATTTGGACGAGTGTCTTGCCTACGCATATGTTTAGCTTACTTTAATTAGGAAAGAAATTTATGACCTAAGCGTGGAAAATAATAGCTCTGTTTTTAATGCACTTTAATATAAAGTTTCGCATTTGTCAGTGTGAGAACACGTGACAGCACGCTATATAAAATACGCGCGTGATATCATATTCTAGACGTATCACCCGGGCGTCATAACTTGCTGATTCGCTTAACCCTTCGTGTTAAATAAAACACTACCAATTACGTTAAAAGTCCCGAATGTGCGAAGCCAGCCATCCGTTTCCTTAGAAAACTGTGCCACCGCCGCGATATATTAACTGTATCGCGTTATTAATTTAATTAATAGGCAATTTGGTTAAATATCCCTAAAAGCTTTCAAACAAAAAACTGTGTCATTTTGCATATAGCAAGGAATAAAAATAATTCCTACGAAGCATAAAGTAAAATACGTAAACAAGCCTTCGAATAAGATCAATATTACAGAAGCGTTAAAGGTATCAAGTATTAAATTGCTAGGTGCGGTTCTTTTGACATGATACCATTTTTAAAAAATAGGTCATAATATTTCAATAAACAGGTATCTGTGCAAATAGTGAAGCAACGATTTTAAGACAAAACTATGCACTGATTAGTTTCGTAAGTTTTGATGAATCCCACGTGGTTGAGGATCGAAGGATAGAATAGAGAATACCTTCCACTTTCGAAGCCCAGTACCGAGCGAGTGCTATAAATACCTATGTGAGGGCCTGACATTGATATAATAAGGTATGTTCTGTGTTCAGTTCACCCTGGGCGGGTGCGGTAAGGGGTGAAGGTGGGTGGTGTGCTGAAACGTTGCCGTGTTTCCCATAAAGTTCGGCTTAAATTTACATTAGTGATGACCAGCCCCCGGTGTAATCTCTGACCGGCCAGGGTCCTGCAGTAAATTTCAATAAATTGGCAAAGTGATAAAAGGAGATTGGACCTCTTAGGGAATTTATTATGGCACCCGAAACTGTATCGAAATAGGTGTTCACCATTTCATCACAAAATCAAGTGTCAGAGGCACCTAAATAACTTTATATAACTACTTATTGGAAGTCAGCTGAAGTGAGCACATTTTAAGCGATTCATTATTTGGATGCCAATTTATTAATGTGCAAGGCTTACTGTACTTAGTGACATAGTTCACAGCAAGTTTATAAGTTTTTTTTTAATGTAAAGCAAAATTTTGAGCCATCATACCCATAATATGACACCATCCTTTTAAATTTCAATATACAGGTGTATTTAAATACTCATTTACATAATTTTATCAACAAAGTTAACCTTAAGTAGTAAAGAAAAAAATACATAATTAATACAACACATAACCGGTAATACATACCTTTATAAAAATGTAAGGAGAAAACCAAAAATTCTGACTAAGGTGAAAACGTGTGAATAAACAAATTAAACACATTCCACTTTGTAGGTACGAAATCTGAAGGGATTATTACAATGATAAAGACAAAAAACAGCTGTTTTGGAAGAATATTACATATCTATCACGATGTTTGGAATAAAGCTGGGACCTAATGATGTAGAATAATCTACACTGCCAGATTTTACCTCTACATTGTTAAATTAAATAGCTTTACTGAGAGCAAGGAGAAAAAAGCAGACGTGGTGGCTACACTAGCACACCGGGTACGAAGCAAAAACACGAGTAAAACATGTACCCATGAATTATTCCAAGTGTAACTAAACGGCTGGGGTCAAAAATCTATTAGAATTTTTTGTATGTGATATTCCGAGGCGAGAGCTTGGAGCGGAGCTCTTCCCGCCGAGGATTTATTGCTGAATAATTTCGTGTGGAAGCCATTTTTTCTTTCTTTTTCTAGCTTATATAACGACCGCCCGTCCGATAATCGTTAGAGGAGAACAGGCATGTGCACGTTCAAATAAAAGGAATATTAGCCTATTTCCAATACAAGATACTCGCTTATTAAAGAATCTTGGTACAAAGTACTCATCCTCATACCTACAAGCTCCTTATTTTCAGGCTTTTATATTTCGTGCTCGTTCATTTATAGAGCACTATTTTATTTTATGTACATATAAAATGTGTAATCAGTGTGCGATACAAAAAAAAAACAAACTACAGACAGTGGCTAGCCGCCAATCATGTACTTTAAACTTAAACTGTTATAATAAAGATTACGTCTAATCAAAATCAACGAGTATTATACGTATACTATCAATTTTACTAGGCGACCATTAAATAATAAATATTTATTTACACCCATTAAAGACTTTTACACAAATATACATTTAAAAAATATATAATTTAATAATAATAATAACAGTGGACTTATATAGCGCAGTTTTGTGATATTTCACCTCAAGAGCGCTTCATACTAAATTAATTATGCTAATAAGACTAACTAACAAGGAGAATATAATATTTATACAAATTAAAACTATCTAAAATCATAAATAATGAGAGAAAAAGGTTCAGATATAGGTATGACTTATCAGAAGCTAAGGGTATAAAAATCCAGATGAAATGTGTGAATTAATGTTAACATATTTATTAAATCAAAGAAAAAAAAATAGATTGAAGACACTTAATATGTTGGTGCTTAAAAACATTAATATTCAAATATTATAAGTAAACGATTCTAAAAATGCAAACAGTGTAAATATAACAAGTAACAAAAGAACAATAAATATTTTATGAGAATAAGTATATGGTTTTCAGTAGACAGTAAGTACATTGAGTTGTAAGGATACAAGTAAGGAGACAACCGAAACAAAGCAAATATACTCATAAACAGTGAAAGAAAGAACAAAATAGTTTTGAATAGCAGGTACATCCAGAGATAAATAGTTTCATCAGATATATTATGATTATGTGGCGCTTCTTTTGATTTTAGTGGCTGCACCTGCCTCAGCGAAACTTGCCCGTGAACTCACAATCGAATACACGGCGCGATAGCCGAGTGAGAATTCTTTATTAAACCCGAGGCACCGAGTGGCAGACCTCATTACGTACTTTAAAAACTATGAGCACGGGAAGCATCTGCGAAGAGTTTTCCAGCAGGTGACCGCGTTTCACCTCCTGCCCAGGTGAGCGTCTCGGTCCCGCGAATCACCGCCGTGGCTCGCTGACCGGGGGCAAAGTAAAAAAGAGTTCAACGTACAGACGTCTATTCCACTTTTCGATCAAATTGATATTAAGTTTTAACAACTCTAATGCGACTAACCTTCGCGAGTTGAGGCAGAAACAGAAGCACGACATCGACGATTTTTTTATTCAAACAGCGCTTGAAACACTTTTCAATCAAATTAACAAAACAAATTAAAGGAGGAATATTGGATTGATCGATGAATGACGGACACAGCGTTCTTCACAATATTATAATAATAATATTTGGATCATTTGTTTTTTTGTGAAAAATCACCTCAAGGACCCTGTACAAATCTTAATTTATAATTAATATTAATTTATAGTTTATATAAATATACAGCAACATCCTTACCTGGCAGGTCACTTCTGGCAAGACACACTCACTTCATTATAATAACTTACAATTTTACGTGGTACAAACATATATATATATTTTAGGGCATAAGAGCAAATTTAAAAAAAAGTTTAATAAAGGTATTTTTATTTTTTTCGTAGTGAGGAACAGATAATGATGAAAATCTTCTAAAAATTTAAGGAATGAGAGTTTAAAAAGTTTTTTCTTGGTTTGGACAGAAATTCTATTGGGCTTGTTACATATCTTGATTATGGATATGATTTTCTTACTACATAGATATTTTTTACTTTGAGAATTTCACATAACAAAGTTCGGAAATCCAAATTAAATTGGCGAATATACTGTTTAGTGTTTAGTAATATTGTATTGAAATCGGACCGAAATATATCTGACCTTAGGATATTCACGAAAAAGCTTTTTATTTGTATTATTCGACGTAAAACTTATCGTTAATAAATCCAAGAAATTATTGAATAGTACCAGGAATCATAAGCCAATTTCTCATTTGACAGATTGTATCGAAATTCGGTAAATTAAGTAGTACGCGCAAAGTGGAAATTATTTTTCAAAGGTCTTGGTTGTATTTCACGAATACAGGATTCAACGTTGAAAAATACGAATCAAAATATTATATTATATAATTGTACAGTGCGAATTTTATTTCTCGGTAAAATAATACAGAACTAAGGAATATCTTGCCACAAAATAAAACAATGTATCTTTTTCAACTTCAAATAACGGTACTATAAAAACGATTCCGATATAAGTAGCATTACTTATCGGTTAAATAACAAGGGTAGAAGTTACATTATTAATATGAATAAACGAGACTGAAGTAATATTTCTTCAGAATCGCGTCTGGAGAATGTGCCTATTTGTCATAAACATACATTGTATCTGCCGTACATTAACACACAAACATTTCTCGCCATATTCACAAAATATTTTCTCGCTACATGAAAAGGCCGTTTTATGTTCAAATCCTAGGCAATTTCTACAGCCCTTTATCGCACCAATCATAAGACGTCCAAGGATGTTATTATTTGAACACAGCCATTCGCTTTATGTGATTGATTGTATGGTTTTATTGTTTGGGAAATTGTTCAGGCATTGGGAAGGTTATTTATGTAGATTTTCTTTCGGCGGAGTAAATGAGTTTATTTTCGCTTTTCAAAGTCCGGGGAAACATTAAGAAAGCTTCGATAGAAAATGTACGTTGTTTTGCACGACCCAAAATAATCATTGGGTATAAATTGGATTCAGGAGGATTGTTATTCTTGTTGCAAATAGATCAAAAGATACAAAACCAAAAACACCGATGGAATTAAGTTGAAATTGTAGGTGAGTACATGATTCTGTGTGGGCTTACTTTACACTCTAATTATGGAGTAGTAATATTATTAAATCAAACATCACCCAATGCCTCGAGGAGCAGCCGATGATTAATACATAGTAGGCACTAGGTAAGATGCACCCGGGTAAAGAAAGGGGCCGATCATCTCCTCTCGGATGCGCCGATCTGTTGGGTGTAATTTCGGTAACGAAGTGCCTCGATTCGATACTGGATGGAGTGCATCCGAGATGTGAGTCTTTAGGCAGTTCTCCCTCGGTGGTCCCAGGCCCGTGTCGGGGCCAGTACCAGCCCAGGCGAGGGTTAACATCGGAGAAGCCGTACTATTATGGCCGTTGTTTTATGTCAGTGTGGCAAACGAGATGCCCGACCTCAGTATCCGTTGCACGCTTCAATTGTTCATTATTCCACCCATTAGGCAGACTACAAGACGGCTAACGACAGTCTTATCTCCGTAAAAACATATCGGCCATGTAAATTACAGTGAATTAAACTTTGAATTATTTCACCTTTAATTATATAACCGAAAAAAATAATTCAGCCATCATCAATAGCTGTTTATATGACATTTTTGTTTTTGTGAATACCGCACAAGTGTCCCCAACTGCTCCCAACCGCCTAGAGCCAGTGGAACTACGGCAGAGCTTAAGGCAATGATATGGGAAAGGAGATGGGAAAGGAGATGGGAAAGGAGATGGGAAAGGAGATGGGAAAGGAGATGGGAAAGGAGATGGGAAAGGAGATGGGAAAGGAAATGGGAAAGAGAAAGGTTGGCTATCTTCTTTTCGCACACAAAATTAATAGTGCACCAAAGTCCCGATTGCTCCGTCTGGAGCCAGTGGGACTATGGCATCCCTAACTGGCTGTGAGGTTGAATGTAGTGGGGAGGAGAAGAAGATGAGAAAGAGGAAGGTTGGAAAGTACCTGGTTAATCAGATCTGGTCACTAAACACAGCTTAAGAAATTTCAAGCAACATGTCGATTCTTAATGGTGGTCTTTCACCAGGGCGATACTTGGATTATCTACCACTCTGGAAAGTGCCGCAAATAAACTATGTATTATTTTATATGAATTAAATATGAAAGAACACATATTAATAAAATCGAGTCCGTTAAAAAAATATCAGTTATGTGGTTGTAAGTAAAGTTCTCGAGAGGCTTCAAAGATTGAGGGTTTTGGTAACGTATTTTACTTGTATCCTTGTTTTAGCATCAATCTATTGAAACATGTTAATTCTGTGAAAAAACGACCAACGAGCATTTCTAAATTATAACAAATAAATCCGCAACACTAAACTAGCGTTGACTTCCCGCTGACAGGTACAACAAGAGTGTTATTATTGCTCATTGAAAGTTCATTCTCCTACGGCGTCTCACGTGAACTCCGTTTATTTAGCGTTAGGTGATGAAAAGTCGCATCAAAAGAGCGTGCGAATCGAGCTTAATGTGCGGTTTTATAGTCTTTCCCGTCAGGAAGTTAACAATTTGTTCTATGACTTCCTCTTTACACACTCGGGCATTATCTCATCAAAAAGATGTCGAGTTTCAAAATGTTTATTTACGGAGCTGAGAATAGGCATAGTTTAACATGGCAACGTGGCGTAGTAACAGGTATTTATGATACCAACAAACAGCTTGTCACTGGGAGAACAGGTACTTAACATATTGTTACAAAACGTTCGTTCCAAATCCATATAAACTGGTTGGCAATACAGCGTTACACGTGACGCTTTAATTGGTGTATTTGTTTGATGTTTGGATTCGGCTCCAACATCATACAATGTAAGAGAAAGTCTACTGCACGGGGCGGAGACAATGTGCATGTCTCCCATTAGTTGCCCGAGGGAGAGACGGCACCGAGATGAGTACCTCATGAATAATTAAACAATTTATTGTTAAATTATCGAACAAGCGTCGATTTTAAATCAAGTCGGTTGAGTAACTCTGCAAATTAGTGGTAATTTAACATTCAAAATAATAAGCGAAATCAAATATTAGTGTTATAAAATGTTACGCGTCTATAAATAAATTATGTCGCTTTCCCGACATGTTACGACGCCGTAACTATCTCGAGGCTAGCGAATTATAGTATTACGTTACGTATGTTTCGGCGACATTAAGAACACAATAAATACAGTTAGAGGCGTTCCGAGACGCTTACCCATATTAAATAATCAAGATAATTGTATGCTGAACAAATCTAAAAAAACACGTAGGTACAAGGATAATAATGACAGTCCAATGCCTTAAATAAGTACCGTCATCGTTTAACAAATGGTCATAAATGTTAATGTTTGCCATTAAACTGCCTTTGGGATATTGAAAATTGAAATAACTACGATCGGTAGACACGTTGTTGGTATGCCAATGAATTTCTAGGAAGTACCCGATGAAAATACACTTCAATTTATTTGATCTCAAGTAGGGTAGGTACTTTAAATGCAATATTCACGGATAAATTTCAAACGTTATAAACAAGATTTTTAATGCACAGTATCAGATTTTTTGGGCATGGGATTAGGTGTTATTTTCAAATAAATTATAACAATAATAATGCAAACAAATCAACTTTCTCTCGAGAAAAAAGAAGTGGTGGAAATCTGTTTTTTTAGCAAGGATAACTAATTAAGCTACTTAACTAACTAACTAACCAACACGGCATTTCCCCGCAGGGGTAGGCAGAGAGGACGAACCGCCATATAACTCTGTCTTGGCACACACTCCTTGCTTCATTCACATTCATACATCGTGTCATACATACTCTTCTGTTATTAAACTACTTAGTTTACGTATATTTCGTCCCGATAAAAATACGAATAGTGTCAGACCAGTCTCAATATGGTCACGAATCATAACAATGGAATATTTTTTTTCCTTTGTACGACATACACTACAATAATATTTATAATTTCTGTTTTTCAACAAAGACGTAAGATACGTATCATCCGACCGTAAATACCATTTCATATTATAATAATCATTATAAAAATACTTATTTACCATCGAATGAATTCTTTATTTCTTTAATGTTTTAACTGCAATTACAAAAACAAAAAATGTCTTTATTTAGTTGGTATATTATATTGATTTGATGCACAATGTTTTAGATTATCTTGGCTGATATACGTATATGATTTACGGTGACAATATTATGACAACATCCAAACACAGCTCTTCCAGACATATCGACGACATCGCATATTCGAATCACGAAGAAATATTTAATATATTCATCCAAAAAGAAACCATGTTTATGGAAATTTTGAATTACACTATGAATATTTTAAAACAAATCTGTCAAAGGCACATGTCACCCATTTTCTCCGGAAATAACTTTACAATTATGCTAATCATCGGTCGATCGTGGAACTCTGAATGTTTGCATGTATTCATAGGAAGGTGTACCGATCAACCAATCAAAACGTCATTTTCCTTAGAATGGAAACAGGCGATGCAAGGATTATGATTCTGATGTATGGTGTCCGGAGATTAAAATATACTTTAATTATAATTGTAATTAATATGAAACAAATATTTTATTTTATTTTTTATAGTGAATATTGCACGAGAGTCCCAACCGTCTAGAGCCAGTAAGACTATGGCATCCCCAATTGGGGTATGTTGTAAGGCTGATGGTAGTGGGGAGGGGAAAGAGATGGGGAAGAGGAAGGTTGGAAAGTACCTGACTATTCAGATCTGGTCACTAAACACGGCTAAAACTATTTCAAAGAATGTTTCGATTCTGAATGGTGGTCTTTCACCAGGGCGATACTTTAAGTATCTGCCACTCTGGAACGTGAAGCAAATATGCTTTATATTATTTTATATGAATCAAATAATTATTATGATGTTTGGATAATTTGTATAGCGCCGTTTTTGTGAAAAATCACCTCAAGGGCGCTGTACAAATCTTAATTTCTACTTAATATTAGTTCTTAGTTTATATAAATAATATTTAATAATATTTGGATAATATGTATAGCGCCGTTTTTGTGAAAAATCACCTCAAGGGCGAAATATACAGCAACACTTCTGGCAGGACACAATCACTATATCGTGTTATGACACATACTATGAAAGTTATTGGCGCACGCCAGGCTTGAACCCGCGATCATTGGATTAGTAGTCGAGCGTCTAAGCACTCGACTATGGAGGCCGTCAAAGTAAGGATCGTGGCTATGTGGCATGGTCGAAAAGCAAAAGTTATTCATAAAATAATATGCGAAAGTGTCACAAAACCACAAGAAAATGTTAGTGCTTTAGTAATCCATTTATATTTTAACCGTACTCCGAAACTTCTATTGACATAATGCTGCTTTCATAATAATTCACTTAACCTATAGCGTCCAATCAGAAGGTGATTTGCGCCAATTGACGTAACGTTAGAGGCAATCATTGAATGAAAGAAACATTCCTGGGAAAAGAGTGAAGCGTAATAAATTAATATTAATAACAAATTCGGCCAATCAACGTGTCACAATTCACTCAAGTGACAAGTAACCATGTTTGATTGATAAATAACTATTACACAAGAAAGTAAATAAGCCTACAACTGATTAGGTTCATTTATGTTTGATACTCGTACATGTAATAACATACAAGAAATTGAAGAGTGATGTAATTTTTGGCGAGATGTTTTTTGTATTTGATATTATACTTCGTCGTTCGATCTGAAGGTAATTTGGTTCGGGTGATTATAGGGGGAGCGTGCATCGGCAGGACATAATATGTGTTGGCTGTCTACCTGGCTGATGTTTTAATGGAGTGGCAACATTGCCGGATATTGGTAATAGCACAGGTGTCACCTATTCATAACTATATTCAAAGGGTACTGTGTTTTATCTATTTTTATAGTCAATACCGCACAAGAGTCCCAACTGCTCCCAACTGTCTAGAGCCAGTGAGACTATGGCATCCCCAATCGGGGTATGTTGTGTGGCTGACGGTAGCGGGGAAGAGTAATAGATGGGGAAGAGTTAGGTTGGGAAGAACCGATGCACTCAATCCTGGCTATTACTATCACCAAACACAGCTAAAGCCATTTCAAGTAACGTTTCGATTCTGAATGGTGGTCTTTCACCAGGGTGATACTAAGAGTGTCTACCACTCTGGAACGTGCCGCAAATATACTTTTTATTATTTTATATGAATCAAATGTGTTTTGACACATATTAATTAAATAAATGTTATTGGCGCACGCCGGGTTTGAACCCGTGACACTCGACCATGGAGGCCGTCATACTAATACTAAGAACGATTGTTTTCGTTGTTGTGAATGTTTTTTAATCATTTTTTTCTCAACCAATGTCGGTTTGAATGGCATTGAGTTTTTTCTAAGAAAAGTTTTGTAATTATTTGTTCTAGTTTTCTGATACAATCATCTCTGACAACACTGTTGTTTTCTCTGTTCTTGCACTAACGCACACATGTTTCAAATGCTGATCAAACAAAAGACCCACAAACGAGCTCTCGCTATTGAAAAAGAAATCACATTCACCGGTATTGTTTGATATCTTTAGATGATTATATTTGTTTATTTAATTGTAAACGCCCAAGTGGTATTTTACATATTTTTTTATTTATTTTATTTATTATCAAACATAATACATAGTAGTGTTATACAAGTGTTATATCAATATATATATATATATTTAAATCTAACATTTCATTATAAATTATAAAGGTGTACCCTCATAAAAAAGCAATGCTTGTGTGTATGAGGGGGTGTTATTTATTTAGTTACTAATAATTTGCTGTAATGATTTTTCAAAGATATTTATTTTAAGTTTTCAGTGTAGTTTTTTAATTGTGTTTTGAATTCTTTAAGATCATCATTAATTGATATAAAGGTATAATATAATTATAAAGGTACATAGAATATTATAAGTATTCCACCCAGTTTATTTATTTGATTATATTAAATTAATATTAATTTAAAATATATGATATTGTAGATTGTAGCCTTCGTGTACCTAAATTCTATGTAATTAAATGCATCAGCCACCTCTGCGTATGTATTACCAACTACTAATGATATTATTGTTACAACTAAATAGACTTTCGAATCGCAAAGTTCTCGTTGGTGTATGAAAGGCAATAAGGTTCTGTAAATCAGGAATGTCTATTTAATACCC
The DNA here is from genome assembly GCA_022651775.1 of Drusus annulatus. Classification (NCBI taxonomy): domain Eukaryota; kingdom Metazoa; phylum Arthropoda; class Insecta; order Trichoptera; family Limnephilidae; genus Drusus; species Drusus annulatus. The sequence continues at coordinate 303,635 of JAGWCC010000424.1, read as the reverse complement.
TTGACATTTTTATAAATAAAAGTCAAGTTGAAAATAATTCTTCGATCTGAAAGGTTGATTCTTTAATTGAGTAGTAATAGTTTATGTCACCAATGGGTAGATTGAGTTAACAGTCGATATATTATTAAAAATTGTGTTGATTTTTTTGGATAGATTCGGAGTGGATTTTATAGTTAGGAGACCAAATAAAATAATTATATTCAACTTTACTACGAACTAAAGACGAGAACAATATTTTACTGTTGAAATATTCCGAAAGTCTCTGCCATTTCTGAGAATGAAGCCAAGCATTTTTAATTCTTTGGTTGTGACTGAGTTTTACGTGTGTAACAAAGTAAAATTTAGTCTTTAAAATTATACCAAGATCATCAATTTCATTGACAGGGCTAAAATTATATCGGTAATTGAAAGGCTTATTTATTCTGGAAAAAACCTATCACATAGCATTTAATTATGTTTAAGCATAGTTTATTAAGGTTACACCAATATATAAATACATAGGTCGAAGAGCATCGCTTTAAAGGACTTGAAATAAAAATGTTGTGCACGTCTTGTTTTTTCTGACATACGATTATTCCGCCATTAAAGCGTGTTCCACGCTGTTCTGAACTGAGTAGATTGTCTGAGGCGGTAGCCTGGGGAAAAATTTAAATTAGCCCGGACCGAAAATAATCACGGACCATAAACGCATTATTATTAGTAGTTGAATTATTAAAATATTAACTTTCACAAGGAGAGCAAGACGTTGCTAACGGGCCCATGAATTGGTATGGACCGATGATGTTGTCTAAAGTAATTTGCATGAACAATTATTGTACGTTACATCGCGACATGTGGTATTGAAACAACCTTTAAAAATAATAGGGTAATGATGAACACCGTTTATTTGAATAGTATATTGATGTCTCGAAATGTTCTCTTGATTTTGGTTTTCGTATAAAAAAAAACTAAGCCGATGTCCCAAACAAAGTAGGTACCTACGAAGACTACAAAATGTACAATATCTTTTGACATAATATTAACAGTGAATTTATAAAGCGCAGTTTTGTGATAGTTCACCTCAAATGCGCTTCACACTATTTATCCTAACCCAATATAACAACGATAAAATATTATAAAACAGATGGGTATGTATGCAAATTAAAATCATGATCGTTATCATATCTCATTAAAAAAATATTCAGATATGGGTACAACAGTGCATGTATACATCCACAGATTAAAAAAACAATTTACTTGACGTTAAAGGTGTAAAAAATCCAGATGAAAAGTGTGTCTGAATATGAACAAATTAGTTTAAGCAAAGAAAATTAAATAGAGAAAAAATAGAAAATTAAAGTCAGTTAAAGTGTTGATTCTTAAACACATCAAAAGTATTATAAGGCAACGATTCTAAAAATTCTAACAGTGGGAATATTACAAATAACAAAATGACAAGAACATATTTGATGAAGATCAGTATATGGTTTTCAGTAGGCAGTAGAGACATTGAGTAACAAGGATACAAGAAAGGAGAAAACTCAAACTAAACAAATAGGACGTTTAAAAGAAATAAGGCATTCAATTTTTTTTCTACGTAGGTTATGTTTTATATGTGGGATTTTTTTAACAAAATAAGTGGTTTTTTTTAAATACTAATTCATTCAACAATCTTTTTAAGCTTTCTAAATCACCAAACTGATTTTTTTCATTTTTAATGTTGTGCATTTATGAACGAAAACTTTATATTTGAATAATTTGCATTAATATATTTATTCTTTGGCAATACGTTTCATCTGCATAATATTATATTCATAACTTTGATTTCTTATGGCGTTCAACTGATCATTAGCATAATAAAATTAATAATTTATTTTCTTGTCAATTTTGTTCAGTAAACAAAAAATAAATTATGACCTCTAAATAGAAACGGAGAACAAGAAGTGATGTCAGAAATCCATAAAGTCAAACTGCAGCCATCGTATTGCAATAGAATAGATGAAATATGCACCTACATAAAATTGTGAGAAAATCATGGGCTTCATTTAAAAAAAATCTGTAATTCTCCCTTCCTCTATATTTCTTTCAGTTTTCATAATTTAGTAAAAATGTTTGGCGTGCAAATTACAGTCGAAAATAATCTGGGAGAATGGTAAAGGCTTTTGTTCCTAGAATCTCATGGTAATCATTTTCTATATAAAGCACAAGGACGACGTGTTTGTTCCCACAGGTGAGGTCCAAGAATTAGCAAAGGAACATCAATCAACTGATCAATTAACGTTGGGTAATGAACTATCCCTTCGCTAATGTTTATTAAATACCTTACAGGAATAGGTACTTAGCCGTAATAAATTAATGGCTAGCGGTTCGATTAGAAATATTTATCGGTACGAACACAAAGGTTTAGTTACAAATTATTTGAAAATAGAAGGCATATCGACACATGGTTTTACGAGAGGCGAGTTTTATGACCGTTTTGCCTGTGGTCAGTTTGGTGAAAATACAAAAGCAATTTTATCAAAGACTCGAACGAATTCTGAGATTTTAACCTTGCTACCGATTAACGAATTTGCCAGAAGCTGGTTTGAAAAAAAAATACCTCCAAGGCGAGAATAAAAATAAACAGTCGAAAAAAGCACGACAAAGAAAAATGCAAGGTGTGTCCAAATGAATTTGTAAGTACTTTAAAATATTCAAACACGCATTAATCCACGAAGAAAATCACGCTCGAATAAACGTCCCATCACAGAGCGAACGCTTAAATTTAAAGCTAGATAATCTATATTTAAGAAAAGTTAATGATTTTGTCAGAAGTATAAAATTTCCACCCGATCATCACTTTTCGTTAAAAAACGAGCTTTGCCAAAGCTTGGCTAAGAAACTGGAGCAATTTATTAAGGTTTAAAAACAAGTCTATACTGTTCCGGGGTTCCATAAAATTTTCTTCCGTAAATCCGTTTGAATAGGCAACCTTAGAAGCAATAATCCCGCTGTAAGCCGACTTATAACACTGGAATACCTTGCTTTATCCAGGGCGCTGAAAAACTGGAGCTTTTAACTAATTCTACGTGGTTCAAGCGAGGAACTGATACCTCCGACCTAGATTAGACAGCAATGTTTACCTGAATTAAGAAAATAAAACTTCAAAACTAGCATGCATTATTACCTTCTTGAAAACAACATATCGTCGCTGGAAAGGCAAAGGGACTTAAGCGACACTTTGGTAAAAAAAATTAGTGAAATGCATATGCAGTTTTTATCAGTTTTTTTTTCCTACATCGAATGCTCTGATTCTCGTTTGATTCTGAAGAATTTTGTGGCCCTTTAGCCATCTAAAATATATTTATCATTTGGGAGAAGGCTTGACTCAAGTGACACAAGTTCGGGACTTTTTAACTTTTTGTCGCTTCAGGTAACTCAGTGAGAGCATTGAGTTATCTGGGTCAACTTTTTTTTTCAAAATCCAACCAAGTACTGACTTATGTTGTTATAATTAGTTGTATATAATTATATTGTAAAACAAAAAAAAAACTTTAAAGTGCTCTATTGTAAACTTCCTAAAATGGTGCTTCGGCCTTTTTGAATTTCCGGCGACGATATCCTATTCCCCTCAGTGTCTGAAAGACACAGTGCCACAAAAGTTTGTATGATACTCGATACCAGAAAATTTATATTTGGAAATTGCTTTCCGCATTTAATCGGAAAAAAGTAATTTGTTGTCTCTTGGCAATCGCTTTTTCGCAATCAGAGACTTATCATAAAACTTCAGAGGCCGCGTGCCTTTGCAAGAAAATTAAATTTGCAGAAAATGGCATAACTAGTTATACATAAGTAGCTGGCGGAGGAGCAAGTTTTTTGGCAAAGGAAGCGGCTACGTTTCCGTCAGCTTATCAATAAATGACGTCAGCCGTAAACTTGAGGAACGAACGCGAACGGGCCGAATTCTGCAAAATAAGATATGAAACCTTTTCTGGCCGACAGCCAATAAATTGATGTCGTAAAAGCACGGAGAGGTTTTAATTTGGCCGCAGTTTAATACTAATTGAAGGAAAGTTCCGCCAGTTTCAAGATAACATTATGATTGTGTGCATGTCTACAAGCCGGGTGAGTCAATAAAAAATTGATCGGAGTCGTTAAATAGCTTTATTAGCGGAGGTTTATAATTTACGAGCGAGCTTTTACAACCTGCTCTGAAACATTTGCAGTAAATTTTTTGCTGAATTCTTAAAACAGGAATTACAATCCGTGCAGATGAATGTTTGTATAATTTATAGAACTTTGTAAGGTTACAAAATAAGCACTCACAGATAAAAAATAAATAAATATAAACTACATGTTTTTGCCGACGTTAGCGCCCCACGCGGCGATTAATTGAACCGTGAACGACACATGCTTATCGTATTAATAATAATAAATAATTAAAATGAAATAATAACTTAGTAAAAGACAACAGACTTTTTAATTTATTTTATGACCGACCGTTTTCAATCGGTTAAATTTGTCCAGTAGTCCAATATTAGGTATATTTACAGTAAACTCATAAATTCTTCTTTCTTTAATCACCTTCTGAGTTGATGTTTTGTCTCTTTCAAATAATTTTATTTGCCTCTTTTTCTTCGTTTCTTTGTTATAATTTTAATGTTATTCTATTGTTTTCTCATTGTTCTGTGATTTTATATTTTTTTCCCCCTTTGTATGTATATTTAATCGCAGAATTTGTATTTTTTGTTTAATTTTATTTTGTACCCTGACGACGTTTAGGCTGAGCAAAACCGGTCGGTCATTAAAATTTCTCATTATTCTTTTCTCACGTTCTCAGTTGACGTTTTGCATTTTTCATTTAATATTATCTGTCTCTCTGTTCTTTTGTTATAATTTAAATGTTATTCTTTTGTTTTCTTACTGTTCTCTTATTTCTTATTTACATTGTGTTCTCCCTCTGTATGTATGATTATATATATATAACCACACACTATGTATTTTTTGTTAAGTTTAATATTTTACTCTGATGATTCTTAGGCTAAGCGAAACCAATCGGTCGTAAAAATAAAATAAAATTTCATTTTCATTAAATATGTCAAACCACAAAGTGATTGCTTTCTACGAAAAATTAATAATAAATATAAATAAAACGAAGATTATTACGTATTAACAAATATTTTATCTAATTTTATTCTGTAGATACCTCGAATTACAAGCACCTACTTTGTAAGCCAACAAAATAAAATTAAAAAGAACTGAAACATGTGAATGAAGCCACAGTCCATAATTTATTTTCCGTTTAGTGATATGTCTGGTGATATATTGAGTTTTCAAAGAGACCCAGGTGGAAAAAAACTATTTCAATATAAACGTTTTCATCGAAATGTTCTCACCCGACGCGCGACGTCGGAACGTGAATCGAGATTTTTAATAAAGTTTTTCCCAAAATATGTACGCAGAAAAGCTGCGTGAAAAAGTAACGAAAGCTTTTACGATTTTTATCGATACCTCCTAATGCCAAAATTGCGGCGTCGGTGTACAGAATGTAGGCAGTAAAGTTTAACGTTTAGAAGCTTTAAAGCTGTTTATTTTACGTCAAAGCTAATAGATCCCTTACAATCAACCACATTAACGAACGCTACGAGTGAAACTATAATTCGCGAGGCTTAATCCGCACCCCTTGGCTTTCCACTTTCATTTTCTTTTGGTTCGGCTAGCTAATTTTCTCGTGGGAATGCGATTTGTTGGATACTGCACTGCAGCCTGAATGGGATATTGAAAGAAAGGTGAATTCAGGAAACTTCATTAATGTGGGACTAAACGCTGTTGGCGCAAATAAGAAATTGTTCAAAGAAGCGAAGCTAGCAGTCCACAATAGAGTGCTTATACCAACCCTGATGTATGTTAGTGAGGCATGGAACTGGCAGAGGAAGGATGAAATAAAACTGAATACTGTGGAAATGAGATCCCTGAAACGTATGTTTTTTTTGTATACTTGTATACAGTTACATATTATGTGCGGTAAAACATTGTATTACTGTGTTAAAATGTGGATATTCGGAAACAATGCAAAGCTGATGTAAGCGCAATGAATAGGATCAACAAAGGAACGCTTAGATGGTTTTGGCATGTAGAGCGAATGAACGAAGAAAGGAGTGTGAAAAGAATATATGATGCGAAAGTTAATGCAAGAATAAGTCGGGGACGCCCGAGGAAGACATGGCACGATCAAGTGAATCAAATACTTGAATCGAGCCATGTGAAGAGTCAGAATAACAGATGAATAAGAGACGATGTATGAATGTGAACGAAGCAAGTGTGTGCCAAGACAGAGTTGTATGGCGGTCCGTCCTCTCTGCTTCGGGGAAACGGCGTGATGGTTAGTTAGTTAGTGCTAAAATTTTGCACGCAAGAGCCGCATAAAGCCATGTGGCGGACAGCTCCGTTGTAACCTCTCTCTCTTTCTCATAAACGATGAATGTAACAAAAAGAGAGGTCGCTACAGAGCTCCCAGCGGCAGGGCCCCGGACCCCTTGGCGCCCCGGCTAATGTCCAGGCCACGTACGATAGATTTCAAGGCTTTGCACGTCACACTTTATAGGTATTTGATGAACATTGAACAGTCCTCAGCCGGGAGCGAGCGTGAGAACAAAGCGTAATAAACAAAGTAAAGAAAAGAAAATGGCGAACTAATATCTTTTTTCTCTGATTCAATCTCCTTTAGATGGGCACCATTTTGTCCGCGAACAAATGAGAATCTGTCAATGGAATGCGCATCGAAATGAATTTGATTGAAGCTAGAAGCGCACCCGAGTCGCGGCTGTCATTACAGCGGGAGGTGTAGGTTGGTACCTGGTATCTGGTACCTAGTACCTGGTACTTCGTACCCAGTACCCCTCCTAGGAAAGGTATCCGAAATCTAGCTACGACTACTCTAATAATAATAATAATAATAAAAACACTTAACTTATATAGTTCACTTTTGTGATATTTCACCTCAAGTGCGCTTTATACTAAATTAAATATGCTAAGACCAACTAGCAAGGAGAAAATAGTATATAATATGTATACAAATTAAAACTATCTAAAATCATGATCGTTACCATAAATCGTGAGAGAAAAAGTTCAGATATGGGTATAAAAGTGCATATGTACATAAACAGATTAAATAAACAATTTACCAGAAGCCAAGGGTATAAAAATCCAGATGAAACGTATGAATGCATATTAACATATTAGTTAAAGAAAAGGAAATTAGATTGAGGACAGTTCACGTTGGTACATAAAAACATTAACATGCAAGTATTATAAGTAAACGATTCTAAAAATGCAAACAGTGTAAGAAAACATAAACAAAAAAAAAAAAAAGAACAATATATATTTTATGACAGTGAGTATGTATATGGTTTTCAGTAGAGAGTAAGGACATTGAGTTGTAAGGATAAAACCGAAACAAAGCAAATTGAGGACGTTTTTCAAGAAATTAAATTTTAATAAGTTACGTTTTGTACGTAGGATTTTCAAACAATTCGGTTTTTAAAATCCGTTTGCAACTCTGCTAGATTCTGTATGTTGGCAAGTTTTGTACAACTTTATACCTGACTAACTTCACTCCAGGATGACGATGAGTGTGCACCTTAGTAAATGCATCGTATGTTTGAAATTCCTAACTTATTCGTGAAAAAAAAACATTACCATGAAGAGTAAAGAATTTCACGAGAGGTTTCTTTGAACATCTAAATGCACAGGTGTCACGAGATAACTGGTCTGCCATGTTATTGAGCACAGTGTTTCAAAGTAATGCCTTTAGCGAAATATCCCCTAACAAGCTTTTGCACCGAAGCGACGCTGTAAACTGTGAAGCGTGGCGATTTCACAATGTAAATAAAATAATATATTATTGTGTTTGGTATCGTAAAGCGACCACCACACGAGGGCCCCCATCCCCGCCGTAAGTGTTTCTAATAAATCAGGGTCTCGAGTGGTCTCCCAAACAGATACGATGGGCGAACACAAGTCTCCGGGGGCCAATCGTTGCGAAGGCATTTAAATACCAGGATTAAACTAGTCATTGAATAAATAATTTAAGAACTGAGATTTAATGCTTGATCTCTGTTCATAAATCTTTGACGATGATCCGAGAAGCCTAGGAAACTTCCGCCGCTACGGTAGACCAACGCATTTACAGTAATTTATTAAATAATTTTCGAATGAAAAACGATTATAAGTTTGAACGAACAAAAGAGAATGATTAATGGACGAGGTTCGTGAATACATTTATCAAAAAACCTTTTTCATATCGACTAGTACGAGAGTAAACGAAAAGTAATAAAGTAATTTAATTGTAAGGGAGAGAGCCAAAACTATCACAAAACTGCGGCCGGATACGAATATTTTTCAGGGTGGAAAAATATTGAATTCATCGGTAATAAAAATACATTGAAAAACTTTTTATTGTGGTTCCTGAAGCAGTTCATAAATACTTTTTACGAGAGTTGCGCACACATTTGTGGGGTGGTTGGAAATAACATTTTTTGGGATCAAAGGCTAGGAATGCTCATTTCGCTCCGGAACACGCCAGCGATTCAAATGAGGCATACTTCGGGCGGCCTACGATTGTCAGGGTTGGCCGGAGTGGTCACGCGTGTGATGGGGAGACAGATGAGCTGCCTCGTCTCATTTACTGGCTCCCCGACATAACGACCCCGCAAGCAACCGACCCACCCCGACTACCCCACGCGAAGCGCACAGCCTACAATTCTACAATACCGAATACACAGCTTACTTTGTTATGCCTTTAAATAAACTAGTACCTATAAATAATTTAAAATAAGGGTGAGGTTTCGAACGATTGGAGTGGCTTCTTCGCCTAATTATGATGAAAACAATAATTAGTTACCTTGACGATGATACCATCGGGAAGTTTCTTAACTTGGCAGTTGACAGTGGGAGATTGTTTGTAGATGTTCGTAGACCAATTGCTGAACCGACTTACCTGTAAGAAATAAAACAATATTAATATAATATAACGTAGACAATTCATTGTAATCTATGAAGCGGGAAAGATCGAAGGAACAGCATGTTTTTCTACTAATAGATCTATCGAAAGTAAAAGTACGAACCGGTAATTTGCACCCGTCATTAGGCATTAAACATTGTAATAAACAGTCATCGCTAATATTTCGCGCGGTGTTTTTCTCCGTGCATAGTTGAGCGATAGAAAGTGTTGTCTCGCATAAATCTCGCCGTCGAAAAGTAAATTCTAAAATACACAGGTGATCGATTGATTAAAAAAAAACTTGGATTTGATGATAATCACCATCGTAGCTCTGGGCTTCAGGAGGGGTCGGCGACCCCACGTCGCCATCTTGCCTTATCAGCCTTTCAAATATTAATTACGCGACGTAATATAGCTGGCAATCTGTAGGTAATTAAAATCTGCGAGGAACTAGTCGCGTCGCGGTTGATTATCAGGAGATATTTTGAGCCTACCTTACGAATTATTCTATTATTATTTACCATCTTTACCTCCAGACTTGGCCGGAGATCTTTAATAATCCGAGAGTTTAATATTATATAATATAATTAAAACATGAAACCATCAAGTAAATCGAATACTTGAATCAAGTCATGTGAAGAGTCAGAATAGCAGAAGAGTATGTATGAGACGATGTATGAATGTGAATGAAGCAAGGAGTGTGTGCCAAGACAGAGTTATATAGCGGTCTGTCCTCTCTTCCTACCCCTGCGGGGAAACGGCGTGATGGTTAGTTAGTTAGTTTAATATTTTTCCTTATTGAAGAATTGAAAAATTGGATTTACAAATATTGACGGCCTCCGTAGTCGAGTGGTAAGACAATCGACTACGAATTCAGAGGTCGCGAGTTCAAACCTACAGTGCGTCAATAACTTTTATTTAATTAATATGTGTCATAACACATTTAATTCATATAAAATAATATATAGTATATCGGCGGCACGTTCCAGAGTGGTAGATACACTAATTATCGCCCTGGTGAAAAACCACCATTCAGAATCGAAAAGTTGCTTGAAATGATTTTAGCCGTGTTCGGTGACCAGATCTCAATAGCCAGGTACTTCGTAACCTTCCTTTTTGCCATATCCTTCCCCTCCCCACTATCTTCAGCTTCACAACATACCCCGATTGGGGATGCCATAGTCCCACTGGCTCTAGACGGTTGGGAGCAGTTAGGACTCTTGTGCGGTAATCACTATAAAAATAATAATAAAAAAAATTCAATGAAAATTGAAAATCTCAAGTATGGGATTCACGTTGTCTAAGGTGTTTAAATTTTAATAACGTCGGAGAAATTTTGCTCCTTTAGATTTCTACTTCAAAGGAAGCAATGCAGATTCGATATAAGATTTATAAAAAATATCATTAATAAAAAGTAAATACTTTATCATAGTTTTTTAAATAAAAATCTAAGCGTCCAAAGATCAAAGTTATGGCGCAAGATATTCGCATACCTGTAGGTGTAAAAAGAGAAAATTAAGAAACCTTGGCAAGTGAAATTTAATCTCATACTTCGTTGTTTATCGGATATTGTGTTTGTATAGACGTTTAGAAGTTCACACCCTCCAGCAATCGGACGTCGATTTTAATCATTCTAATAATGGCTAGTTTTGAATGTTTGATATTATCGAGCTAAACGGTAGATAATGATTATATCGTTCATATTATATTGATGGAAAGTAGCTTTCTAAGGGAGTGTGGGTATTGACTGTTGAGTTAATTATGCATTGCGATTTGACTCAGATATGTTGGTATATTTTAGGGGACACACTAGCCTAGAAATAAATCAGTGAGGAGGGTTTCCAAAATGGGTGGAAAAAAAAAAAAAAAAAATAGAACAAATTCATTTGCATTTATTGATTTTCTATTAAATTGTTGAAAGTATAATAACCAGGTAGCTATAATTTACAGGTAGATGAAATTAAAAGTTGAAACATACGATTTCACTTAGTGTTGGATAGAATAATTTTTTAAATCACGCTGGCGTTAAGCGCAACCTAGCCGGGTTTATCGGCCCACTGTCAGGCGGCGACTGAATAAAAAAAGACGTAACGCGAAAGGCGTGACAAACAAAATAATACTTGTCGCACGGCGGATAGAAGGGGCATACGGGCGAATTTTCTGTAGCAAGTCTAGCAGGGTATATTTTAATAATAGTGATGAACATAAATATTACTATAATCTCCATTTTTTTATTACTTTATGAAAATTAATCGCGCAGAAAAATAAAAACTGGTCTTCACCGCTAATGTTATGACTGAAAAACAATTTGGAATATGAATGTGATTGGGAAGGGTCAGTTTTAATTAATCTAAATATATAAATTGAAAATGCGAATCTCGGGTAAACTACTCGTCCTTGGAGTTTTAGGTCCTATTAAATATAAATAATGATGTTATTTAAATATCATTTAATTTATTAGTTATTTTGGGAAAATTAACAGCAAATCAACAGTAATTAGTACATATATAATAATAAAAATAACAAATCATGCCAATTACAAATTTTCCTTTGTTGATGATACGTATTATAAAAAAAGTGTGACAATATAATATATATATACATATAAACCTATCTATAATATTCGGGGTGTAATTAATATAAGTTTAAAGCTGGTGTTGTATTATAAACAGCATTCGTGATAAAATATGAATAATTAACTGTTGAAAATTGACGCCTGCTTTTAGTGAATAATAATAATTTATTAAGTTGCCGAGGTGGAAGCCTTTCAGTGTAGCGGAAGAACGTGGTTTATGTGCTATCGGTGCCATCACTTGCAAATTACATTAATTTTGCAATTAAAATTCACACGCCAAGCTATAATTTTTTTTTACATATTATTTATTACCAAACTTACTTTATTCAACTTTCATTAAAAACATAATTTCTAGAAATCTATGATTGTATTTATTTTTTTTATCAAAAACGAAAAAAATGTTACCTAACTACACCAAGCTTTGAATATTTATTCTATGCATTTATATATTTCTAAGCACAATGCGTATCAGAGCCTTTCGCAATTAGTGCATATTGAAACATAGACATAAAATACAAGACACGTCATATTCATACAAATCGAACGGTAAATGTGGCACGGTCTTGATTTAAGTTTCAAAGCTCATAACGCTTATGAAAAGGATAGCAATACTAAACAGAATGTGTGTGTACGGATGAGATAGCTATATGAACGTCTTGCGTTACTGTTATAATCTCTCTTCCCCGACGAACTTACTGAGTGACTAGCCAAGTAGAATACCAAGTAGTTGTCTTCCACACACCTATGTATATCTGCATTCGCTATCTCAAATTATTTCGGTTGAAGAGCTCCCGTTTTCCCTTGATAGCTTGTCTGTCGAACGAATGTTTGTGTTATACTAAACGCAGTAAATCTCAGGTATGTCTCTCGGACTCGGTTTAGTACCTTCACGCGCGTTATCTCAGCAACGTATCTACATTATTTAATTCATCTAATTCATTCTAATTCTCTTTTGAAGCCATTTTATTCTTAAAATATAAGCTGAATACGTGAACTTGAAATATTTGCGGTCATTATTATGCACTCTCACCCCCGCAATATTTTTTAAAAATTCCCATATGTGCGAAGAACTTCCCATATTTTAGTTGTAAGCCGAAACTCCAAATTCGTTTTACACCCCATGCATCAAAAACTAAAAAGGCGTGTAATTTTTTAGCTTCTTAATTAAATTTTTTGTTTTTTTATTGTGTGGGCACACATTTTGGCATATGCGTGTTTGTAGTTATATTTGTTTCTTTCACACAATATGCTTTATTTTTATTTATAATGTTTACAAATATTGTATAGCGTTAACTTCATGCACCTAATTAGTATATATTTCCCACAAATTTAACGTAAATAAACAAGATAATGAACTTAAAAAAGTTATATTTACTCAAGCAAAAACCTCTTTCAGCAGTTAAGCATCCAAAAATGTGGCCATAGGCATAAAACAAGGCTTTGGCTAAGTACTGCGAGTGCTCGTAATTAGATAAATATCAAAAGTATAGCTTGTAAGAACAAGCTTAGAACTTTTCAACATTCAAAATATAATTATCTCAGTAATTACTAGACTGGTCTCCACCATTATTATAATTGTTAGTGAGTCTTCATTTTATTTTCCTGGGTTTTTTTATGTTATGCTTATGATTTATCCAGAGAACAAATAAATTGTTTTATCGAATTGTATAACAGTAACTAGGTGCATTACTTGTAACAGTTTGACTAAGTGTTGTTTATAAAGTCGACCAAAGAATAAAGTACTTAAAATCATGTTTCGAAAAGTTTTGTTGGTAGATACTCATTTAACATATTATTATGTAATTTGACACGGTTTGTTGAATTGAATAATTTAGAACTACAAAAATAACCTATTTGTATTGTATTCAAAATGAATACTAATCAAAATCTATTAATATATAACATACCTTCGTACTAAAGTATACCTTCTACAATAATCTAAGTATATTTCTAAAGTAATCTAACTGAACTGAAGTCGATCTAACTGAAAACTCATAAATCCTAACCAAGCTATGATCCTGTTGAAAATAACAAAGAGGTAGATCATGAATAATTTTTCATCGGAATATCACGAGCAGTGCATCCAATAAGAGATAGAAGAGCTGGTAAAGATAAATTATTCATTTTTTTTAGTTGAAAAAGTGTGTTAATCAACTAATATTTTTTGTTATGGCCGAATTAGAGTTAAAATATTCGACAATAAATACTTATTACGGGTCATCGTAAAGATGTTGCTAAACGTTGACATTTACAATTTAAAGGTTTCGAGAGCATATTATTATAATGGCAGTGATTGCAGCAAAGTATTACCATCAAACTCAGGTGGTACCTATTTAAAAATAATAGCACCGTTGCCCAATAAGCAGAAATTAATGCGATTTTGTAAACATCAAAATTAAAAGTATAAATAGTGCAAGAACAGACTGAAAACTTAACAATATTAAATCGCATTAAATTGTGTGTTGTTAATATTAACGTAATGTAACGTAATCAACTATTTAGATAGTAAGTACATACTCTTCAGGATCTAATTGAGTTTCGGATTAGGACAGGATTAAGCGTATATGGGATAATACTAACATTTATATGGTATCAAACCAATTGAGAATGAAGCGACTCAAAGAGGGAATAGTTAAGGATTTTCAAGTACCTACCCGCATTATTAACGGTAGGAAACTTCCACCGCATTCGTATTTATGTACATCAAAGTATTCAAACATTTTTTTAGGTCAGCCCCCTTCATTACAATTTTTTTCAAAACTTTCAAAGCTCCGTTATATTTATAGTCGGAATGTTAGCTTTATTAAAAGGTTAAGTTCATTGTTAAAGCATGCGCGGTGCACATCATGTTCATAGTACAAGGATAAAAATAGGTTCGTGACGATCGACTCTGCATTTGTAATAATGAAAAAACTTACCCAATGCGTTAATAATAATAACAGTGAATTTATAAAGCGCAGTTTAGTGATATTTCACCTTAAGCGCGCTTCATACTAAATTAATTAAGCTAATAACAAGGAGAAATTACTAACTAACAAGGAGAAAATAATATATAATATGTATACAAATTAAAACAATCTAAAATCATGATCGTCATCATAAATCATAAGAGAAAAGGGTTCTGATGTGGGTATAACAGTGCATGTATTATATTAAGTTTCAGCTCAGCAATGAAGTTTTTACGAACACCACTTGCGGGGTTCGAGGCCAGCCCCCCAGTGGAGTGTGCGTCTCCGCCCTCACCTGGCTGTCCTCCGGCGGCTCCTTCATCGGCCTCTGCAGCCTCAAGGATCTCCTGGTCTGCGTGTCCTCGTCGCCTCCCCGGCTCCAAGCCCAGGGCGACAGGGGCAATGGGTATGAGGAAGAAGAGCGTGGGACAGGGTTTGAAGCAGTCAAGAAGAAAAATGGCGGATTGGTGAACTCCGCACCAGTGCAGCATACTCTGACTCTGGAGGACTCCGATGACAGTTTTTCAGCAACAAACATGCCCGGGCAGCTGCGCAAGTTTTTCCGCAAGAAGAAGAGAAGGACCACCACGACCAGCGCCGTAGCGCCGACGACCACGATTACGACGACGCCCGTGCCGCCCAAGCCGACGCCGCCCACCACCAAGCCGCCTTCCGACACCGGCGACGAATTCGGCTACCTTTGGTCACCGCTGGACTCGGCTCCTGACTCTGACTACTGACCATTAAACTAAGAATTAATATTAAGTAGAAATTAAGATTTGTACAGCGCCCTTGAGGTGATTTTCCACAAAAACGGCGCTATAAAAATCATCCAAAAATAAATAAATAAATAAATGTGTACATTGAGAGGTTAGAAAAAAAATACTAGAAGCTAAGGGTATAAACATCCAGTTGAAACGTACGAATTCATTTGTTAAATCAAAGAAAAGGAAATTAGATTGAGGATAGTTAACATATTGGTACTTCAAAACATTAATATTCATGTATTATAAGTAAACGATTCTAAAGATGCAAACAGTGTACATATAACACGTAACAAAAGAACAATAAATATTTTATGATAATAAGTATATGGTTATCAGTAGGCAGTAAGGATACAAGTAAGGAGGAAACGGTCTGCATGGTCGAGTGGTAAGACGCTCGACTACGAATCCAGAGGTCGCGGGTCGCAAACCCGGCGTGCGCAAATAAATTTTATTTAATTAGTATGTGTGATAACACATTTAATTGATATAAAATAAAATATAGTATATTTGCGGCACGTTCCAGGGGGGTAGATACGCCCTAGTGAAAGACCACCATTCAGAATTGAAACGTGCTTGAAATGGCTTTGGCCGTGTTTGGTGACCAGATCTGAATAGCCAGGTACTTCCCAATCTTCCCCTTCCTCATCTCCTTCCTCTCCCCACTAGCTTCAGCCTCACAACATACCCCTATTGGGGATGCCATGGTCTCACTGGCTCTACGGTTGGGAGCAGTTGAGACTCTTGTGCGGTATTCACGTAAAAAAATAAAACCGAAACAAAGCAAATTAAGGACGTTTTTAAAGAAATTGAATTTCAGTAGGTTGAGTTTTGTATTTAGGATTTTTAAACAATTTGGTTTTTAAGACCCGTTTGAACTCTGCTAGGTTCTGTATATTGGCGTTCTAGTTAGAAAGTTTAGCAAGTGATTAGGGGTACATAGTTTTACAAGTGATTAGAGGTACATTCTATTATTTTATAATAATAATAATAATAATAAATGGATTACTTTTATAGCGCCGTTTTTGTGGGAAAATCACCTCAAGGGCGGTTAAAAATCTAAAAACACTTACTAACGTAAGAAGAATGTGTGAAGTGCGCAAATTTTCAAGCAAACTTTTCCATCACATTTAATTTTAGAATCGACTTGAAATAAGCCGCATGTTTGGGGTGCTTAGAAAAGAAGAAGAAAATAGGGGAAATAGAAACGTGAATAGCGATAGATCGCCGGAACAAATTTGTGATATCGTTTTCCATCAACGTCAAATGCCAGACTTTGGCATTTTTAGGAAACAGTTTTCCTATCTCTGTAATTTATCAATACCGTTTTTCATAAATGCTTCAATGAATAGAATAAATATTGTATGGAAACTGAAACAGTGAACAGAGTGGCGGTGAAATATTCGAGTCACGAGCTTTTGACGGTTTATTTCGAATTTGCGTATTTCGAGAAGTAGATAATTTTTTTTTAATATACAAAAATGCTGGTTTTTTGTAGGAACCATTATTCAAATAAACCAAGTATTGGGCTCGGTGCCGCATTTTAAGGGTGAGTTTGAGTGTTGATAATATTATGATATAAATTGAAGGAGAGTTTATTTTGGGAGTTGAACCTGTTTTATTAAGAGTGAAAATCAAAATTAATAAATCGAGATTTAAATCAATTACTTGAATCGGGTCATGTGAAGAGTAAGAATAACAGAAGAGTATATGTGTGAGACGATGTACGAATGTGAATAAAGCGAGGAGTGTGTGCCAAGACAGAGTTGTATGGCGGTCCGTCCTCTCTGCCTACCCCAGCGGAGAAACGGCGTGATGGTTAGCTAGTTGGTTAGTGATTCAAAAGAATATTATATTCGATTATAACCAGAGTGGTAGATACTCTGTATCGCCTTGGTAAAAGACCATCATTCAGAATCGAAACGTTGCTTGAAATGGCTTTAGCCGTGTTTGATGACCAGATCTGAATAGCTAGGTACTTCCCAACCTTCTTATTCCCCATCTCCTTTCCCTCCCCACTACCTTCAGCCTCAAAACATACTCCAATTGGGGATGCCATAGTCTCACTGCCTCTAGACGGTTGGGAGCAGTTGGGACTCTTGTGCGCATTTTCACACAAAAATCATTTGAAAAATAAACAGAAATAATCACAGACGGTGTGAGACATTTTTTGAGCCCAAATAGTAGGTGAATTATTAGTTTATGTCAAAATCTCATAGATTTTTCCGTTAGTAGTGACAATACCAAACTAATAAACTCCAATCAGTAGTTAATGCTGCAGCAAGGCTTATCACCGGGGTATCTAAATATTCACATATTTCAGAGCACCTTCGGAACCTTCACTGGCTCAAGTGCACTGAAAGAATCCAGTACAAGTTGTGCTGGATGGTGTTTAAATCCATTAACGAAATGGCCCCGCTGTACAACACCGAACCATGCGTTCCAGAAAACATTCTTCTAAGGCAGTCGACTCTTAGATCAGCAACGTTATCGGCTATCGGAAAACTGATAGAACCCAAACGCAATCTAAATACTAAGTTTGGAGATTTCGCTTTCGTAGTATCGGGGCCGAAGGCTTGGAATAAACTCCCTCCGGAACTAAGATGTATAACGAGCCCAACAGAATTTCGGTCTAAACTGAAAACTTACCTTTTCAGACTCTCATATCCATAAATTCATTAAAAGAATCTCAACATAATCTGTCTCTCGACGAATCACCCTTAGAAATACAAATTTTAACCAAATCCTGTACTGTGCGACAAATTCAGAAAGTCCATTTTTTAATTTCGCTCCCATGCCCTAAATCGGAATAAATAAATAAAATCTTAATTATAATTTTAAGTCAATAAGTGTGTCTATCTGATAGGACCTGCCAGGTAAGTATGTTCCTGTATATTTTCTTATATAAACTAGGAATTAATATGTAATAATAGAAAATAAGATCTGTACAGCGCCCTTGAGGTGATTTTTTACAAAAACGGCGCTATACAAATATTATTATTATTATATGGTACGTTTATAGATAATTGAAAATAATCAAATCAAGTTTTTTTTATTGCAATCAGTGTAATCACCAATCATTATTATTTGTATAACTTCAATTGACATGCGAAATTGTAGTGAATTAAAAGCAAACTGGTTGTATTATTGTTACGCCAGAGAAAAAGTAGGTGATTCCAAGGAAACGAGGGTCAAGCCAAAGGCGAAATTTCCAAGATAATCCGGTTAGAACAGGGCCACCGCGGGGATTACCTCCGAGCTATTAGTCACGATTTCATTTCAGCACTTTGGCAATAACTGACTTAAGTGGAGGACTTTTAAGCAGTTGTATTTTACTATAAACAAATAATTAAACACGAATTTCAATCCTTTGGGGGAAAAACTTATTACCAACGGAATTTTTTTCGATTTGTCATAGAAATTATCAGAATATTTTATACACTTCACGTTATACAAAGGCGCAGTAGACCTAGAGAGCAGAGGGGTGTATGGTTTCGTTCGAAATACATAATTTTCTAGAAAAAAAATATGTTTAGTTGCTATTTTTAACTGGTAATTCCAAGTGGGTACCTACTGTCAGCCACCTCTGGTCTGGAGCTCCAAAAAACCTAGACTCTGTGCAGGAACGGGCGGTGTCCGTTTGTTAGATTCTCATATCTTAGATTCTTGCAATTTTTGGAGCACAGGCGTCAGGTGGGAATGCTACCCTCGTTTTACTGGTATCTCAACAGAAGATGCTCCGAGGAACTTGGGTCATTGATCCCTTCGGGACTGGTGCATAGCCGGGAAACTCGCAAAACACGCGCCCATCATTTGTACACGGTTGACATGCGACAGGTAAGAACGGGTCGCTTCTACGACTGGTAGAATAACTCGATATTTTTATCGAGGATAAAAAGACTAGTTAACCTTCAATTCGTTCCGTAAAATCGGAAAAGTCGCCGTGCGTCACTGCTGGGTGGTAGTTAGGTACTATAAAATTAAGCCCTCATTATTATTTATTTTAGCTTGGCGTGCAATGTAAAAGCTGTCCACGTCAGTCTCCAGTGGGTTGCCGCTGCGCCACTGCGCCCTTGCCCCATTCCCGTTCAGTGGCGTACTCTGTTTATAGACGCACATGGCGCATTGCGCGTATTTACATCTTCACAATTATAGACATCATCATTTCTTCATGATCGCTTTATTATCATTCAATGAGTGTAATCTCAAGAGCTTTGAGGTGCTATCAAATCATTAGTGAACTTGTCTAGTTATGGATGATTAAGGATCTTGGCATTCTAACGTCTGTACGTATGTAATAAAATGCCCACGAAGGCGTGAGAAGTAATACTTGCGATCCATTAAAAACACATCTAACAAATTGAGTATGTACATCTAAAACTTCGGTACCATTTCGTAAACATTTGAGAAATGATTGACGCCGCCATGGGTCAAACGGTCATACGTATCTTTACGTGAGTATTGAAAAGCGAAACGAGAAAAGGTGTAATTTGTTGGCTGGGGCGTCGGCAATTCAGATTCCATTAAAAGCGAATGGTTATCGTCGGAGTTAAAAATCCTCGGAAGTGTTCACACGCGGTCGCTATTAATTCCCATAAGTATTAAGGCGTTTCACAATGTGCTTGCTGAGGTAATCATATTAGTGAGGAATGATGCCGCGATAGGAAGTGTGCGGTGATAGGAGGCGTTGAATGGGGATAGGGGGGGGGGTGGGCCGGCCAATTATTGTCCGCCATTATCGCATTACTGGGGCACGCGACACTCCACACTCCACACTCTCACATGACCTGCCTACTACACCCTAGTAACTCTGATATATGCAAATACATACACGAACTATAATATATTTATATCAAGTGCAGTGCACTTTTAAAATAAGATGCTTGTGAAAATATTAAACAACAACCTTTTCAGATTCTCATGTCGCCTGCTTTCCTAATTATACTTTTCTCTACTCATTTTCCTTGGATAAATAACTTTTAATTTATTTTTATA
The DNA here is from genome assembly GCA_022651775.1 of Drusus annulatus. Classification (NCBI taxonomy): domain Eukaryota; kingdom Metazoa; phylum Arthropoda; class Insecta; order Trichoptera; family Limnephilidae; genus Drusus; species Drusus annulatus. The sequence continues at coordinate 283,394 of JAGWCC010000424.1, read as the reverse complement.
GTGTATACCGCAAAAGAGTCCCAACTGCTCCCAACGGTCTAGAGCCAGTGAGACTATAGCACCCCAATTGGGGTATGTTTTGAGGCTGAAGGTAGGGGAGGGGAAGGAGATGGGTAAGATGAAGGTCGGGAAGTACCTGGCTATTCAGATCTGGTCACCAAACACGGCCAAAGACATTTCAAGCAACTTTTAGATTCTGAATAATGGTCTTTCACCAGGGCGATACATGGAGTATGTACCACTCTGAAATTACCTAGAGTAAAGTATCGAACAACATGTATTTCAACTTAGTTGACCAGGTGACATTTAAAGTGCAAGTAGTCCGACCATGGGTAATGTCAGTTGAAGTTTTTACCAAAATCTGTTTCTTATTGAGCGACAAATCACGCTAAGATATTTACATTTTTATTAAATCCTTGTTCCGTACTACAAATTCAGGAAGCCCTTTATGAAATTTGCTTAAAATAAAATAATTGTGTTTATCTGAAGTGACCTGCCAGGTAAGTATGCTTCTGTATATTATCTGGGTACATAACAATAATTGGCTTATTTATATAGCGCCGTTTTCGTGACAGAAATATCACCTCAAGAGGGCTTTACAGCATAATGAACATAATATTAAAACTAAGACTTAATATTAACTTATGCCTAATACTTATAACTAGTGACTTACAACTAACATATTTACATTAACAAATATATATAATGGTTTTTGCCCGTGCTGTCAGACCTAGGGCAGAAGAAAATGTAGTAAGTAATAGTAAACTATATATTTAAACTATGTATAGCACTCGGACTGAGTGATCTAAACTCTAGTGAAGCAAATTGACGTTATTGTGGGTATGATAATTTAAAAAGGTGAGGCTTTAGTTTTGCTCTGAACTCAGTTGAGCTGTCGTTCTTTCGCTCGGTCTCCGAAATTGGTGTTGGAATTAATATAAATACATGTAATATGCCATAGATTGTATGTAGTTAGTAATCAGATAGATCCTAGGAATTAAGAATAGTACAGCGCCGGTGATTTTTCACATAAACGGCGCCATGGAAATTATCCAAATAACATTTTTACTACAATATACCAAATAAACGGGGTAGCGAAAAACCCACAATATCTTTGCAAAGATAGATGGACATAGAAAACAAAACGATCAAAAAGGGCAAAGACATTAAGTTCATAAATTGAAAAATAAGATATATTATTACGTAGATAGCAATTTGAACACAGAGTAGGTTGGTATATACAAATGGAGCGTGCAAATACAGAATAAAATTTGATCCCAATACGTTTTTATGGCAGAACAAACTATAGAACCCATGACAAGACATGATTTGTTCCGTTCGGATATAAACATCATCGCTGGAGGCAAAAGGGCTAAAGTGCCTTTTTGGGAGGTTTACACCAGAGCACTATTTTTTTAAATAATGACTTTGAATAGGACCAAATATATAATATAATCTGTGGTATTATACAAAATTATCATTTCATTTTCATTAAATACAGTCGAACTTGGTTATAACGATCACGGTAATGGCGAGGTCACGGCTATAATGAGCAATTACTTAATGATATATTAGTTCGGTCTTATTTTCATAGAATCGTGTGGGCTTATAACGAGATCACTTCACTTCGCTTCACTGATATAACGTCCAAATAATATTGTCAACTCAATGCGCCCGGATATGAAAAAAAACCCCAATTCTCGAAACAGTCGAAGAATGTCATAAACAAGACAAAGAAAGCCGTCCGTCCGGCACGGCAATTCCGTTCCCTTTTTACAAATTCGTTTGTACTCTATGTCTAATTTGTAAAACGAGTAATAACTATAAGGAGCAAATTTGGTTTGGTCCCTTCGCGCTCGCTATAACTAAGTTCGACTGTATGTCCAACCACAAAGTGATTGCTTTCTATGAAAATATTTTAATCTTTAATTTATTAGTCTTCAGTACTTTGTTGGATTTTGAAAAAAAGTTTACTCAGGTAACTCAATGCTCTCACTTGTTACTTGAAGCGACAAAAACCAAAAAAAAAGTCCAAAGCTTGTGTCGCTTGAGTCTGAACCCTTCTCCCAAATGGTAAATATATTTTAGATGACTGAAGGGCCACCAAAGTCTTCGGAATCAAACGCGAGTCGGCGCATTCGACGCTGAAAAAAACACTGATGAAAAATGCACATTTAGCTCATTTTGTACCAATGTGTCGCTTAAGCCCTTTTGCCTTTCCGGCGACGAATATGCGAAAAATGTGAAATATACATCAAAAACATTTCAAATGATGGGGCTCGCCGTAAATCGGGCGAATGTTTATTGAAATCGTTCGTCCATCAGCGGTAAAGGGGAAGGATACGGCCGAATATCCGCAAGTGATGATGGCGATCAATTTCCCGGCGTATCGGGCTCCATATGACGCGGGGGAATTTACGCCTTCGCGCGGGGTCAAAGGAAACACATATATTGGGGAAATTTATCCCGACAGAAGAAAACATTTTTAAATACGTCACTTTTTCTTTATGATGATTTTAAATTAAACCTCGCACGATCCGCTGCGAAAATAACGCGGCGACATATTAGAAGCATTAAGATAAGAATGATGAAGAATTAAACGGTGAAGAGTGTTCGAGTATTTTTGGGGTTGTTATCGGTGGAAGCCTTTGCCGATGAATTTTGAAATATAATATTAAGAAGTACGGAAGAATAAAAAAATAATTCAACCATTTTTTCAGAGATAATGAGACTGACAGGCTCGACTGCACATATAAGTTTGTACATCTGTACATGCACAGTGGTAGATGCTCCAAGTTCCCCCTGGTGAAAGAACAACATTCAGAATCGAAAAGTTTGCTTGAAATGGCTTTAGCCGTGTTTGGTGACCAGATCTGAATAGCCAGGTAGATATTTTTCTTCAACCTTCATCTTCACCGTCTCCTTCCTCCCCACTACCAAAACCTACCCTGATCTGGATTGCCATAGTCTAACTGACTCCAGGCGATTGGGAGCAGTTGAGACTCTTGTGCGATATTCACTATATAAAAAAATAATAAAGCATCGGGAATGAATGAAATGCTAAGGTCGTAAGATAACTAAATCGTCTCTATAGGAAAAGGACGAGTGTTTTAAAACGTAGGTAATATGTATTCAACTCAATATCAACCTCAGAGCAACAATATACAGGAGGGACCGCTTCTGTAGTCATTGATGATTTTTGCCTGACTTTGATAGACTTGGGCGTGGCTAGGACTAGGGCTAGAGTATTTATACATCCATTCACAGAACATGTCGACATAATGTTTTTGTTTTTTTGTACAACCACTTTTTCACAGTATTGTTATAAACAAAAATATAGCATATAACCTAAAAAACCGTTGAGTTATGTCCAGTTATGTCGCATATCAAAACGTAGTGGGCGGAGTCGCCGGAGACGCGGGGACGGGTAACATGCTTAAATATTTTTTTTTTAAATACCGAATGGTGGTGCTAAATTATTTGAGAACTTGTCTTGTCTCTTTGTCTCTCACGGTTTACGACGTAAAAACGGGAGAAATTGGTTTATCGCAAAGTTTGTATAGGTTGGGTAAAAATATTTAGCTATACCTCCTTATATCGACTCATTCGAGTTCGTATTCACAACGTACGGTTTCTACAGAGAACCGATTGGTTTCTTTGAATTAGTGGCGCCGCTTCTCGTAACTTATGCATTTTATCAGGCCCGTCGGTAATAATTTGACGCCCGACATTACAATCACGTATTTATTATGCATTCATTTCCACCGACTAAATGTCTAATATACTAATTCCGAATTAAGCGTAGTCACTTCCAGCGAGCACGGAGCGATTTTCTCAATTCGGTAAACTTGGAAAGTAACTTCTGCTACACGGAAAGTTCTACGCGGCAAGTGTATTACTCGCACAATGGAAGTCTACGGCGCAAATGTTGAATATCAATGAGCCGTCGGACAAAAGAAGCAAGATTGAAAATCGTTTGACACTGTTACACAACTTCAATTAGACCCATTCTCCATTGCATCCGATGACGTTTGATGATTGAATTGGTCGGAGTCGACTGACTAACAAAAGGATTGCAGGACTGCAATGGCAACAAAAAATATATTAAAAATTCTTAACTCACTAAGGTATATTCTACCAGTTGGAAAGGTCAGTAAAATTATTTTTAATTTATCCCGCCTTAAGTCAGATAAAACATGATAATAAAAAAAAGAATTTAAATACACAACACTTGCTTGCTTGTCGATTACGTTATCCAACACATTGATATAAAAAAAATCAAAAACGATTTTGTTTATCGTCAGCCGTTTCACAGCGGTTACTCGTAAAAAATAATAATTAATGTTTGTTTGTTCTTTTACTGAGCGCAAATAATTTATTGAAAGCATAATTGAACCACTTTACGCCGGTAGAAAATTAATGATTTATCATGTCGCTTTTAAAACTAAGCAAAATAAAGGAACGGTTCGGCAAAAAACTTAATTATGTATTGACCAGGTGATAAATTAGCCGAATCACGGACACTGCAGTCCGAATGACAACAATGTTTTGGTCTTTGGAACCTAGACATTATTTACGACTTTGCAGTCCTATAATTTTAGTCCAAAGTTGGGCTTATTTGCAGCTGGGAGGTTTGTTTGGTAAATTATTCAAGAGCTTGCCTATAAATATTTCTTAAGAATGCGATCTTATCTGTTGTAGAAATTTTTTGAGAAATTCGGTAGGTGCACATGCCCTTAAATCTCACCGCGGATAACTGAGTTTAAGCTGGCCCCGGTGCACATAGACGGAATGAGCTCGTGTGTCTGATCCTGCCCCGTTAAACGGTCCATTGTTCCCCACGTCACGCGGCGTGGCGGCGTGGCAGCGTGGCCACCTCACCTCCCAGGGTCGGAAGCTGCCGCGGAGCAGGCAATTGACCCCTCGGACCATCCAGTAATTGACTTCCATTGATGACAAACCGGGCCGCCTGCGCCCGTCAAAACCGTGTACGTGATGGGGCCAATCGGGCGCGGGACACGTTTCCAATAAATCCACAATAAGACAGCCGGACAGGTCTGCTGCGATTAGTTTTTAATCAGTTCGATTGGTATTGATGTGTTAAGTGTTTACGCGCGTGATTCTAGGAGTCCAGTATTTCCACAGTTGGAATACCTACATTCAGAGTTCTATTTACACACTTGTTTTTGGTCAACAAAAATAATTCATTCTTATCTGTAAAGTATTCATTTTAAAAATCCTGACAAGTTCACCCGGGCCCCTAGGACACACACATCGATAAACTTTTATCGACAATATCGGTTATTTGTTTAAAACTCGAATAAATTAAGAACATATTTAGTCGACGTGAATTGTTGTTTGTTCGTTGGCGATCTACGGTCGTGCTCGTGAGTGTAAAATAAATAACCGATATTGTCGATTTGTTTTTGCGGGGGCCCTGGCATCGGTCGAAAGGCAAGAAAAACAAATATAGCAGACATAAAAACAAACAAGCATCTCTGAAAATACGAATTTCGAATAAAAAAAAAAACGAATGTCCAATGATGGAAAGCAAACACTGCAACCACCCGTGTACTCTACATGTCTATATCGGGATTGTGCTCTACATATACTTGTATGCATTGAAAGTAATTTGTACAGGTGGAGTTCTATAAATTTCCATATGCTTGTTTGTGTATGCGTCCTCGGCCCCACTCCGAGAGATAGAATCCCATTTTGCCGGAATGGTCAAGCGCTGGGTTTGTCAGGTGGATATTTATTGTACGGGGCCGCAGGTTTGACAAGGAGAGGCACCGATCCATCTTTGACAGGTCGGGCCGGAAGTTCGGATGCTGTTTGGCGCAACTTCCGAACTTTCGTTCCGCAGAGATAAACCGCCGCACCGGGGAACTGGGAGCTGGGGGTACCCCACCCCGACAGATGCGCGCAGCTTCATAAATTTATCGCTACGGCAGCTCACTTTCGTTTTCCTAACTATAGTAGACCCAAAATAGTCTTCGGGAAAACTAAGGACACACAGAAAGCAAACAAACAAACATTCACAAAGCGATATTTTACATTTCTTACGTGGATCATTGTTGTTATTTTACAGCAAACATTTACCATTTCATATGTTTTATTTGTATATGTAATCTACTATAACTAATTTTACACAAATACTTTTACTTCTATTTTTCTCTGCTGTATTAACTAAACATTATTTTCTTATTTTGGCGTAAATTCCCTCACCAAACACAAAAACCTTGTTCTTTATGGTGAGGAACAGCTTATATGCTTATTTTGAAATACACTGTGCGAAAATTGTAACAATTACCTTAAATATTATTGTAAAAAAAAAAACTTATGTTAAATAAAAATAAAAAATTGTATTAGTATATGACGGCCTCCATGGTCGAGTGGTGAGACGCTCAACTACGAATCCAAAGATCGCGGGTTCAAACCCGGCGTGCGCCAATAACTTTTATTTAATTAATATTATATGTTTCCCAACACATTTAATTCATATAAAATAATAAAAAAAATATATTTGCGGCACGTTTCAGAATGGTACATACTCTAAGTATCGCCCTGGTGAAAGACCATCATTCAGAATCGAAACGTTGCTGGAAATGACTTTAGCCGTGTTTGGTGACCAGATCTGAATAGCCAGGTACTTTTTGACCTTCCTCTTCCCCATTTCCTTTCCCTCCCCATTAAAATAATAATAATAGTTAGATAATTTGTATAGCGCCGATTTTGTGAAAAATCACCTCGAGGGCGCCGTACAAATCTTAATTTCTACTTAATATTAATTCTTACTTTACTACCTTCAGCCTCACAACATACCCCAATTAAATATGTCATGGTCTCTCTGGCTCTAGACGGTTGGGAGCAGTTGGGACTCTTGTGCGGTATTCACGTACTAATACACAATAGTTTATTTGAAATGTATTTCTAAGTATCTTCTTCTATTTTACAGTTTATAGAGTTTTATCCTATTACCAGAAGGTTAGCTTTAAATTTATAATTTAAATTCTAACAGTTAGATACGTTTCGTTGATTACACCCACCAACCCTATTAATTCACAATCATCCCTTTGATTTCTTAATCGGCCGAACCTGTGGTAGTAAGAGGCTACGGGCACCGCGGTATATTATCTGCGAGTGAAAGACTTTCCGAACTTTAATCATTCCATTTAACCCGCTAGTCTTCGCGGAACAGTTCGAGCAAGCTTTTGAATAATTGAACGATTTCGTTATTATTACGTGGGATCAAAAATTTATTTCGGATCTATAATGAAGAGTTAAGAATAAGTTATGAATCGGGTGTAACGAGAAGAATTACTCAATGAGGAATTTACGGAATTCATTATACGGCAAATGGGGAAAGCACGGGTATACTGATTTTAATTAACAGCTTTTAATGAGATGAACATTGAACACATTCCCTTTCGTGATATACCTCGGCAAAAGTTATCTAAACAACATCGTCTTGTCGAATACAATGAATGCCTGAATGTACTGTCTAGATACTGTGAGTCTACGCTGGCGCGTAGCTCCGTTAATGCGGTGGGATCTTTCGATCTTTGCCCCGGACTGATTGGTACAATCGCATTCATCTTCCGACGTCGACAAACAACAACGAGTATCTCGCAAATCCAGATAGATGTGATTCGAGCCGCTATTTGTCCTAATTTCTGAGCTATCACGCCAGCTGTAGGCGCAGGCTTCCTAATTGAATGCAAACGGCATAATCTGTTTACGTAGTGATATAATTCCATCGTTACTTCACAATCCCCGCCCCGCCGCCTCCCGCCCCGCCCTAGCCCGCCCTCCAACCTTCGCGGGGGCGGAGGAAGTGGAGCCATTATCTTTAATATTTCCCTGACGGCTCGAGATTGCTGATTGCTGCTTGAATTTTCAAAGGTTTGACATTGTATTTCTGCAGACTAATCCGGATCTAATAATTTAGATCCATTTCAGCGTGATTATGACAGATTTGTTTACGACTAATAATACCGACGTTGAAAACTAGCTGACTCTCCAAAAGAAAATCCCTTTCTGCGAGATTTGTAGTCTATTGAAATAAATACCAAGTAAAGTACCTACCATTGTACATCCAAAGGGAAATGGTCATTCTAGGTAGTATTCGCATTTGACACCTCTTAGAGTCTTCTTCGGCGCGGTGACCATTAATCATAAAGCATATACCTGCCTATAATAGGAACACTTTGATTGTCTACTCAATTAAATGCCGAGTCCATTGGAAAACTACAAGTGTGCGAGATTGTTAATTATTCCAATAGGCCGATAAGAAACAAATAAAGTGAGTTTTGTGATTCAATAGGTAAAGATATCGCCGGTAGACATATTTCGATAGAAACCTGGTATACGAAATCATTATGTAATCTGATGGAGATTTGATTGGACTTTTATTGCTTTGTAAAAATATACGACCGATTATATTAATCGGTTTAACTATGTAGCGCTATTTTTAAGATGTATCGCACGTATCCTAATTCTCCGCGCCTCGGGCCCTTGGAGCAAACTTATAGTATTATTGCTTTTGAATGTAAAAAAATACGATCCAGTAATTGAGTTGCAGGTAACAAAAACAATGCTTGAACTGTCCGACGCTATTACGAAATACAATTGGTTTATGTAGTACGGTTAATTGCTACCAAAATTCACACGAAATAAACGTTTTTTTTAATAACATTTTGAGGCTAAAACAATGAATGGCTTTGCGAGAATCAAATGATTGCTTATTAGTGGAGGCGGCACCGTGACCCGACATTACCAACAACGTATGTTTCCAATTCGTATAAAGCAAGTTTAGTATAAATACACCAATTGATTGTTACGGGCGTGAAAGCCTGTAATTTGGTCCTGGGCGGTCAGTGAAATTTAATGGCGATTTTTGATATGCGCAGGAAAAGTGCAAGGGTACGTACCTAGATAACATTATTTCGCCACGTACGTTGCGAACATATCGACACTCGTTAATTTTTCCACACCTCGAGTTTCTTGTTATTTTTAACAAGTACTAAAAGCGGTATAAATATGAAATATATAAATCGAGGCGTAACATCTTAGGAACGAACAATGCTTGGAAGAGAGATCGCGTGTGTTTTCTTACGATAACCCAAATAATATTTATTGTTCTTTCTAAAAGATAAATGAAACAGAAAATGCGAATGAGTGATTGTCCGATTTCCTGTGTTTGTTTCGTGCCCAGATGAATTTATTACACGGTCTAACTAATCGCGGTAGGCCCTTCCTTCAGCCGCCCTAATCCCGAGCCGGAGTCAGGGCCGCCCACTCTGCATCGCTGATTTAAAACACGCCAATTTGCAAAGCTACCGAGTCCGAAGGATCAGAAAGGAGTAACTCGCAAAGCACTCCGTTTTACTGTTCCCGTAAACGAGATCGCGCTAAGATGTTGGATGACTTTGAGGCCTTACAAATTAAGATTTGGTGTCAGGATCGGACGTTGCAAGGCTTCAACCGAATGCCTTAAAACGGTTCACATTTTTACACAAAGAAATCGCCGGTTAGAAAGTCATAAGGGGTCGTAATTTACGGCTCGTTATATATTACAGGAAGTAGGCAGACATCACTGATAATTAATTTTATGATGTACGTTCGATTTAACCTCTGACCCTCCCCCGCCGTCGGAAGGGGCAGCGTAACACACGGAAGATAATAACTCAGTATCAGAATGGTAAACCGGAATATGATAGATATCTTTAGGGTTTCACCTGGCGGAGGTTTGTGTCGGTGGATACGGATAGTAAATACGCAGATATCTTAAAGGAATAGCTTGTTTGCGTTGGAGATGAAATTAATGCGATACGTGTCATGCTGCTGCAGAGAGCTGCGTGAGATCTACTAGTTGCGGCTGCTTGCGTAAGTCCAGCGTGTAATGGATAATGGACCCGCAGCACGCCTTTGTTTTTAACCTCCGCGCAACAGCGACTAACTTGGCTGTTTTAACTATCAAAATACCAATATCTGATTTTGCACACTTGCGGTTATTGATTGTTTGAGTTGTGGGCGCGAGCGACAGTGTACTAATGAAAACAGTAAATTAACAATTTAGTCCTAGATAACGTCAGCGAGCTGAAGCGGTTTAAAGAGAATTTGTGTCCTTGTAGTTTGAAAGTTGTCTTAAATTGAAGCGGGGAAATGTATAATCGATCGAAATTGGAGCGTTCATCGGATGCCATCGAATAACAGTAGCAATATTTAATAGGTTAAATAATATATTAAATGCAGGCCCGAAAACTGAAATTAAAGCCGAGCTCGATAAACAAACAATCTGTCCGAAGCCATTAAATTTCGATACTAACTAACCGGAGGAAAGTAATACGCGCCGCCGACGAATAATACCACGGAACTGAAATTTCCGTCAAAACCATTGTTTAACTGTTGGCATTGATGTTTACGGCTAGCGGCTAGTCTTTGGAATCGGACCAACTAAAATGGCGGATGTAAACAATACCATAATGTAATCAATATTCCATTTTGATAATGAATTATATACAAACCAGCTAATGCATCGGACTTCGGGCATCGGGCATCGTGTTTGGCGAGATGTCCGCCGCAGAAAACACGAACACAATATCAACAACGCTTTAGTCGGGGATTTGCAACATTGACCAAACATACATACTACCTCGGAGGAACAATATATGGAGAGATAGGTAATTCTATTTACCCAACCTATACAAATTTGGGATAAATCACTTTCTCCGGGTTTTTACGTCGTACACCATGAGAAAGAAAGAGACAGCAAATTTTCCTAAATTATCACACCGCTACTTACTTGCTTACCTACTGTAAGGATGTTCTTCGCATCCCGCGTCTCCGTTGACTCCGCCCACACGTTTTCATATGCGACATAAATGGACACAAGTCAACGGTTTTTTAGGTTATATGATATATTTTTGTTTATAACAATACTGTGAAAAAGTGGTTTTACGAATAAACAAAAACATTAATGGATATATAAATACCTTAGCCTTAGTCCTAGCCACACGCAGGTCTAGCCGAGTCCGGCAAAACTCATCAAAATTGACTACAGCTTTCTCTTGTATTTTATTGCTCTGAGCATACTACCATGTTACGAGATTTGAGCCACCTCTCTCTTCTCTACTTCTAAAAAAAAAAAATGATTTAAAAATAAATATTGATAATTAATACTAATAATATTTCGTTAAGTTTTTAAAAGCCATTCTTGTGACTATACTACTCGTATACTACCAACCCCCAAAGGCGCTGTGCAACTAAATGACCTATACTGTACTCGAATTTAGGCATTAAGAAAATAAACGATCCACGATATTTAGAGAAAAGGGTGTAGATTTGTGGGATAAAATGTCGACAGTGAACAGATGACAGCCTCCGTAGTTCAAATCCCGGCGTGCGGAAATAATTTTTCATATTTATATCGATGTTAATGATTTACATTTAACATTCCACTTTTATTATTTTGACTGGACCGGTTTCAGCCTATGTAGTGCCATCTTCAGACTAGTCTGAAGATGGCCGTCAGAGTATCGCTCTGGTGAAATCATTAAAATGGACCACCATTCACGTCAAAATTAGAAATTATATCGATGATAGGTTTTTACATTTAATAATAATGGCGTCGAAACTTTGCTTGAAATGGCTTTAGCCGTGTTTAGTGACCAAATCTGAATAGCCAGGTAGATACTTTATAACCTTCAGCTTCCCCATCTCCTTCCTCCCCACTACCACAACATACCTTGATCGGAAATGCCAAAGTCCCACTGACTCCAGACGGTCGGGGAGCAGTTAAAACTCTTGTGCGATATTCAGTATATATATATATATATATATATATATATATATATATATATATATATATATATATATATTTATTTTATTAATATAGGTGAATCATTACTAATTTATGATTTATATCAGTTCGTCGCTACCTAAATTAAACCGTTAATCGGATTCATCTTAAATCATACAAATAAATAGAACACCTCCCAAAATAAATAAAGAGGGTTAATCAAAAGTGGTCAAAACATCCAAAAACTTATATCCACTTGTTTGTGGCAAAATTTTATGGGTGTAAACTGTACCTACCTGTACACCTTTCTCGAGGAGTTGGTTTGGGAGCGGCCAAGCGTTAGCTGTTAGATGGAAATTTCCGCGTATAATGTTATTCAGGGTAAAATGTTAAAGGAAGCAGAAGATAAAGGGTTATACCACGTATTTGAATGCATAATTTATAAAGAAAGTGTAATAAGTTGAAACAAAACTGTAATAAAAAACTATTTTGTAATATTATAGTGAAATCTCACCTAAAGGGCACTTAACACGTACATTGCTGACGCCGCAAGTCGCGCGTCAACAGACATGTGACCGGTATGCGCACAACGCGCCACGCTCGTTGTGCCGCCTCTTCGCTTTGAACTGATCTAAAACAGACGCAGCCATGTGGTTTTGAGTCGTTCCACAGGGCACAGGGAAACCCGTCACAGTTTGAATTGATTCGTCATTCATATGGCATTAATATGTACGAATTTTAGTTAGCAATGAACGTGTTAATGTCTAAATTATAGACAAATTAGCTTGGTAGTTTGTAAGGAATGAACACTGATGCATTTGTTTGGACTTGAGGATATTTTTTAACGATTTAACTAAATTACTAAAAATATTGCCAACAGTTGAAGCTTATTGTGATTCTGTGGATTTCGTGAACCAAAAAAGTCTTATCGCAATCATAAGTACCTACTGCGACTAGTTGACGGTAGTACTGTATCAGAATATATCTAGCTGTTAGAAATAACAGCTAGATGCCGCCAACGTCTAACGCTATTGACGAAAATTTGCGCTAACAGTTAGATATTATTACTAAAAATATTAGTACCTACATACGAATATTCTTCGACGCTATTATTATTGTATTAACGTTAGCGCCAAGTAAACAAAAAGGTGTAAGAGTTTATGCATCGTAAGCGACATTATGTGTATCTTTTTATACTTTCTTACTAAACGTTTTTGTGGAATATCCTATCCGAAACGCGCGATACGTAGCTCCAAGAGTCAAGCGAATAAAATAATGGCTAGGTAAAATAATGACGGCACCTAAAATGTAACTGTTATGTATAATTCTCCGAATGTCACCAAAATATCTAACAGCTAGATATATTATAACGACGCATCACATTGTCATGTACCTATTATTTTAGTCTTTAAAAAGGTGTAAAGAGTGTGTGCGCCGTGCACAATATTATACGTAGTTTGGAGTAATCTTTTGGTTATACTTCTTCTTACTAGACATCTTTGTGAACTTTCCTATCCGAAACGGCCGATACGTAGCGCCTAGAATCAAGCGACGAAAATAATGACAAGTCAAATATATCTAACAGCTAGTTATATTATAACGACGCATCACATTGTCATGTACCTATTATTTTAGTCTTTAAAAAGGTGTAAAGAGTGTGTGCGCCGTGCACAATATTATACGTAGTTTGGAATAATCTTTTGGTTATATTTCTTCTTACTAGACATATTTGGGACTTTCCTATCCGAAACGGCCGATACGTAGCGCCTAGAATCAAGTGACGAAAATAATGATAAGTAAAACATATCTAACAGTAGAGATATATTATAACGACAATGTCTTTTCATCGAGCTGTTATTTTTCAACAGGGGATTATTATTATTAAAACCAATAGGCTCGTTATTCATTATTTTTTGCTAGTTAGTTTTATGTCAATCTCCTACTCGTTTAGTTTGGCGCGTTTTTACTCGTCGCGTGCATTCGATGTGTTTTTGTGAATTGAAGAATACGAATAATGGTGTAGTTGTCTAATGTTTATATTTTGTTTCACGGCCAAAGTGCAAATACCGAGTAAGCAAATAAATTAAGTTTTAGTAGACAATACGACGCAATATATTTTTTTGCTTTTTTACTATTGCATTTGCATTATTAGCTCATATAATTCAACGTCTAAACTTAATAATAATAATAAATGGATACATTTTATAGCACCGTTTTCGTGGGAAAATCACCTCAAGGACGCTTTGTGTACTTATATGTAATTCAGAAAATATAGTATATTGGTAGTTTACCAAAAAATAGTCAACGTCGGCGTTATTTTCAACGGTTATATTTAACAGTTAACAATCGCCAACGATAACGGCGTTGGCGTTTTTTCGAATTATATTTAACGCCCAGTACTAGTTGACGGTGGGTGGTTGACGGTGGGTGGCTGACGGTGGTTTATTGTTGCTTGACGTAAACTCGCAGAACTGTTGACATGAAAATTTTTAATCATGGTAGAACTTACTACATACAACGTATTTCAAACGATTTTTATGTAAATTCGAGTACACTGCAACAAAACGTGGCAAGCTATTATGTGTAGATTGTACAAAATAATAATGGTATATTGTAGCTTTGTATATGTATGGTTTTCCGCGTTTTCGTGAGCATTAGTCATGAGATAATGGGCTTTTGGGGCCTCGAATAATAGAGGTGGAGCCATTTCCGCGTGCAGTTAGCCTAGGGGTGCTTTCAGCAGGCAAATATACTTACTTCTAGCCCCACTAGACCGGTTGTGAATGTTGTGATACCCTGCTAGGTTGCTGGATAACCTAACCTAACACAACACAAGCGTCAGGGTCGGTACGGGCAAGTGGCTTCATCACAGGACTGGCACAAGCCTGGAGGCTTAACAATTGTCACTGAATACAAAAAAGGATTTTACATGTAAATGGTTATAATAAAATGCGGTCGGTTCAAGATAGATAATTCCAGAGACTTAGATGTATAATTCTGGGCCAACCACGGCTACAGGACGAGCAATGCTCGATAATTCTTCCGGCTAACGGAAAGAAGAAGTATCAAAGTATTTGATCTGGGTAAACCTCAATCATTTCCCCGTTTCTTCAGTACTTAAGTAATAAAATTACAGCACGAGCAGAAACTCCGAAGAAACAGATTTCCAAAGTTTGGAGGGCAATCCAAACAAACTTCAGATCGCGCGAAAATACACTCGTATCAATTCGGACAGAGTCGTTCCAAGTTATTATCTGCGGCTGCGAAATTCGAGGGAACCTACGCTAAATTATTATTTATTACCATAATTGGATATTATTGGTTGCCCCGAACCATAACGCGGAGGGGGATAATGTATCGGATGTGTTGATCCAATTATTAAAAGTGGAATAACAATAAAAAAAAAATAACAAGGGATGATCGGAGCAGGTAAACAACAAGGGTTGAAAATCGAACGATAAAATGAAGTAGATTATTGAGCAGATGTTATAATTTATCGGATTCCACATTCTCCCAATAGGCAATAGGGGATAAATACGTTATTTTACCGGCACTTATTTAAGACAAAGTGTAACAGGTGGTATAATTCAGTTGGCGATTACATTTTTGTGTTGGTCATGGAACGGATTCGGAACAAGTGTTGTTGTTTTGTGGGAAAAAATATTGGAAGCAATTATGGGAAATTGTAGGTGGAAGTGTTGTAGTGCAATAAGAATGGCCGAGCTGGAGTTAGATTTGTATCGTCCGCTAACAATGGGAAGGTAACGGTGGGCCGCGCTGCTTTCCTCAGGAAGCAGTTAGACCTGATTGAATATGAACTTTTATTGTTGCACTATCATCATCGACGATAATTGACTTTTTACGACGTCATGACAACGGGAGACTGGAGTACCTAGTTACGCTGGCGAGGCAATTGCTCATTATAAGGTCAGAGCAAATCTGACAGAGGTGATGTTAGCTTGTTTTACAATGCAGCGAAATAAATAAATTCTCGCTGTGACTCTTACAACCTCATAATAATATCTGCGCAATCAGAACTGCAAAGATCTCACGAGACTAAATCGAGGTGAATGCGAACGAGCGATGGCGGTAATCAAATTAATCTGATTTGTAATGTACATATTTAAAAGGCCAGGCTGCGGATATGACTCGGTGTTAGAAGTTAGTTACCGATTCATTTGAATATCCTCAGAGCGCAGAATGCACTGTGCAGTATTCGGCAGCAGGAAGAGAGCTGCTCCGACTACAATAGCCAGAGTGCGGTTAAAAGCCGAGTCCCAAGTTAAACGTCTCCCAAAGGGTTGGTCGTTAAGAGTTCGATTGAAAACGATTCATTAAACGCGGAGGCTCTGGGTTCATTACACGTGCGGCCATTTGGAACAGAAACAAAGGGGCCTGTAGGTATCAAATATTACTATTCACGTAGATTAAATGAGTTCATCAGTAACAAATAACAAAAAACATTAATTTCTTAGTGACGGTCACAGTGTGTGGATCCTAGTGTAGACTTTCAAATGTATAATGAAAGGGGACCATTTTTCAAACAAAAGGAACAATGCTGTAGTTATGAAGGTCATTTTTTTAAAACTCTAGTGGCAGCATAATATAAGCATTCTCATTAGATATACACGATCGTACATCAGGGGGCCCTAGCACAAAATATCGATAAAGGTTTTATCGACAGTGTCAGTAAATTTGGAATCGTTCCAAATTTACTGACAGACAGTAATTAGTACAATAGTATACATTAACGTGAGAATTCGCCTGCATCCCAACTATTTCTCGCGGATTAACGAAGACAGCCAACGAACAAACGACAGTTCACACCGACTAAATTTAGCATGTTTAGTCGACGTGAGCTATTATACGTTCGTTGACATGCTCGAAAACGATTCTAAATCACCAACATTATCGATAAAACCGATGTCACAACTAATGTTATATACTACTTGATATAACATATTCATGTATTTTATATGGTTCTTGCAGGCTATTTTTAATTTGTTACTTAGTATAATTTTCATGGTTTCCGGCAGCGCATTGTAAAAATTCATCTCTTTATAGAGTAAACTGTTTTTGTTTATTGGATTTATTCTTTCTGGTGGTCTGATTTCTTTGCATTTCCTTGTACTATGTCTGTGAATATCCACGTTGTAAATAATTTGGTAATAAGTTGGTTATAAGTTTTATTTTTACTTTTATTGTATGTGTAAATATTAATGTTTTTAATGTTAGCATCTATTTCACTGTTAGCCAATTTAGTTCGTCTGACATTTTTAAATGTCTGTAAATATTAATGTTTTTAATGTTAGCATCTATTTCACTGTTAGCCAATTTAGTTCGTCTGACATTTTTAAATGTCTGTAAATATTAATGTTTTTAATGTTAGCATCTATTTCACTGTTAGTTACAAGCTATAAGTCCTTATTGTAAGTCACTGGTTGAAAATATTAGGTATAAGCCATTAGTAATAAATCTTAACTGTAAGTTATTAGTTATAAGCTTAAGTGATAAATTATAGGTTAGATAAATTAATTTGTAAAGCGCCCTTGAGGTGATTTTCCCACAAAAACGGCGCTATAAAAGTTGTCCATTTATTATTATTAATATTATTTCGCGCTAGGGAGTGATATTCGATAGTGTAAAGACAAAGTACAAACCAATGGTAAACAATTGAATTTAATAATACTCTTCATTATTTCTAATATTGAAACTGTTAATTCGTGATTTTAATAATACCAAATATTAAACTTTCTTCCACTATTTCCAAAAATAAAGCTGCCAACTATAGATATTATATAAACTTTGAAAAACCCACAGACGCATCTAACGCATAACCATTTAGCCGTCTCTAAGAAGATAATAAAACTACCCGAATGTATTTTTTAATGTTATTGTAAAGCCGCCTCTGTCAACAATAAAACAAAACACAGAGATACAGAGGTTCACTATGACATTTAATAAGCGTCCACTCCGGACACTAATATGATATATGCCACAGATTTCCTTAAAATTGTACCAGTCTGAAGATGACCGTCATAAGGTGAAACCGGTCAGGTCTTAAATAAAAATATTTTTATTTTTTTTACAGTTTAACCGTCTAGAGCCAGTGAGACTATGACAGCCCCAAACAGGGTATGTTGTGAGGTTGAAGGTAGTGGGGAGGGGAAGGAGATAAGGAATAGGAAGGCTGAGAAGTGCCTTGCTATTCAGATCTGGTCACCAAACACGGGCTAAAGCCATTTCAAGCAACGTTTCAATTCTGAATAGTGGTCTTTCACCAGGGCGATACTTACCGAGTATCTACCACTCTGGAACATGCCGCAAATATACTATACATTATTTTATATGAATTAAATGTGTTGTGACACATATTAATTAAATTTTAAAAATATTTGCGCACGTCGGATTCGAACCCGTGACCTCTGGATTCGTAGTCGAGCGTCTTACCACTCGACCATGCAGGCCGTCAGTGGAATAAAGTAAAAAAAATGGTATTATTAAAATCATTAATACTCTTTTCAATATACATTCTCGAAGTATTCAACAAACGATATGACAATACAGACCCAACTCTATGATACAGACAGAAGCATTCGCGTCAGTTTTACTAGGGCGATTTCGTAAGGCATTATGGTGTCGTCACTGTACAATGTGACGAATACAAAGAATAATATTTATACGACCCGGCATACAAATCTTGAAAGTTGAACAAATAAAATTAACATTTGAAATTTTACGATAGTTTTTGAAAAGGTTGATTCAGAAATGGCACGCACACAGTGGGGCAGTGCTAGGCGGAGTCAGAAGACAAAACGCGGTTTGGTACACATGTAGAGTACAATACTTACGGAGAGTCTGTACTCTGTGGCCATTTATATTTCGCAAACTTCGGGCTATTCGGAGAATTAATGGGTGTATTTACAAGCGCCTTCAGGTTAATGGCGAAAACAGTTTTAGGCGCGATCGGTCCAAATGTTACATTTTTCGATGGCATTAACTTATTCAAGGCGATATGATTGTGCGTGTTTAATGTGTGATTTGGCATACGAACTACGCTGAAATGTGTTTATTGCTGCGGAGCTTTTTTATTTGGTCAAAACTGGTTTGGTGGACAAAGCGTCCCTTTCTTGATCCTCTTCTTACGCTCACATTCTTTTGCATTCTTTCCGGATATCCACATTTTTAACACGGTCATACATGGTTTTAGGTTTCAGGAATCACAATTCCACAGCATTCAAAATATTTTCTTACGTAACAAAATGTCAAAATAACTCTAATTCATGCCTATACATTGACGGCCTCCGTGGTCGGGTGGTTAGGACGCTCGACTAAGTATCCAGAGGACGAGCGTTCAAATACTGGCATGATCAAATAAATTGAAAATAAAATGATTTATAATATATTTGCCGCACGTTCCAGTCGCCCTGGTGAAAGACCACAATTCAGAATCGAAACGTTACTTGAAATGGTTTTGAACGTGTTTGGTGACAATATCTGAATAGCCAGGTACTGCCTAACCTTCCTCTTCCCCATCTCCTTCCACTACCAATTATTTTCAGCCTCACAATAAAACTCAATTGGGAATGACATAGTCTCACTGGCTCCGTTGGGTGCGGTTGGGACTTGGTGCGTAGTATTTACTTTGAAAAAAAAAAATATATGCAAATAAAGTCAGGTTATTTGGACAAAATTTCAAAACAATCATGAAAGCATGGGTGAGCACATATCTACGAGTATGTGTAATTTTAACTAACCAAGCAAAAACGGTGGAACGCCAAACAAATCCGTCATGATACACAAATTGCTTCATCCGCATTCACACACCTTTCTCATAAGAATGACTTGATAGTGTCATGTATTCTCCTGGCCCCCCTCTATTTTCTTTTATGGGACAAAAAATGACAACAAAATGGCTGACATGATCGGTGAATCAAATTTAGGAGAATTTCCTAGGAGCTCGCGTGCAGACTGTTAGACTGTTAGACTGGCAGACTGGCAGACTGGCAGAACACCACGAGCAGCGGCCTGAGACATGTCAGCAGTTAGGATTGATAAAATGAACACGATATCTGCGGAAGATTATTTCCCTTTTCAACATGCACTGCCAGGAATTATTTATGACGTAAATGCACATAAAGTGTTGGAAATACCAACAAACATATTGTCCCCCGAGAGGATTTTTTATTAAAAATATATATTTACATTTGTTTACAGTGAATACCGCACAAGAGTCCCAACTGCTCCCAACCGTCTAGAGCCAGTGAGACTATCGCATCCCCAATGATGGTATGTTGTGAGGCTGAAGATAGTGGGGAGGGGAAGGATATGGGGAAGAGGAAGGCTTGAAAGTACCTGGCTATTCAAATCTGGTCACCAAACACGGCTGAAGCTAATTTTTAAGCAACGTTTCGATACTGAATTGTGGTCTTTCTCTGCTCTGAAATAGTAACTCGCCAAACGCACGTCCAACATGTGTCCACATTGACATTCGACACTTGAGAGAAGAGATCGCTTCTACGACTCGTTCTTGTGTTCAACAGCTCGGCTGTGGAACGTTTAAGGGTCTCTGTGTTTCCTCCCTCCTCGAAGGCCTCCGTGGTCGAGTGGTTAAGACGCTCGACTACGAATCCAGAGATCGAAAGCGCAAATCGCGGCGTACGCTAAAATATTTTTTTATTGATATGTGTTATTTCACATTTAATTTATATAAAATAATATATAGTATATTTGCGGTACGTTCACGTAGTGATAGATACTCAAAGTATTGCCCTGGTGAAAGACCACCATTCAGAATAGGAACGTTGCTTAGAATGGCTTTAGCCGCGTTTGGTGACCAGATCTGAATAGCCAAGTACTTCCCAACCTTCCTCTTTCCTCCCACTTCCCTTCCCCACTACCTTCAACCTCACTGGATCTAGACGTTTGGGAGCAGTTGGGACTCTTGTGCGGTATTCAGTATATAAAAAAATAAAAATAAATCAGAATCGAAACGTTGCTTGAAATGGCTTTAACCATGTTGGTGATCAGATCAGAATGGCCAGGTACTTCTTAACCTTCCACTTCCCTATCTTCTTCCCTCTACACTAAATTCAGCTTCACAACATATCCCAATTGGGGATGACATAGTCTCACTGGCTCCAGACGGTTGGGAGCAGTTGGGACTTTTGTGCGGTATTAATGAATTAACTATAAAAACAAAAATAAAGCAAAACTTAATAATAACATTATTATTAAAATTTAATAACATTATTTAATTTGATCAAATCAGAATTTAAAAAAAATTATTGTTGCGTATTAACCTGAGCAGATTTCCTTCTTGGAATGCAGAGTTTGTGCCTTTGTTATTTAAATCTAAATGAGATTCAGTGTTGTTAGTTGTTACTACCAACAATGGTTAAATTATGACAGCGGTGTTTCCGCGTACAGCCTCCATAGCCCAATTGCCCATTACCATGGCACTCCACCTTGTTTATGGTGTTTGCCCCGCACCACCCTGGTCGGCCGCTGCGTCCCCCGCTGCCTTCAGACACCGAACACTCCAGCGCGCGGAGTCAAATCGTTAGCGTTGCTGCCTCAGAGCAATAATATACAGGAGGGAGCGCTTCTGTAGTCAGTATTGATGATTTTTGCCTGACTCTGGCGTGGCTAGGACTAGGGTATTTATACATTCATTCATAGCACATGTCGACATAATGTTTTTATTTATTTGTATGACCACTTTTTCACAATATTGTCATAAACAAAAATATAGAATATAACCTCAAAAATTGTTGAGTTATGTCCTGTTATGTCGCATTACAAAACGTAGTGGGTGGAGTCGCCGGGGACGCGGGAGACTGAAAACATGCGCACATACCTAAAAGCGGTGCTATATTGGTTGAGAACTTGTATTATCTCTCTCTCTTTCTCACGGTTTACGACGTAAAAATCAGGAGAAAGTGATTTATCGAAAATTTGCATAGGTTGGGTAAAAATATGTAGCTCTTTCTCCACATATATTCTTGCCCTGAGGTTGTTACTATCGGAATCTTCACATCACACTGGCGTACGTCGATTATCTGCGCAAGTAATTAATTTAAATATGCACTCCAATTATTGTGTCTATTACTTACAAAATACCTTTCGCCCAACAAAACTGGGATACGAGAACTAGATAAATTTCATCCGAGTCGCTTAGTACGTAGTACGTTCCTGCTGAGAATTCGCATCATATCTACATCACCTTTAGAGATAAAATTTTTAATTAAATCACTGTACTGTTCTACAAAAACAGCAAACCCAATATAAAATTTGCTCTAATGCTTCAACATCAACAGTAATTATGTCAATATCATGTCCTCTTAGTGCAAAAATGTATCTTTCTCCGAACTAGCATGTTGTAAGGTGGAAGGTAGTAGGGAGGAGAAGGAGATAAGGAAGAAAGGGGTTGTAAGTACCTGTCTATTCAGATCTGCTCCGCAGTTGCCCCTCTTTCTGGATTATTTTTTATAGTGAATACCGTACAAGAGTCCTAACTGCTCCCAACCGTCTAGAGCCAGTGATACTATGGCATCCCCAATTAGGGTATGTTGTGAAGCTGAATGTAGTGAAAAGGGAAAGGGGATAGGAAAGAAGAAGGTTGGGTTAGGTTATTCAGATTTTGTCACAAAACACGGCTAAAGCCATTTGAAGCAACGATTCGCACCAGGGCGTTCTCTGGAACGTGCCGCAAAAATAGTATGTATTATTTTAAACAAATTAGATATGAAATAACACCTATTAAATAATAAAAATTACTTGCGCACGCCGGGATTCGAGCCCGCGACCTCTGGATTCGTAGTCGAGCGTCTTAACCACACGACCACGGAGACCGTCAGCTGATCAATAATAATAACTTTTTGGTAATTTTAATTTAATAAAATTAAATAATATTATAATTAAATTTTGCTAGTTAGTAATGATGTGATTATTAAGTTCTCCTAGTAAAAGCTAACTGAATTTAATAATAACATTACTACATTTAATACCTTTCTACAAATTTAACACAAACATTAGTAATAAAAATATTGCTTTTCTATAAAGCAGTTTTGAGATATTTGACCTCAAGTGCGCTTTACTAAAATAAACTTAAAGCGTATAATATAATCTCACGGAGATTTAAATTGAATAAAGCCAGAGATTAAAGCATTTAATTGAAGTCTTCCAAGCGTTATTGTGAAACAATTCGTTTAAAAAACTTCGTCTTCTGACTAGAAATGTGAACAGTGTGTGTATAGATATCAAGAATTTCAATCAATGAAAACGGATCATCGAGGATAAAGCCATGCTTTACGAGTTTTTTTACAAGATTCTTTACTGTGAGCAATTTTCCAATAATCCCACGCCAGAGCGACGTCTCGCTGGCCCTATAAATAATGCGGGAGAGTGATGCGAAATCTCGGGAAATGCCTCTGGGCAATGCTGCACTGTGATATAAAACGATAATGAAAGAGACTTGAAAAATTGGAACATTCCAGACGTCGGGTATCGGGGGCGGACATTATTCATTTGATAACCCCGGAGAAGTTCATCACTCCGAGCGAAGAATGGACCAGGGATGCTTTACCAGGGAGCAAATGGAGGGAATTAAATAAATCTGTACCACAATTCCGGCGAAAAAAGACAAGCCCCGATGGCGGCGTCTCCACTAGGGTAACGACCGTCATACATGTGATTGTGTGTTCAGAATCTTACGAAAAAGCGGGTTGACTTACGTAAAAAGAAATCCCCGAGCCGAGGAAATGGCTTCGAATTATTTTAATGCGCATATAAGACTTAAGTGTGATCTCCACAACGCTCGTAATAAAATGTCGAAAGCAGCTCCTACTAGTTAATCAACGCACTCGACAGCGCAAAGTGGCGGACTAGTAGCAGAGCCAGAAGCAGCCAGAAACAGACAGTGCAACAAAGTGGTAGTTAGTCAAACACAAATACGGCAAATTAAAGGCAGCGCATTGTGTTCTCTTCCGTTAAAGTTGAGTTAAACAAGAGAAGTGCATTAAAGTTCAAATCGCATCAACTTTTCTAAAAGTTGGAACACAATCCAACACACTGAAGCAATTCCGGAACTTGTTGTGCACTAATCGGCAGCGCCAACACGATGGCGACTGGCTGCTAGTTGCTAGCTGTTAGCTACTGTTTTGTAGCTTGTTCTTTGTCACGGAGATTTAATAATGCTCTCAATAAGAGTAGGTTCTCTATGCAGTGCGAGATTCGACTGAATAATGCTAACTTTTTATGAATATCGCGAAGGTTTATGAAATTGACAATTTTCAAACCAGGCCTTTTAAAAGAATTTTGTGTGGAATCGATTGTTCAGATCAATTTAAGTACGTAATGTCGGTTTGATATAGGCTGTTTTAGAGCGAAAATCACATTAAATTACACAAAGAAATTTATAAATTTGTATGGAATCGTCAAAATTTACTGAAAATATAATGTACATGTTGACGAAAGGAAATTAAAAACCCTTATTCCGTTTCCCAGTGTAACAAAATCATTAATACAAACATGATGATAAATTTAGAGAAGGATCTCGAACTCGTGTTGTCTGGAGGATGCTACGGCTACAGCAAATAGCAAAGTGACTTAGTAATCAAGTTCAGCCTTTCTCTGCAGGTAGGTAGTAGGTATTAATACAACCTATGAATAATATAAGATGAACCCACTGCAGACTTACAGTGATTGATGGATGTAATTTTATTTATGCTATGCAGAGAAATCTTGGAGATAATGTCTGAGGAAAAACCACCTTGGGTAAAATACACGTTGTTTAATGTCGGTTATGTTTAGGTGTGTGGTACATTGATAAAGAATACGCGAGACTGACCCCTGTCGATCCCAAAAATGACCGCATATAAGGGTCTGGTTCGCGTGAATATAAGGCCACAGGGCATTATTCGCTTAGCGCTCGTACAAATGTGCTGACGTCACGGTAATATCATTCAAATCACCCTCTCCCTGTTATATCCTCATCGCGATCGTTTGTAAAGCATAATTGAAATGTGCCATTTTTCGGAAACTGCATAAAAAAGCTGAATTTTGTCGATGGTATTTCGCAGGAAAAAACCTTTGACAGATTACTGCACAGACATTCTGAGTCATCCGTATAAACTAGACCTCCAATTCGAATTGATTGAAAATAGTTAGAGCGAATGAACGAAGAAAGTAGGGTGAAAAGAGTATATGATGCGAAAGTGAATGGAATATGTCGAGGACGCCCGAGGACGACATGGCGCGATTAAGTGAATCAAATACTTGAATCGGGTCACGTGAAGAATCAGAATAACAGAAGAGCATGTATGAGACGATATATGAATGTGAACGAAGCAAGGAGTGTGTGCCAAGACAGAGTTGTATGGCAGTCCGTCCTCTGTGCCTACCCCTGCGGAGAAACGGCGTGATGGTTAGTTAGTTAGTTCGAATAAATTGCAGTCGAAATATGAACTTTTTATCGTTACAAAGACGATGTTAACATTTCTGTCTTATACGAGTATGTCGAATTTTTCAAAGAATTGCTTGAAGTGGTGGGCACATCTAGAATATGAAACATCGTCGAGAGTGGTCCATATTAAGTAGCCTCATTTCGCAGGAGTACCTTCCGTATACTTGACAAAGCCCACAGCGGCAGTGGAGTAGCACAATTATTACGGCCGCGTAACCGAAGCAATGTGATTAACGCTAACCGGGTTGGTTTACAAAGCAAGCTGACCATCAACTGGAGTCATTTGCACTCGTCCGGGGTATTGTTTCGGGGACGAGCCCCTCCCCCTGCGACCAAACATGCGAAAATCCTTTGTTCCAATTATACATAAGCTACATAAAACACGAGTTTCAGTTGTTGTGAATTTCACGACGGATTCGTCCACTCGGGCGACAGGTATGAAGATAAAAAACACGACAAAATAAGCGAATTCATTAAAAGTTGTAACATGTACAACTTTTTTTAATTAGAGCCATACAATAATTAATTACAATGTCAAAAAAAATACTGAAAAAAATTAAAACAAAAATCATAAGCGAGACTATAGGTACGAAATTTCACCAACCGAATAATCATCATTAACAAAAAAACGGTAAAACCATGTACGAGTATGAGCGTGTTCAAAATGTGGATATCCGGAAAGAATGCAAGGCCGATGTAAGCGTAATGAATAAGATCAAGAAAGAGACGCTAAGATGATTTGAGCAAATGAACGAAGAAAGGAGTGGGAGACGAATATATGACACGAAAGTGAATGGAAGAAGAAGTCGGGGACGCCCGAGGAAGACATGGAACAATCAAGTGAATCAAATACTTGAGTCGGGCCATGTCAAGAGTCAAAATAACAGAATAGTATTTATGAGACGATATACCTGTATGAATGTGAATGAAGAATGGAGTGTGTACCCAGAGAGAGTTGTATGGCGTTCCTACATCTTTTCCTACCCCTGCGGGGAA
This sequence comes from Drusus annulatus, assembly GCA_022651775.1. Classification (NCBI taxonomy): domain Eukaryota; kingdom Metazoa; phylum Arthropoda; class Insecta; order Trichoptera; family Limnephilidae; genus Drusus; species Drusus annulatus. The sequence continues at coordinate 257,130 of JAGWCC010000424.1, read as the reverse complement.
ACGGCGTGATGGTAAGTTAGTATGTTTGAAAAAAAAACGATTATAATTTCAGTTAAGGGTCAACACTCAAAAATGACGTTTTACGTTATTTTGTAGTATTCATGTATAAGCAACACTATAAATGATTTATTTGTAATTTTTCGATGGGTAGTTAGAAAAATGTCTGAGGTTTCCAGTGAATATTTTTTTAAAACTGTAATACTTTAAATTCTATGAAAAACATAAAATAATGTCAGTAAAAGGTGCAGTTTGAAAACCAGGAAAGGCATTTTTGATCGTTTTACCTGAAATTCCAGTATGCATTTCATTGAGAAATTAAAATATTACTGTTAAGGAATTGTGTTCACTGGCCACCTTGGTCATTTTTCTAACCAATATTAAGCGTATTAATTCCAAATTCCAAATTAACAGAAATATAATTTTTAGTTTTACTTGTACTAGAAAGCCAAAAAGAGTATATTTTTAGGTGCTGATGCTCAACGAGTAAGTAGTTAAAATATACAAAATAAGTTTCAGCCTTAGAGTACACGAGTATATAGTGATATCTATCTAAGGCAGTGTAGTCAGTTTTTGATGATTTTTACTGGACTCGGCGGACCTGGGCATGGCTAAGACTAGGGTATTTATACATCCGTTCATATCACATATCGACATAATGTTTTTGTTTATTCGTACAATCACTTTTTCACAGTATTGTTATCAACAAAAATATAGCATATAATCTAAAGAACCGTTTAGTTGTGTCAAGTTTAGTGGCATAGTAAAAAATGTGGGCGGAGTCCCGCGGTGACCCAGGAGCCCAAGGTCATCGCGACAGTACATAGAAGCGGTGTATTATATTTGTTGTCTCTTTCTCTCTCATTGACGTAAAAACCCAGGTTGAGCAAAAAGAATTAGCTCTCTCTCCATACATTGTTACTCCAAGGTTTCAGCGTTTATCTATTTGTCGTATAAACAACTGTCAAGAAAGGCGAGAAGTTTCCGAGTGCAGTGTTTTGCTGGACGACTGGCGGCCGCCTGCTGACTTACCGGGTGTGCAGAGAGTAGTTGCACAAAGGACCCGCAGTTTCGCCTGCGGCCGCTTGTTATCTCGGCTCACTGTCTGCGGACAGGCGACATCAAAGGGCTGCAAAATTTCAGCCCCCATTTCCCCGAACAAAAAGTGTCGCGCCGCCACTGTGTTCCAGAGGAGTGGGTGAACTAGTTTTTTGAGTATAAACACTGCATTGTGAAATGCGCGGAACTATGGAAAAATCTTCTTTCAACTGATGGTGTTTTACTCGTACAAACATACGAGTACTTATTCGAACGCAAAAGTTTAAAACTTTTCTGCTTTTACAGCTTGCTTCGGAGTTGTTTTGAAAGAGGCTTTGGTACAACAATGAAAAGAAAGCTCTAAGCTTTGATTGAACGCTTGCTTAGTGATACAAATTAGATGAAGTAATAACTATTAGCGATGCAACGATTCTTGATTTGATTAATACTATTGCGATAGTAAGTATCTAATCAGCAATCCCAAAAAAACAATACATAAGTAATAAACTCAGAGCAAGAATAAAGAGAGAGCTAAATATTTTTACCCAACCTAAACAAATTTAGGATATATAACTTTCTCCAGGTTTTTACGTCGTAAACCGTGAGAGAGAAAAAGATAAAACAAGTTCTCACACAATATAGCACCGCTTTTAAGTATGTAAGCATGTTTGCAGTCTCCGCGTCCCCGGCGAATCCACCCACTACGTTTTGTTATGTGACATAACAGGACATAACTCAACGGTTTTTCAGGTTATATTCTATATTTTTGTTTATAACAATACTGTGAAAAAGTGGTTATACAAATTTAAAAAAAAACATAATGGCTACACGTGCTATGAATAGATGTATAAATACCTTCGCCCTAGCCTTGGCTAAGCCCGAGTCAGGAAAAAATCATCAATCCTGACTACACTAGCACTCCGTCCGGGTATGTTATTGCTCTGAGGTAATAAAAATGATTTGTTTCAGTGATATGAAATTTTTAAGAGGGATTCGACCTTTGCAAAAGGGCACGAGTCAAGTAGCTTAAACCGGATTATAAATTTGAATACATTTTCAGTTAAACACCCACACTTATTATCAAAGGGTACAAAATACCTTTCAAAAAAGATTAAAATTAGTCAAACGTGTGCTGTTTTTTCAATCATTAAAATATTTGAAAATTACGACAGATAAATTAACGTTCCCAAATAAACTTTTCGAATTTCAACCTCACCATTACCCACCCCCTGCTTTGGAATGAGCTGACAATATAATGTTCCAAGATAGATCAAATATACGCAAAATCGTTAGACGAAAAATCGCACAGTGAATTTTCAACCACGAGCTTTGGGACTGTGACATATCCAGTTGTCTGTCAAAAAATTAGCCAAAACACCATTTTTTTTTTTGCAATATATTAAGAAAAAATGATAAAACTCGTTTCAAGCCGGGTAGAGATATTTAAAATAGTAACAATGGTGATATGTAAATAAACAAATATAATGAAGTGAAACGATAACTTTGTAAAAAGACCAAGGAAATTGTAATAATTTTTATCACCGACCGGTTTCGCTTACCCTATGTTTCATCAGGGTACAAAAACAACTAAACAAAAAATACACAGTGTGCTTATATATATATGTGGGCCACAATATTAAAAAAAAAAAAAAAAAAAAAACAGAATAAGAGAACAGAAGAATGAAAGAAGAAGTCGAGGACGCCCGAGGAAGACATGTGACGATCAAGTAAATCGAATACTTGAATCGCGTCATGCGAACAGTCAAAATAACAGAATAGTACGTATGAGACGATGTATGAATGTGAATGAAGCAAGGAGTGTGTGCCAAGACAGAGTTGTGTGGCGGTCCGTCATCTCTGCCTACCCATGCGGGGAAACGGCGTGATGGATAGTTAGTTATAAGAGAACAGTGAGATAGCGATAAATTAGGTGTAATACGTTTCGTGGTCTAATCAGTGGCGGCTCGTGAGTGTTAGTTTAGTGTGCTAGAGTTGTAAGATTGGAAAAAAAATGTCATCATTGATGTTGTTTTAGCCGAAAACTTTACAGCAACACTAACAATGTCGTATTTTTCAATCTTAGCACTCTAGCATACTAAAAACTCACGAGCCGCCACTGGGTCTAATGCAAAGTTTTTGTTTCATTTCATTTATGTGTCAAACCACAAAGTGATAGCTTTCCTACGAAAAAGCAAATAAATAGTAATATTGTTGTTATAGAATTAGAATTCTTAAGCGGTTTTTTATTTTGTAGTATAATAGAAATCAAGAAAAAACAAGTAAAAAGTATTTTGTTTCTGAATCCGGTTGGCAACCAATGATAAAGTAGCGCTTACAAAGAAACGGTTTGTTTTAACAATGTTCGCTCACAGAGTTACTAATTATCAAGGAAAACAAAGTTAAAAAGCAGTATTTTTTAGTGTTTCCTTGTAAAGTTGTAACATCCAAACAAGAGAGCCTCTTGACCTGCAGTCAGGCAGTATGCACCACAGTGCCTTCGCGAGCAATTTATCCGAATGCAAAGAACTCTCTTCGCGTTCCCTTCCGGCTCAACTAGCGTTGGGAAAAACTTCAAAGTTTTGTGAACGCTTCAGGAACTGCTAGTTCTTTAAAAAGAACCCTTCACGGTGACCCCTTCAATTGAAGTACCACAGAAATTCTGATTTCAAGTCAGCCCAAGCTTTATAAAACCTATTAAAAGCGGCCGTATGAGGTTTGCAAACTATTGGGAAATGTAAAAGTAAAACTATTATTAATAATTAATAATGTTACTATTGTTATAAAAGTTTTTTTTAAAAAATGGACGATTATTATTGAAGAAAGTATATTTATATATATATATATTTTTTTAAAGTAAAACAAACATTCCCGGGTTACGAATAACCTGACAATATTTGAAAAATCCCTACTGCCATCATAAGAAGCGGAAGATGTTGCTTGTGCAATGATGGATGACTTAGCCAGCAGAGGAATCGAAGGCACGACGCTCGGGTGGGAATCCGACGCGTTTGTCCACTCAGCTACCGGCCGGTCAAATATATAATATTATGATCAAAACAACAACACTCGGAAAAACTAGTTTTCCACGCCAGACAAAATAAATGAAAGTTTGTAATTTTTTTAGAAAATTTAAAGCAACTGTCACCAAAGTCCAACAAAAAATATCACAACAATAGTCGCGTATAAAATCATGAATAAATAAAACACACCGAATAAAACCTGTTGAACGAGCGAGCGAAGGACTAACTACAATTGAAGTAAACTAAAATTGAACTGTGGATGGTGCGATACTACAATCGTGCGAAAGGACGAAGAACTAAAATTGATGTTTTCGAAGTAAACTACAAATGAGCATAAAGATGGTGCGATCTCAGAGTAATAATATACAAGAGAGAGCGCTGTTGTAGTCAATTTTGAGGAGTTTAGCCGGACTCGGCTAGACCCGGGCGTGGCTAGGACTAGGGCTAGGGTATTTATACATCCATTCATAGCACATGTCGACATAATGTTTTTGTTTATTCGTATAACCACTTTTTCACAGTATTGTTATAAGCAAAAATATATCATATAACCTAAAAAACCGTTGACTTGTGTCCATTTATGTGACATGTAAACGGAGACGCGAATAGTTTAAAGCGGTTTGACAATTTGGCAAAATATGCTGTCTCTTTTTTTCTCATGGTGTACAACGTAAAAACTCGAAGAAAGTGATTTATCCCAAATTTCCATAGGTTGGGTAAAAAAAATTAGCTCTCTCTCCATAGATTGTTACTCCAAGGGTGCGATCGTTCGTGCGGAACTACCAACTTCAATTGAAATACTTGTTCAATGAAAATAAAATGAAGAGCGAACTGCCGCAAAATGAAGTAGTTCGCGGAGATCTTGCGCTAGGCTCAATCTACTGAAGGACCGGTACTAACCGAAGAGCGCTCGGACAGAATACGTAGTATGTGAGAACAAACAATATACACCGTATTCTCAAACTGTGCAATGCTTTAAAAGATTTAATAATTGGAAAATAACTATATCAGTTCTGGAGAAGGATGTCGGCAGAGTGGCAAATAGGTGCGAATCAAATCGAGGAGCTTGATGGACACATGTATCATTGCAATCTTGGAGTAACAATATATGGAGAGAGAGCTAATTCTTTTTACCCAACCTATACAAATTTGAGGTAACTCAATTTATCCGGGTTTTTTACGTCGTACACCATGAGAGAGAAAGAGACAGCAAATTTCGCAAAATATCACACCGCTTTTAGGTATGTAACAATGTTCTTCGTCTCCCGCGTCTCCGGAGACTCCGTCCACACGTTTTGATATGCGACTAAACTGGACAAAACTCAACGGTTTTTTTAGGTTGAATGCTATATTTGTTTATAAAAATACCGTGAAAAAGTGTTTATGCAAATAAACAAAAATATTATATCGACATGTGCTATTAATAGATGTATAAATACCCTAGACCTAGTCCTAGCCACGCCCAGGTCTAGCCGAGTCAGTCAAAATGCATCAATACTGACAACAGATAGGACAGAAGCGCTCGCTCCTGTATATTATTGATCTGAGATTGCAATATATGCAATCTTATTGGTAAAATATATTATATTTACATTTTAACACTGTTTACATCTTTAGAATCGTTTACTCGTTTACGGCCTCCATGGTCGAGTGGTTAGACGCTCGACTACGAATCCAAAGGTCGCGGGTTCAAACCCGGCGTGCGTTAATAACTTTTATTTAATTAATATGTGTCATAACACATATAATTCATATAAAAATAATAACAAGTATATTTGCGGCACGTTCCAGAGTGGTAGATACTCTAAGTATCGCCCTGGTGAAAGACTACCATTCAGAATCGAAACGTTGCTTGAAATGGCTTAAGCCGTGTTTGGTGACCAGATCTGAATAGCCAGGTACTTCCCAACCTTCCTCTTCCCGATCTCCTTCCCCTCCCCACTACCTTCAGCCTCACAACATACCCAATTTGGGGATGCCATAGTCTCACTGGCTCTAGACGGTTGGGAGCAGTTGAGACTCTTGTGCGGTATTCATGTAAAAAATAAATAAAAAAAAACTTAAAATACTTGAATAATTATGATTTTAAGTACCAACACGTTAACTGTCCTCAATCTTATTTCATTTTCTTGGTTTAAACAAATATGTTTATATGAATTAATACGTTTCATCTGGATTTTAATACCCTTAGCTTCTAGTAAATCGTTTTTTTTTAATCTGTTGATGTACGCATGCACTGTTATACCCATATCTGAACCTTTTCTCTCATGATTTATGATAACGATCACGATTTTAGATAGCTTTAATTTGTATACATATTATATATTATTTTCTCCTTGTTAATTAGTTTTATTAGCTTAATTTATTAGCGTATGTGGAGGTGAAATATCACAAAACTGCGCTATATATGTTCACTGTTATTATTATTATTAAAAGCCACACTGTCGAAAATTAAATAATAAATAAACGAATAATGCTAAAACAAAAAAAAACAGTAATTATTTTTTGTTAATCTAAACTGAGTTGAAATAAATGGGTAATAATAATAATAAAGAGGATTTAGAAAGGGACGATTTGATTATATAAAACCAAAATAAAAGCTTTTGAGAATCCCAGAACGGCGCGTATTGCGGTCGTTGTGCGCTTCAGATCGGTGGACCCCGCAGCAAGAAGGGATTCCTAGTACAATCGCTGTACCTAGTACCTACCCAGTGTCAGTACCGTTTAGAAAATTATTCTACGAACTTTTGGTCGGAGTATTTCCTGCTTTCAAATCATCGGTCAAAGTGTACCTACTCACTATTATTATAATTTTACGTGTCACGTGATTTTTACTAGCCTATTTTTAACACAATCAGCCTACTTAAAACATAACTTAACTCCCCGATTGAACGAAAGTTCACGTGTTAAATAAAATATTTCACACTAGGAAAAAAAGTGAGAATAAGTTTCATGCTTAGGAGAAGTTAAAATATTATAAGTTATACTTTATGAACCATGCACTTAACTTAAATTAAGCCTTCAATAAAGTTATTACACATTACTAAAGTAATCATCGAATCAATCTTGTAGGTTCTAAAAAAATACTCAGTTCTAGAAATAAAATTTGACTCTGCACGGTTCAAATGAAGGAGTTTTCTTCTTTTGGAATCGAACAATAGTACCTACCTAATGTATAATGATTATGGTGTGATGTAGACTTGCCAGCAATATTCCCCGTGGGTTGAGAGGTGATCCTTGGTTGTTGGTAGCTATGATAATGTCGAGAGACTGATGGCGAATTCCTCGAAATTCTTACCTGAAATACAAGGAAAATAGAGTTAATAATACGCAAACGTAATTCTTAGAAATAGTTCCTACGCATAAGAAAAATTCCACTTGATATTTTCAAGTCTACGTATGCTATTTGAAATTACCAGTGAAAAAGAAGATTTTTTCTTCTTCATAATAATATGAAATACGTAATATGAGAGGATGTTAGAGTTTTAATATTAATTCATTGGAATTTAATTAAGGAAGTATTTTAGAAGATTGTAAATATTAACAGCGCTATATATGGCAGTGTTATAGTAGGTGCTAAAACAATATGCCTGACACAGGAAACAATCAGAAACAAACCAACAGGCAGGCTTATTAAGTAAGTACCACTATAATAAAACATTACCAAGTAATTTTTTTGTTGTTGTTTTATCAGTCTGGAATATATATTTTTTTTAGTCCGCACAAGTTTTCCAACTGTCCCGAGCATCTAGAGCCAGTGAGACTATGTGAGGCTGAAGGTAGTGGGGAGGGGAAGGAGATGGAAAAGATGAAGGCTTGGAAAAACCTGGCTATTCAAATCTGGTCACCAAACACGGCTAGAGGCATTTCAAGCAACGTTTCGATTCTGAATGGTGGTCTTTACCAGGGCGGTACTTAGTATAAATCACTCTGGAGCAAGCAATTTTCACTTAAAGTTTTTTTTAAGTATCGGGTACATTAAAATTATTTTTTTTGTTGGTTCAATGGGTTTTTTTCTTTTCAGTATTGGTTGTAGTATTGGTTTTCTTCACAATTACCCTGATTTTACTTTCAGATTACCTCGGCATTCAAATTATTTATAAAACTTAAATTTAAAAAAAATCAGTAAGTATGAAAGCTGTAACCAAAAAATGAAATTATTTTTGAATAATTTTTGTATGTGCGGCCCTTAGGGAAATTTTTAGGTCGCCTGACTTAAATAAAGAGGTGGACTTGAAAAAGATTAATTGAAGACAATAATAATAAGGATAATTGATCTGCAATACGTGGATATAGTTTTTGAAGAAGCTAGAAGGACAGAATAAATGGTGAATGTTAATACCATAGAAAAATAATCAGATTAGGAACTCTGTAACAATACAGATAAAAAAAATTTGAATATGTTTTATTTTCGGCGACAACGCAACCCGTCCGTGACAAAAGGACGTGAAAACACGGTCCGGAAGGCTAAAGAAAATAAAAGGCCCGCGCCCAACCAGAATAAACCCAAACCAACACAAACCATAAAGACAAACGCTAAATATAGGCTGCCAGTGAGAGGATGTAGAAAAATAAAGAAAACAAACCAATGGAGGATGAAATATCATTTCAAATATCGCGTCCGGAAGAACAACTTGTTCGTTTGTTCCCGGATACACTTGTGGCGTTGCCTTCGACTCGTGGGTAATTGAGAAGAAACAATATTATGTACATAAATAATAATTAACCCCCAGAGACCAGAATTCATTCACATGCGGATGGTTAACTCTCTGAGAATCGAAAGAATTTCTTTGGCGATAGCAAAAAAAAAAAAACAACGATTATTTTAGAAGGGAGTACAAAAATGCTACTTGTAGTAGTAGCGTTGGGATAACACTTTAGTGTTTTGTGAATGCTTTACGAACTGCTAGTTCTTTAAAATGAACAACTCGCCGGAGAAAGATTTTAAATTAGAGATGGTCGATATCGGAATTGGGTGTGTTGCGGTTCCAGTTACCGGTGGCCATCGAGGAACCGATTATTTATCCAGTTCTTTTTGGAACCGGTTCTTGGTGTTTTTTCGAAAAGTACTAGCAAATCGACAAAAGTTTCTCGCAAAAAAAAGTACTAGTCGGTAGAGATTTGAAAATGAAAAGAACTGGAACCGGTTCTTCACCCACAAACGAAAATAATAAAAAATAGTTAAATATGCAGTTTTGATCAGATTTTTTCTGCATCGAATGCTTTGACTCTCGTTTGATTCCGAAGATTTTTGTGGCTCTTTAGCCATCTAAAATATATTTTCCATTACCGACACAAGTTTGGGAATTTTTTAAATCTTTTTGTCACTTCAGGTAACTCAGTGAGAGCATTGAATTACCCGAGATAACTTTCCTTTTCAAAATCCAACCAGGTACTGAAGACTTATAAATTTTATTGTAATACAAAAAAAAACTTTGAAGTGCTCTGGTTTAAACTTCCCTAAGTGGCTCTTCAGCCGTTTTACCTTCCGCCGACGATATGATAAAACAAAGTAACAGTCAAACATGAAATCCTGACCAAAAAAGACATATTAGCAAAATTTTAGATACTAACTTTAACTTAACATAAAACATCAACTCAATTACAACTAAAGAGTTCCAAAGACATCCAAAACTTTTCAATCTTAACATTTCTCCTTTAAATCAAATTAACAAGACTGTGAGCACAGGGTTCTTCAACTAAGACAAATAAAAATCAGTGCGAAGAAACCCGCCAACAGAGGCAACCAACTTAAACTCGTACGTCGTTTCGTTTAGATTACTGCAACGGAATATACGTCTTCCTAAATATCAAACTACAACTATCTTCAACGCCGCGGCAAGACTTATCACCGGCGTATCAAAATATTCCCCATATCTCAGAGCACCAAAATCTGGCTTGTCCCGAAAGAATCCAGTTTAAGCTTTGCTGGATGGTTTTCTCGTATCCTGAAGATTCCATAATCAGCTCATCGGCTATCGTTGAACCAAAGCGCACACCAGACACTAAGTTTGAGAGCGCGCCTTCGGAGTGTCAGGTCCTAAAGCCTGGAATGGACTACCACATGATCTGAGAGTAATAAAGACTCGACAGAGTTCAGAGCCAAACTCAAAACTCATTTTTTCAGAAAATCATATCCATAATCAAGATGTAACAAGCCCAATAGAACCAAGAAAACTTTTTCAGACTCTCATTCCTTAAATTCATTAGAAGATTATCACCATTATCTGTTTTTCACTACGAAAAGTTAAAAAATACCTCCGATATACTTTATCTTAAATTTGCCTTCATGCCCTAAAAAATTAAAAAAAAAATTAAAATAAAAAAAATAAAAAATAAATAAAAAATAAATAAACAAAATAAAATAAAATAAAAAATAAAAATTTAAGTTATTCTAAATTTTAGGTTATTATGATATGGTGATTGTGTCCTGCCAGAAGTGACCTGCCAGGTAAGTATGTTGCTGTATATTTATATGAACTAAGAATTAATATTAAGTAGAAATTAAGATTTGTACAGCGCCCTTGAGGTGATTTTTCACAAAAACGGCGCTATACAAATTATCCAAATATTATTATTATTATTAAAGGATTAAAAATGCTTGGCTTCATTCTCAGAAATGCCGAAGACTTTAGGAATATTTCAACACTAAAAATATTGTACTCATCTTTAGTTCGTAGTCAAGTAGAATATAATTCTTCTAGTTGGTCCCCTAACTATAAAATCCACTCCAACTCCATCGGAAAAATTCAACACAAATATCTTAGATATATTAAACTATAAACTTAATCTACTCATTGACAACATAAACTAAAACTACTTCCTAAAAGAATTAAATTTATCAAAACTTTCAGATGGAAGAATTATTTTTCACTTGACTTTTATTTATCAAATTGTCAACGGTATTACAGACAGCCCTGATTTACTGAACCTTATTTCCTGTCACATACCAACGAGAACTACTCAATCCAAAATTCAATTTAGTTGTAACAAAATATCAGGACTGAGTCTCTTTCAGATACTCGCTTGTATCTAGATTGCATGTAGTTAGGTAATACATACGCAGAGGTGGTTGATGTATTTAACTGTACAGAATGTAGATACAAGAAGGCTATAATATCATACATCTTTAATAAATATTAATTTAATGTTATAAAATATAACTATTGGAATAGATAATGTTCATTTTTCTAACTATTCAATGTAAACCTTTGTATGTAAAAGCCCACTAAGGCATATATAAAAAAATAGAGAAATTTAAAAAAATAACTTTGTATAAGACCACGGATATTATTTTAATTTTCATGACTGACCGGTTTCGCTTAGTCTAAGAATCATCAGGGTACAAAATTAAACTAAACTAAAAATACAAGGTGTGCGGTTGTATACATACAGAAGCAGAACAAAAAATAAAATAAAATAGATTTTTCTAAGAAAATAGAAATAAATACGTATTACAATACGTGCATAATATTTTTATATTTAATAAATTCAAAAGATTCTGAGGAAAAAAATTATTATTTGGAGTGAAGTTGTTTGAAAAAGTCGCTGGGTCTCGGAGGGTTAAGGAGTTCCGAAATGAGCGTGGCTGTGGTTCAATAAGATTAGGTTAAAAAAATGTTTGTACAAGGTATACCACTCGTAGGTAAAAATAAAATCCCATGTTTGTAAAACCGGAAAATAATGTACGTGTGTGTCATTGAAATGCCCCAGCTTACCCTCTGCCCTCCGCCCTCCGCCCCGAACCGGGGAACTTTGGAACTGTGGAACGAAGTAACGGTGTAGGTACACGATACACTTAGCCGCCACGAGATGTTGACATTTCCAGAATACTTTCAAGAGATTTTATGAATATCCAGTCTGCGAACAAGGCACTTCACATACGCGCTTTATACGCAGTGCTGGCAATAAAATGACAATGGTAAAAACAAGTTCGGATTATATGGAATGACGTCGGAGGACGGAGAACTCCAGCAGATATACGAGGAAGGCACGTAGTAGAACTGTTATTGTTTTTGTGCGATCAGGCGGATATACGCGCCGGACGGTCTCTTCCTTCCGCTGAAATAGTTTTACTGGAGATTCTAGACACTTCCATTTTTCTGACGAATTTTATTAACGGAAAGCCAATTCCACATTTATTCGTACTCTTACTTGAAAGCCTTTTAAAAACCCTTTCCAGGACTGGAGATGCGAAAAGAATTGGGGCGCTTTTTATGGGGGAACCAGCTCGTATTTGTCGAGCAGTTTGGAGAACATTTTGAGCGTGAGAAAAACGACTGTCGCCATTTTTCAGGAGGTTCAGATCCGAATAAAGCCTCTAACTAAATTATTATTTTGAATTTCACAATAAAGTTCTGTGATTTTATAAATTTCCATGATATCCAGAAAAAAAGCCATAATAATAATGACAGTGAACTTATATAGCGCAGTTTTGTGATATTTAACCTAAAGTGCGCTTCATACTTAATTAATTAAGTTAATAAGACAAATTAACAAAGAGAAAATTATATTTAATATAATATGTTAAAAATATCTTTTAAATCATGATCGTCATCATAAATCATGAGAGAAAAGGTTCAGATATGGGTTTAACAGTGCACGTGTACATTAACAGATTTAAAAAAACCATTTAATAGAAGCTAAGGGTATAAAAATCCAGATGAAACGTATGAATTCATTTTTAAATCAAAGAAAAGGAAATTTTATTGAGGACAGTTAACATGTTGGTACTTAAAAACCATAAAATAAACACAGGTACCTTTTTAAGAAAACATTTTTTTTAGCAGAGCGGTAGATACTCTAAGTATCGCCCTGGTGAAAGACCACCATTCAGAATCGAAACGTTGCTTGAAATGGCTTTAGCCGTGTTTGGTGACCAGATCTGAATAACCAGGTACTTCCCAAACATCACCTACCCTATCTTCTTCTCCTTCCTACTACATTCAGCCTCTCAACATACCCCAATTTAGGATGCCATAGTCTCACTGGCTCTAGACGGTTGGGACTCTTGCGCGGTATTCAATACTAAAAAATGGTATCCATAATGATATAAATCATTGCGTGTGAAAACAGTAGGTTTGTGTGTCAAACATATGTGTCGTGTGATATTGTTTATATTATATATTTTTGAGGATGTTACTCAATATTATCACATTTATGTTCTTATTAATCTACGGAAATGCAGCGGACAGAATAATTTTACAGTCGCAGATAAAAGTGATGCGGTGTATCACGTGATGGCTGCACTATTTGATAGTGATATTGACCGCGGTGAGGCGCAGTGAGCAAACAGTGCACCAGATCTGACTTTATAGACCTAACGAAATCGTGACCAATTGATATCTATCTCGCCCCACCAGCCGGCAGTCGGCAGCCTCCCACTCTGTGATACAATATACGAGTATCTAGCAGGTATATGGATGTAGTCTCTGGTCGCAGACCTAGACAGCCCTGAGTCGATGGTTCTCCACTCACACAGAAGCTTTATGTTGGCGTTTAGCGTTCATTCCCAGCACGATATGTTCCAGCTCCGCAATCCAAAATCTCGGAACTGACTAGTAAATCAATCGTAAACGGAGAGTAAGAAATATGTTATCCAAGTTCCAGCAAGCTGTAAGTTTTATTATTCACGAGGAACTTTCCATCGTATTCGGTCCATAGTTCATATACCTCTCGACGTCTACTTACTGCCCCACCCCACCCCACCCCCACCCTCACTCCCCCTGCCTGGTGCGTGGTGCCTACATGTGTCGGAGACTATCCGAGAGACTATTAAAACTACGACTTTTGTTCGCATCCAAGTTTTCCACTTCGCGGAAGTTCTAAGGGGAGAGGAAACTTTTCGCAGCAACAATTAAAAATAATGTAATAATCAGAATCTGCCGGGAATTAAAAACAAGCACCTGTGAGAGGGAAATTCGGCTCGACATCTCATTAAGGCAAATGAAAAAACTTACCCTAAACGCCGTACTAATGAAGAGGTGAATTCCGCGAAGTGGCCGCGATTGGGCCCAGCCAAACGAAAACCTTATTAGTACTTTGTTAAAGAACCTCTATAAGATTAAACTTTAACTCATTTGCATACTTGGAATGAGTTTGGGGAGGAGTTCGCGATTGAATCGTAAGTTCACGGTAAAATCAAAATAATATATATATTTTTAGCAGTTCTTTTTTATGAACAGCTTCAGCTTCATTTATTTTTTCTTCTCAGACGCAATAATACGTAAAGTCAGTTTCCTTTGTCAGTCAGAAAACCTTGTGAATACTGGCGTTTGTAGCAAATAAGGTGATCCTCCTCTGGCGACAAATCAATTTAGCACTAATGACTGACTTACGATAAATAACCTTGAAGGTATTTCCGTCGAGCTATTATCGGGATAGTTAATGCATTAAACTTTATTTACTTCACTTAAGTTGCAATTAGGTGAATTGTATTATTTATTCAAATCGATAATATTTTAAAAGATAACCTTTCACGGATGTCAAAACTAGTACAAGACCGCATTTAAAATAAATGTAGTCAATTGTGTAAAATAACATACGAGCTTGCATTTCATTGCATCTAATGAACCAAAAAGCGCTGTTCGGGGTAGCACTGTTACGGGTATAGTTCTCATAAAGCAGTGAGGGTTTTACACTTGGAGCTAAACTGGCAATTACAGCAAAACCAATACGATTAGTGATACCATTAAATCCCAATTTAGCGTGCAGCCTGAATTAAGCCAACATGCATTAAGGGTCTCGCACCGTGCGCTGGCCCCACAGTCCGAGCTGCACACACCAGTCCACACCTACTGCACCGTGCTGCACCTCCCTTGTAACAATCCCACGTGGATAATTACACTGGATGATAATTAAAGTTATGTACACAAGTAACGAACACTTAACACCGGCAGAAATCGTAGTGTTTGCTAAGCACAAACAATGCTAATTCCACCGCTGTGAAACTAATTAAGACACTGGGTAACACATTTATGGTTATTAATTTGCACTCGTTTTGAAGCGGCGTTTCATTTTCAGGTAAGTTAATCATTGGTAAGCCTCTTGATTGCAAAACATATAACTATTTTTGGAAGCGCGGCTTAATTTATTCCACGCTTGCAAAGAAATATTAGCAATGCGGAGTATTTTTCATCGGTGAAACATTTTCAATTTGAATTTGAAACACGTTCTCTTTGAGAGAATAAAATGGATTTTTTTGTGAATAATGTTTTTTTTTATAGGATATCCTTAGGCGGCTTTTTGGAACCGCATCTTAGACTTTCCAGTTCCGACGAACCATTAGGAAAAATCTTCGGTTCCAAAAACCCATTCGAAAGCCATTAGGCCGAGGCTACAATCAGAGTGATCGGTTTTAACATTTGCCACAGAATATCTTGTTTATTGCTTAATTCCATTAGCGAAAACAGGTTGCAAAAATCAAAAGACTTCCACGGATACTTCTACTCGTAGTTTTGTGACCGATTGTGTTTATTGCCCAATCAAACAAAAGTGGGCACAGATAATGAGGGGGTATTTCGCAAAACGCAAAAAGACGTGGGCTGCCCAGTGTTCGTTCTTCGCTGTCCATTAAGTAGTTAGTACAAAGGCGTTAGGAATGAATTGGTTTAGAAGTGAGTCTTCATAAAGACCCGGTCAAGGAAATATTACGTCAAGAATGTATGCATTCTTGACGTAATATCTTGACGTGAATTGAGCGTGCGAAAAAAACAAACTGAATTCCGCATGTCGCTATGCAATGCAGGAAAATGGTTTCAATAATAAGTTCATACTCGCAAGCTCTGTTTTCAGAACAAATCAGTTAGAACCAGTGCTAGATTTTTTATCGAAAATTACAAAACGGTTAGTATTCAATTAAAATAGCATGGTCAATGCTGCGATCGCCTTTTTGCAAGTAATTAAAGTTCTCCCTTAATTGGGTTCCCAGGTATGTCATAAATGCCATTCAACGACAATTCGAGATGACAGTAAATATTTAATTACATCGTGAGAAGAATATGCAGCGGCTGAGTGTTTGGACTAAATCTGAAATATTGGATGCGTCAGAATCTGGTTTGTTACCAAACTTCCTCGAGCGGTTCGGAGAGTTGAACTTCAGATATTAAGGCCGGATATCGACACATTCATTCTAGCATGTTGCGATAGTGAAAACCCATTTATTTTAAATAATATTTTATAAAAGCGGTAGAATTAATCGATTGCACAGTGAATCACTGGCCCAATATATACATGCATATATGTGTTAAAACACAAATGATTTTACATAATGATAACTGTGTAAAATAATACCTAGAAAAATAATAATAAAGTTAGTTAGATCCATTTAATATTAATAATATTTAGATAATTTGTATAGCGCCATTTTTTGTGAAAAACCACCTCACGGGCGCTGTACAAATCTTAATTTCTACTTAATATTAATTCTTAGTTTTTACAAATCATTTGTAACGTATTATGTTTCACATGCATGTTGGTCGATATTTTATAAAATTCAAATTGACAAAAGTTTTTCTAAAGTTGACATGTATATGTTTTTTTTATAATGAATACCGCACAAGAGTCCTAATTGCTTCCAACCGTCTAGAGCCAGTGAGACTATGGCATCCCCAATCGGGGTAAGTTGTAAGGCTGAAGGTAGTGGGAGGGTAAGGAGATGGGGAAGAGGAAGGTTGGGAAGTACCTATCTGGTCACCAAACACGGCTAAAAGGGATTTCAAGCAACGTTTCGATTCTGAATGGTGGTCTTTCACCAGGGCGATACTAGCGTATCTAGAGTATCTACCACTCTAGAACGCGACACATATGTGAAGTTTTGACACATATTAATTAAATGAAGGTTATTGGCGCACGCCGGGTTTTAACCCGCTACCTTTGGATTCGTAGTCGAGCGTCTTACCACTCGACTATGGAGGCCGTCAGATTTACGTTATAGGAGTGAGAAAACAGTAGATGCTTAGCGGTAATAATTTGTACTCGATTGTATAAAATATGTAATGACACTTAATTTTTAATACGACTATTAAAAATATCAGACTGGTTTTGATTTGCCATTCTCTGTAAGTAAAATGTAGTCTACTGGCTCCTTGGCTTCGTGAATCACCAAAAAGTCACAATCCCGATCTCAAAGCAAGCTCCGGTCGTGACTGAGGTACAAAAATCATGATTTATTTTGCTAATTTGTCCAGCGCTTAGTAATTTCGCTCGAAGCTGGTACACGAATGCCCATTGGTCGCTAAGGCAGTCCCGAGAAAAAAATAATGCAATTTTTTCTACCTTGAATGGAACACTCATGACCATTAATAAACCATAAAACGTTGAAAAACCTATCATCATTAGCATGCAGTTGCGAAATAGTATGCGAGAAATGTACGATGACCTCCGCGACAGGAGCGGTAAACTCCCCGGTTTTCGACTCAGAGGTTGCGTGTTCGCAAATCAGCGTTATTTCAACAGGAAAATTTAAAAAATATATATTTGTGCAGTGCAATAGTTCCACAGATTCCGGAGAGTTGGCAATCGTGTGCAATATCACATAAACAAAACTGAGTAGACTAACTAACTAAACATCTTGATTTACTTGAACGTGGCATCCTCGGGCGTCCTCGACTTTTTCTTCCATTCACTTTTGCATCATATATTCTTTACACACTGCTTTCTTCGTTCATTCGCTCAACATGCTTAAACCAACTTGATCTTATTCATTGCGCTTACATCAGCCTTACATTATTTCCAGATATCCACATTTTTAATACGGTCATAGATGGTTTTACTGCACATACGTCTCAGGCATCTCGTTCCCACAGCATTCAGTCCACTTTCATCCTTCCTCTGCCAGTTCCATGCCTCACTGTTATACATCAGGGTTGGTATAAGCACTCCATTGTGGACGGCTAGCTTCGCTTCTTTGGAGAATTTCTTTTTGCGCCAACAGCGTTGTCCTTCATTAATGGAGTTTCCTGCATTCACCCTTCTTTCAATATCCTTATCAGCCTTTCCTGTCTCTCGTTAAACCTACTTATATTAGAGTTTAGGATTGATCCCAAAGCATTCTAATAATAACAATCTACAATAATTCAATATTTTGAAATAGCAAGAGGCCGAATTTACCCAGTACTCTAAATAAAATAATCCCAAAACCAAATTTGGCCAGTTGTTATTGACCAAAATTATTTAGAGTTCCCTGAGGTAATTTAAGTGTCCTATTGATATTGCAGTGTCACGATTAAATACATCTAATTGAGGTTTTCTTAGATCAGATTGGAATAATGCGCGTAAAATTCTTTTCATATCATCAGACGACGATAGAAATAATATTTCCCTTGAAGCAAAAAGGTAATTAAATATAATTACTCTAATGGATAGTAAAATGAGCTGCAATTATCCAGTAGGTACTAAGGTAGAGAAACTAATTTGTATAAATCTAGTAAGAGACTGTGAACAATATACTTGCGCATGTATTGATACGTTACATTGTGTGTTAAGTTAGTCTAAGGTCACATAAAATTTATAAATGATTACCAGAAAGGATATTGTGGTTGGAAATTTTACTGACTTTACTGACTGAAGCGCTAACACACTTGTGTAGATAGATACCAGCATAGTTAATAACATCTATACGAACGATAAATGCAAAATTATCATACAAACTGTAGTAACATTTATCCATAATCTCGTACCTTATCAATGTTTTAAAGTTAATCTTAGGTTGATATGGATTTGGCAATAAAACAACACGCATCAATTCGTGATAAGACCCACCAAATAATATTGGCTACCGACATTCATAATAAGATAAAATTCAGTACAAACATGATAATAATTGTTAAATTGTTTTTGAGGTTTTTATTTTATTTTGTTTTCATTTGTATCTAAAACTTAACCAAAAGACAGTAAAATATATATGAAATGAATATTGGAATGAATATTTGGAATTTGTGAAATATTATTTATTATTCTTTTGAAAAACATCGTTGTTTCTTCGAATAACAACTATCCGATAATAATACGACCGAGCATTCTTGCACGTCTCTCCATAAAAGCTTTGTACATTTAGGTAGTTAAAACATCACAATGAAGGTGTGCAGGTGAAAAAGCGCTTCAATATTGTTGTCTATTCTGTATACTCGTATATCTTTATTCTTATTTAGATACCTACTAACTCTTGATATCTAAAATTTTGCCCGTATTTGAAAGGGTCTTAAAACAAAATTATTGGTGAAATTATTTTTTATAACGAATAAAAAAGTAACCTCTTTGTAAAGTAGTTTTCCATAGTTTTCAAGAATTCGCCAATTATTTATGTTGTGTTCGGTTTTCTTCCTAGTCGTATTTTTAAAATGTCCTTCCCAATCAAAAGGATTTAGTAATAATAATAATTATTATTATAAACTGTCTCTTATTGTTGTTTGTATCTTCTTATTTGGTCCTTCGTTGTGTTATATATTTATCGGAAGAACCATTTATGAAATGATGCTGTATAGTACCAACTTGGATCTCGCCAGAGATCAGTATTTCCTTCTCTCGGGATTGTAAACCTTCAGTAACTATAGTTTATTCTCTTGAATTTAAATCATTTCCAGCTTATAAAAGACAATAATATTTATGTTGTATGGTTTGATTATTATTAAATCTAATAGCACAACTGTAAACTAGATCGTTTGTGTGCATTATATAAACACACCTGTGGGATTCGTTTTAAGTTGGAATAGAAACCCCGAATAGATTATTATAAATGTAATCGTATTGTATTTCTAGAATAAGCACGAAAGCAAAAATAATTGTCGTTAACAATTCTTCGCAAGCAATACTAAAACTTGTTAGTTTCAAAGCGAGATTCAAGCGGCTTACGAGTATATGCAGGTACAGGTAGGTTCGCTACAGACGACAAAAGCGTAAGGTCGCACCATTAGTACTAATGACGAAAGTAAACACTAAAAATCTCGGGTAAAATAACTCATAAATCTTTCAGTCTTGAGTGAATAAGTTGTCCTTTATTTTTCGGGACGCCAAGTCGCCAGTTGAAGGCGTGCCGCTGATAAGCCGATTGTAACCTCTCACTCTTTCCCATAAACGAGGCAGGCGACAGAGAGAGGGGTTTGGAGGGAGCTCTCGGCGGCAGGAGTGTAGTCGCTGAACGCATGCAGGGTCACGTCCCTTTATGACGGCGGCTATTGAACGTTCCTCGTCTATTATTTCCTAATGGCGTTCACACAATGGCGCGAATTGCAAACCATGACAGGGAGAGACGAATAAATGAGAAAGCAATGGAGTATGGAACCGAGACTCCATGGCACTGTGGGTGGATGGTTGATGCAACGCTTTGTGCACGGATTTTATCAGGACACGTCGTTTGCACTATTTTATAAATCGAAGAAATACATTTTCCACCAGAAGGTATCTCTTCTTTAGTTCTAGTGAATGTATCATAGTATCAAACCACTAACGATTTAGTTGTAAGGCCGGTGCTATTATTTTACTTTTGGGGGGTTTCTGTATTCTTTAGCGACGCAATGCATGCCTCTCAGTAAAGATTTTATTTATTTTTTTATACTGGGTTTCAACAGATGTTTTTACCTAAGTGAGGACAATGCAATTATAAAAAACACAGTTACTATACAATTATAAAAAAAATAGAAATACAAAAAGGATAAATCGAATATAAAATTGTAAAAATTCAATGAATGATAAATATTAAACTACAAATAAAAGCAAGATACACAAAGAGAAATAAAAGTGAAACACGATGTAATAACCAATCATTTTTATATATTTTTAAGCAATATCGGAACATTTTTTTCTCGAAACTGTACAAATTATCGACAAAAATGTCTGCATTAATACACTCTATCTTATCATATAGTTGACCCATTTGAGACAGAAGGCTAAAGTAGGCAATATTATTTCTGAATCTACTCAGGTGGAATGTGCTATGGTGTCTTAAACAATAAGAATTATGTAAATTTATTTTAATACTGCCAAGACATACTATAGTATCGAGATGACCGTTAATTATTTTTATGTAAACATCAAAAAAATTAACATTAAACCCGCTAAACAGAACGGTTTTATAATAAACACAAGTTAAAATATCAAGAAAGGTACCGACTATAAATTTTGAGATAAATTAATGTCTCGGGAAAACAGTAAATTTTATGAAAAGAACTCTCCAGCGTCAATTTTCATAGAATTTTTTGCGGCCTTACCGAATACGTAGATACATATGTTATTCACCCGGTAAAAGCGACAAAACGAAAAAGCCACCGTAAAAAACAGTAGTGGCTTTAAAGTTTTTTCAGCACTGGAGAGAAATGATTGTTTTTTGAATGACGGATACGATGTCGCTCAATCGGAGTGACAAATGTGTTATGCAGGGTTGTAATAATGCACGAACAGAGATACGATCCGCCTACACATAACACACATATACATATAGTGGGATATAGGACAGAGTGAGAGTGATATTAGGACCTATAATCGTCTCTGCATGTCGCACGGTGTACACGTTTTATGTTTCGCCAATCGGACTGTCAGATAGCACAGTTTTAGTAATGTTGGTAATTTGTAATTGTTCCCGTGCATGATTTCAGATCGCCCCCGAAAGGACAACGGCTCGCGTCGACTTAACATGCTTAATTTAGTCGATGTGAACTGTCGTTTGTTTGGCTTTGGTTTGTGGCTTGGTATCAATTGCAAATTTCCGACACTGTCGATAAAACCTTTACCGATGTTTTGCGCTAGGGCTTCAGATTGCATAGTAACGCTCCTACATCTTCCATTATCTAATCGCATACCTGAATGATTCTAAAGACACTCGCACACACGCAATATATTAGCGTGCCATACAATTTACGTTATTTATAAATCGATAAATTTCATTTAACATGCACCCAAGTTTGTGAAATCAAGTTGATAACCTCGCACTTCAATATTATGCAAAGAAAATATGAATAGCAAAAAAAGAGTTGAGTATACGCTTCCTGAATTAAAGATTGCGTATCTCGGCTACACTGTGAAGCAGAAAATAAATTAGCGCGGTGCTCAAGGGCATACAAAATAAAGATTTAGAAAGTTTATTGACATTAAAGTTGAAACAACGACGCCATGCCGTGCAAACGGACGATACCTCAACATAGCACGAAGCCTGTCGAGATCATGGTCAGTAAATATGGTCAATCGATTCGATGGTTATGATAACGCCGCTGGAAAGTTAGGTGTTGTCTGAAGCGCCGTTATGCCCACGATACAAATGGAACCTCGATTGTTTACGAGCGGATATGTACACACGAGATGAAACTACAATTGAGAACTACGGCCATGCCAATAATAAAACAAGCGTCTCGTTTATTCACTCGGCATTTTTATTAACGAAAAATGAAAAATTTTCCGTATAAGTACTCGTATGTCGGAATGATTACATCCCGAGCTTCAAATGAAAAAAAATTTTAGACATAAAATTACATATTCACAATACCCAAACCAGAAAGGGGATTGTTTCGCATATTCAAATTCGCACGGAGCGGTTTTTGCCTTTTACATTGTGTGATGTAACGATTTTTATATCATTTTTACGGTCATAAAAAGCGGTTTTCGTCAAATTGAGTTTCGCGTCATTGACTGTTATTTCATATTCAACGGTGCCCTAAGGAAGGGCCGTTTAGCCAATTTCCGATGTGTTATCTGGTTCGTTAGTTTTACCAAAATTAAAAAATATATTTATAAAAAAACAACTTTTCAGACTGAGGGGGCTCGCGGCGCCAGACCGTGATACCCCCTGATCTTGATTAAGTCATTTGATAAACCAACACCCGACACGTGGTCAAACAGTTCAAGCCGTATGTGCTATTGCAGTATTCGTGTGTATGCCGACTCCATGACGTTTTGGTGCATTCTCTTATATTGCCTGCTTGCTGCTCGTTGCAGTTGAGGAGTTACAAAGGGTTTTTTAATAAGGACGAAAGGCTGAAAGGGTTTCCTGCAGAGATATTATGTGATGATAAGGTTCCAGTGAAATGCTTAAGTATACCTTCGGTAATTCATTTTACAGTTATATCGTCAAAATATTAATATTGACACAATTAATATTATAATGATGCACCTATTTATAACACCTCGTAAAACCGTATGTTGGTTCTCGGGTAAAAATTAAAAGCAGGTTCAATAAACGCGTTGCACCAGAAAACTAGAGTGGAATACGAATCTTTTAATATTCGTACGTTAAAATTTAATAATTTGCAGTTAAGCCGCCGTTAAAGTGACTTTCATATGCACACGTATCAAAACGACGTAAATATTACTGCCTGCATTTACTAGAGCTAAATATTTACACAGTTCACTGCCACCACATTTGTAGTTTGCCAAAATAATGAAGTACGTAAATAATGGGCAGTTGGTGCGGTTTAGCGCAAGAACCAAGCGTGAAGATTTGCACTAAAACTAAACAAAACAAGGACCCATAATCAAAATAAATAACATCTTATTAGCTAACGGGCTCGGCCTGAGCTCAATGGCGCTTGGCGGAGGTAATTTTTTTTGCGCCCTTTGTTAAAACCTAAATTTAAACACAAAATTTTCGTTTTTTTTTTACGTCTGATAAAATAGCTAATTGTGTAATTCTAATAACAGGCATTTTAGGCAAGAAGCTTTAGTTTTATACAAAATGACATCACTGTTAACCACTCGTTTTTGGCAGTTTCCATTTTGAAATTAACTAAATATATACATGCAGATCCAATAAATTACATGTTTAAAGTGATAGCATTTTGTTAAATTTGAAGAGTAACATTATGATTCGTTTATTGTTAAAAATAAATTAGCAAAAATGGAGCGGACTCCTCCAATTGCGCCCGCACAGGACCGGCCCTGTTAGCATATTAATTGCACGTCTAATTGTGGAAGTAGGAAACCTTTTAATTAGTTACCTCGTAACTTGAGGTTCTTGTTGCTTAATGTGGATAGGAATAATCCCTTGGCTGGTTTATCCAGCTGCCATTATGCACCCACGAATGCACTCGGAAGTGCACAAAACTTAAGTAATTTAACTGGCGGGAGCCGGTAGGGCCTAATAATGTTAGCGCCGAGTCAAAACAGAGTACACTGGCACTAGTGGAGTAGTGGAGTAGAGGAGTGGTGGAAGCAAGCCTACTTTGATCAGGAGTTGCGCTCAGCGTGAGGCGGAGTAAGGCGGCTCACGGCAAACTGCAATTGAATATGGGTGATTTTGGATGGCATTCAAATTTATACCCTGCCGAGGTTAGCAGTAGTAACTACACGACTTCTTATAATATGGCATCTTAAGTTTCGGCAGTTAGATAGATATTTAAAATCTCTACAGTTCATGATGGAAATGACGTTGGGAGCTGAAAAGAGTTGGGTTGACCCAGAAAAAAAGAGACAATGAAATTTTCACGGAGCCAGAGAATTATCCCCCCTCAAGAATTTTAGCTGAGACCAACAATTAGGGTTGGTTTTTAGTTCAGACACTCGGATATAATGAGTTCACTTGATCATCAATTCGGCTTATTGAGAAGATACAGGTAGGTGCAGTTGGTTCATTCTCGATCTTCGTCTAAAATACTCCAGACAGATGAAGTTGTTTTGCTAATAATTGTTAATCTATTTCTATTCTTCAGACGGGTAAGAATGATTTGACGATTTTGAAAACCGTTGGTCATGTCATTGATGGCTCTAAAACGCTTGTATTTCTCTTTCCTCCCACAAATAACTGGTCAGTTGCAGACGGTTGGAGGCTTGGAGTAGCGATATAAGGAGGTATAGCTAAATATTTTTACCCAACCTATACAAACTTGCTATAAATCACTTTCTCCGGGTTTTTACGTCGTAAACCGTGAGAGAGAAAGAGATAAGACAAGTTCTGACACAATGTAGCACCGCTTTTAGGTATGTAGGCATGTTCTCTGTCTCCCGACGTCTCCGGCGACTCCGCCCGCTACGTTTTGATATGCGACATAACTAGACATAAATCAACGGTTCTTTAGGTTAAATGCTTTATTTTTGTTTAAAACAATACGGTGAAAAAGTGATTGTACAAAAAAAGATAAATATTATGTCGATATGTGCTGTGAATAAATGTATTAATACCCTATCCCTGACTACGCCCCAGTCAGGCAAAAATCATCAATACTGACTGCAGAAAACTGACTGAGACTATGGCATCCCCAAATAGGGTATGTTGTGAGGCTGAAGGTAGTGGGGAGGGGAATGAGATTGGAAAAAAGGAAGGTTGGGAAGTACCTGGCTATTCAGAACTGGTCACCAAACACGGCTAAAGTTATTTCAAGCAACGTTTCGATTCTGAATGGTGGTCTTTCACCAAGGCGATACTTAGAGTATCTACCACTCTGGAACGTGCCGCAAATATACCTTTTATTATTTTTACATGAATTAAATGTGATATGATACATATTAATTAAATAAAAGTTATTGGCGCACGCCGGGTTTGAACCCGCGACCTTTGGATTCGTAATCGAGGGTCTTACCGGCAAGACTTCGCGGCAAGACTTATCACCGGCGTATCAAAATATTCCCATATCTCAGAGCACCTCGAAAATCTTTACTGGCTTAAATGTCCCGAAAAAATCCAGTTTAAGCTTTGCTGGATGGTTTTCAAATCAATTAACGGAATGGCTCTGGCTTTTTTTAATCGGAATTGTGTATTCCTGAAGATTCCACCAAACAGTCAACTCTTAGATCAGCAATGTCATCGGCTATCGGAAGGTTGAAAGAACCAAAGCGCACACCAGACACTAAGTTTGGAGAGCGCGCCTTCGGAGTGTCAGGTCCTAAAGCCTGGAATGGACTACCACATGATCTGAGAGTAATAAAAGACTCGACAGAGTTCAGAGCCAAACTCAAAACTCATTTTTTCAGAAAATCATATCCATAATTAAGATGTAACAAGCCCAATAGAACCAAGAAAACTTTTCAGACTCTCATTCCTTAAATTCATTAGAAGATTATCACCATTATCTGTTCTTCACTACGAAAAGTTAAAAATACCTCCGATATACTTTATCTTAAATTTGCCTTCATGCCCTAAAATTAAAAAAAAATAAACAAATAAATAAACAAAATAAAATAAAAATAAAAATTTAAGTTATCTAAATTTTAGGTTATTATAATATGGTGATTGTGTCCTGCCAGAAGTGACCTGCCAGGTAAGTATGTTGCTGTATATTTATATGAACTAAGAATTAATATTAAGTAGAAATTAAGATTTGTACAGCGCCCTTGAGGTGATTTTTCACAAAAACGGCGCTATATAAGACCATGGAGGCCGTATATTATTGCTCTGAGGTTGGAGGCGTATTGTTTTGAAGTTTTACAAATAAATATTATGTTGGTGATGCACTAACGCAAAACAATAACGAAACCCAACATTTAATATTCCTAATGGAATGGAATTTATTCGCTTTCTTACCACGCAAAACTTTTTTCAACTCGGGCGGTGGTTTGAAGTCATAAATCATTAAAAAAAACTTATGAATGTGAACATGCAATATTGTTCATAGACTTTTCTAAGCATTACAAGTACCAAGTAATGTTACGCGATATGCTCGTATGGTACATGCGTTCGCAGACGAGTTAATTTGTTTGCAAAAAAAGCCAATGCAAACGGAAGGGAAAGCTGATGGCTAATTTGAAGCGGATGTTCAACTGACTTCCATGGCGTATGGCGTATGGCGTATGTACGGTACGTATATAAAAAAATAATTACAATAACAGCAATTCACCAGGTTAATGACCGCACAAACTGAGTGAAACCGGCCATCATCTCATAATTATAAATTACATCCGCTTGTTATCAGATATCACGTCTCTCTTCGTTCTTGGCGTTCTTGTTAGAAAGGACTGACGTGAATAAGATTTTGCTGTTGTATATTTAACAACAGTGTTCACGGTATGACTTACTAACTAACTAACTAGCCATCACGCCGTTTCCCCACGGGGGTAGGCAGATAGGACGGACCGCCATACAACTCTGTCTTGGCACAGATTCCTTGCTTCGTTCACGTTCATACATACTCTTCTGTTATTCTGACTCTTCACGTGGCCTGATTCGAGTATTTGATTCACTTGAACGTGCCATGTCTTTCTCGGGCGTCCTCGACTTCCTGATCCTCGATCCTGTTCATCACGCTTACATCGGCCTTGCATTCCTTCCGGATGTCCACACTTTTAACACGTGTTCACAGTATGTGTTTTAGAAAATCAACTAAGAAGATTGTGTGTCACTTTAGGTAAAAAAAACCAAACGGATAAACTACTTTTGGACTATTTATAAATTTGATGTAAAATGTTCAATTCGCTGGAAATTTGGGCTCAAATCCAATATCATGGTGCTGTGCACAAAAGCTATTTCGTCGGAACTGTTAATTAAATTAGATGTCTGTGGGAGTTAGGCTCCGAAATCATACGGCTTTGATGGTAGTCGTAGTTTGCATGAAAATATTCCCAAATTGACTTGTTTATAACGAAACAACGGGGCAAATCTTTTATGTAAATTAAATTATTCAGAATGTAAAATGTTACTGTCTAGGAGCGCAGAGGTCGGGGTGGAAAACCGAACTATAACGAAGTGGCTTTTTATACAACAGACGCGATACGTAGCTCCCGCACAAATACCCAACGAACCGGAAAAATGCTCTAAATAATAACCATTTCCTCGAGATATTTGTATATTTGCTCTCTACGCAAGGGTAACCTTAAAATTCACGCTCTGAAGGCACAAAGAATATTTTTGTCGGGTGTATATTTGGGGACAATGCTTCAGCTTTATTAAAGATGATAAAAAATACTTATTACGTTTACATTATATCAAATAAAAGAACACATGGCATGGAAGAATTATTTATTTAATAACTTAATTTTGTTCAATTTTAACAAATGTTTTTTTTGTCACTTAGTTTCGTCACATGTTCATGACATCTTCTGGTCAAGTAAAAAAAAATATATTTAACAAATAATAATCTCTTGGAGATTAAAACCAATAAAATTGGGAAACTGGAATAAAATTCTAACTATTTAATTATCTATTAAGAACCCAATAATAAAATGGAATATTAACTCAATAAAA
Source organism: Drusus annulatus (assembly GCA_022651775.1). Classification (NCBI taxonomy): domain Eukaryota; kingdom Metazoa; phylum Arthropoda; class Insecta; order Trichoptera; family Limnephilidae; genus Drusus; species Drusus annulatus. The sequence goes on along the minus strand of JAGWCC010000424.1, from coordinate 228,981 downwards.
ATAATTATGATGCCTAAATCAAAAATTAAATGAACTAAAATTGTATCAAAACAAATCTAATTAAGTTAAATACAATTATTAAAAAAAATATACTTTATCGAAGGAAGCAATCACTTTGTGGCTTGACATTATAATTTAAATAAAAAATGTTTTACTTTTAAGCCACTTTATTTATATACATATAACATTCACCAGTTTATATATATACTTTCCTGAAGAAGGTTAAGTTTAACCGAAACCGGTCGAATGTTATATGTATATAAATAATGTGGCTTAAAACTAAAACTTTTTTTATTTAAATTTAAAAAAATATGTTAAATTACTATCAAGAAAGGATGCGAAAGTGAATGAAAGAAGAAGTCGACGACGCCCGAGAAAGACATGGCACGATCAAGTAAATCAAATACTTGAGACGGGCCACGTGAAGAGTCAGAATAACAGTGGAGTAGGTATGAGTCGATGTATGAATGTGAACGAAGCAAGGAGTGTGTGACAAGACAGAGTTGTATGGCGGTCCGTCCTCTCTGCTTAAAGAAACGGCGCGTTGGTTGGTTAGTTAGTTTATATAAAATTAAAATAAATTGTATCAATTTAATTTAAATTAAATTGTATGAATGCATAAGGAAAAAAAGGCGGGTTATGTGTAAGAAACGGTAGCAAATGGGAACGTGACGATGATTTGAAAAAGGACAAACGGAAAGAATTACGCCGTCTACCTGCGACCATTATAATATTCTTTGTTGTCTTCCTTCTTCAGGTGCATTCCCACAACCTTAATGCATTTTTAAAATATTGCCAACAGAACACCACCTGTCACCTCAATCCCCGAGAAATTACAAAAACGTCATCAAACACCGACATTACAACCGGATTTGTCTGATTTTACAACTCGAAGCACGTGGGAATCATTCCTTGTTGGTTTTCTCCACCGTGTCCTTTGAAACAATAGGCATGTTCCGAAAAGCTAAGATGTAAAATACAACAGACGTGTAATATAATATTTGATAGAGGGGCGGCACTCGTTCAACATATTGATCAAAATACGTGCGAGCATTAAATATATCAAATTAATTTCTGTGAATGAAGCAAGGACTGTGTCAAGACATGAGTTATATGGCGGTCCGTCCTCTTTGCCTAGCCCTGCGGAGAAACGGCGTGATGGTTAGTTATTTAGTTAGTTAATTTCTGTGTATACTTTTCATTTTTGCGATTAATTTATTCTTGACGAAATATTAGAATACACAACGCTTTGTTGACGGTGACTGTTATTTTATGCATCGGATTTTACGTTTTTTTGGAATACAAAGGCGATAAAAATCAGAGGGGGAGCAAAAAGTCCATTGTGTGCAGTGAAATGTTCAGCAGAGCAACGACCAAAACCTAAAAGTTTGTAGTCGGATAGACACGCATACACATACACACGAGTTAAAGGCGGGTCCAACAACCCAAGCCGTGCAGTGCTTCGGACATCCAAATGTTTAATGTTAAACTGTTATACAACCCCGCGCTACCTGGAATTATAATTACGACTGCCTTGGAACTCTACAATGTCCCGCACAGAAATAACACGAAGAAGGACTCTCCTTTGAACGCTCCTCAAGTAAACTTGTTGTGGGTGAGTTTTCGATACGGGGAATCGTGTGTTTTTTTCAATGCAACGGATCGGCAGGTAGACAGGAGGTAAGCAGCAGGCAATAACCCTGGAAAAGACACGATTCGGGATAGGTCCGACTACGACCAGCCAGAATTTTAAATAAGGGCAAACAAATTTACTACAGCCCGAGTAAAAAGTGAGCATTCAAATCTAGCTGCTGTACTATTTACCCAAAAATACATACTTTTTGGCTTTTTAATACAATGTGTACTACAAATGATTTATCTGTTAATTCTATACGGGTAGTTAGGAATATGTATAAGGTTTCAAATTAATACAACTCTTAAACATAAATCTTTTTAATTATATATGAAATGCACACTGAAATTTTAGGTAAAACGTTCGAACAGCCCCTTTCACATCGTTTTAGTATGTTTTTCATAGAATTTAAAAGATAACATTAGAGATACATTATGTGTAGTTTTGCTGGTATGAGAATGCTACAAAGTGAGGTTTAGTACTATTTTTAAGTGGTGAGGCTTAAATACTGCTTTCTTTTTCACGGTTACAAGAAGTTTTTTGTGACACAAAAGGATTATAATTTGGTTCGACGCAAAAAGCTACAAGTATTTCATAGTTCGTGTTATTTGATGCATACTTCGAAATGATTGTTTTTGCCTTGGGGTATTCTTCTATTCTGTAAAACTGTAAGGTGCCCCGTGAGCGGAGACAAGGGTCGTCGGGGATAAGAAGCAGGTAAATTGGATTGTGTGTTGAGTCGCGTCGTTTTTGTGTTTGGAATATTGTTAGGAGACTGACAGTGTTGAGGATAGAAGTACATCAGAAAATGCCCGCGCTACAACTTGTCAAGAATAATATTGTCTTACGGAGGGTCGAGGGCATACAACATATAACATAAGAACATATTTACCATAAACACATGATTTGTTTATTAGAATTAAGGTGAGGCGATACTAACAAACCTTGGAGTAAGAATATATTGGGACAAGACAAGACAAGTTATCACATAATATCGCACCACTTTTAGGTATATAGGCATGTTTTCCGTCTCCGGCGACTCCGCCCGCTACTTTTTGTTATGCGACATAACTCAACAATTTTTGAGGTTATATCCTATATTTTTGTTGATAACAATACTGTAAAAAAGTGGTTATACAAATAATCGAAACATTATGTCGACATGTGCTATGAATGGATGTAAAAAGGTGTGTCCATGAAGGGCCTAGCCACGCCCGACTCAACAATCAAAAACCAACAATCCTAACTACACTGTTTCGCAAAGCTATCCCTCCTGTATATTATTATATAATTATATTATTATATAACATGGTGGTATTAAATTTTATCAGGGAGAACAACTGTTTGAAGGAGTACTAGTAATATTTTTTAGTACTTGTGTGTTATAGGTCTAGAAACGAGATGGTTATCTTGAGCTGGTAACTGGATATAAACGTCAGGCTGGCCAATGTTGTCGCGTGAAGGGAGTACCAACGCTATAAAACGTTCACGGTCGGTATTAATAATAACATCAATGGTGTGCTTACTCTAATACCTGCAAATTTAATACTGTACAGTTAGGCTAACATGTTAATACCTAAAGTGTCCCCTTCTTACTCAATGTTTCATATTTTCACAGATGTGTTAATTTAAAATTAGCAGCCAGAATTAGAATTAGTTATGTACGTTAACCGTTCAGTACCTGAAAGTAAAATTCAAAAATAAGATCCAAAGGGGGGTCACGTAGTTGCCCTTGCCTATTAAAGCGTTTTCATGATATCATTTTAGGTAATTTGTTTTTGGTAATCCTAGAGAGAAGTAAATTCATATTATTTCAGTAATCTTTACCTAAGATATCGCACAAGACTGTTCGGGGTTACATTAGAACCCCCGTTCGGAACGGGAGTATTAATCAAACCAAGCATTACCTAAATTATTTCGCTTTTACCTGAAATATCATCAACTCTTATTTCCACAATACCATCGATTTTCATATCTGCAATGATAAGGTGGTTATATTATTGAGAAATCTTGTCAGCTCATTTTATTTCTGGGCGTCAAACGCGCAAGGAATCATATCGTCGCTGGAAAGGCAAAAGGGCTTAAGTGACACTTTGGTAAAAAAAAAGTCAAATTCGCAGTTTTGATCAGTTTTTTTTTTCTGCATCGAATGGTCTGACTCTCGTTTGATTCAGAAGATATTTGTGCCCCTTCAGCCATCTAAAATATATTTACCATTTGGGAGAAGGCGACACAAGTTTATGACTTTTTTTCAGATTTTTGTCGCTTCAGGTAACTCAGTGAGAGCGTCGAGATAATTTATTTTTTCAAAATCCAACCAGGTACTGAAGACTTATGATTTTTTTGTAAAACAAAAAGAACTTTAAACTTCCCAAAATGGCGCTTTAGCCCTTTTGCATTTCCGGAGACGATATTGTTCAATAAATATAAGTAGAGTGATAGAATTCGGTTAAGTGTATAGAATTGAAATTCCGTTAGGCCCAAATGTCAACCGCCATCCATTGAGGGGCCGACGAATGTTGGGCAATGGCAAGATGATCCGTTACGAAGTTCAGCATTCAATTAAACACCTCGATTCGTGGAAGAGTGAATAATCATTGTATTCATCTCGAAGTACCGGCTGATTCATCGCATCTCATTGGAAATACAGAAGTTGGTAGTTAAACTAACAAGGAAAGAAGACCTGTTTCTTAAGCTAAAACGATCTCAGAGCAATAATACACCAGGAGGGAGCGCTAGTCAGTGTTGATGATTTTTCCCTGACTGGGGCGTGGCTAGGGCTAGGGTATTTATACATTCAATCATAGCGCATGTCGATATAATGTTTTTATTTATTTGTATGACCACTTTTTCACAGTATTGTTATAAACAAAGATGTAGGATATAACCTAAAAAACCGTTAAGTTCTGTCCTGTTATGTCACATGTCTGTTAGGTATCTACATAATCTTAAATAAAATATATTTTTTTTACACACCTTTTCACACTTGCCAATTTAACGATTATCTCATAATATGTGTATAAGAATGAACCTCTCTTATATCTTATCTTTTTTGTTTTTCAACCTAACCTTATTTGCGTTATTATATCAAATATAGTGCGTCACACTACTTCAGTTTGTACTTATATGACTCCTTTGGAAATATATAATACCTTGTCTAAATGTGAGATGTACATAAATGTTTAATTTCTTTTTCTACACTATGCACGTATCTACAATATTTTTATATCATTCATCTCTTAATGTATTTGGTGAACAACTGTTTTTATAAGATCTTGTTAAATAAATAAATAATTAACAATACTTAGTGGGCAGAGTCGCCAGAGATGCGGGAGACGGAGAACATGCAACATACCTAAAAGCGGTGCTATATTGTGTGAGAACTTGTCATATCTCTTTCTCGCTCACTAGTTATCGTAAATTAGTATAGGTTGGGTAAAAATGTTTAGCTCTCTCTCCATATATATTCTTGCTCTGAGAAAACGATCGCTTATAGATGAACCAATAAGGATAATTTGTCAGTGGTGTAATTCTTGGTGGTTTCTAAGAAAATTCAGTTTCGAGGTGAAGACTTTTCGAGTCATACTGATCTTTAAGAAACGAGTAAATTAGATAAATTATTTGATTACTTGAATTGTTGGTTATTTACAATCGTGCGGTTTGACTTATCGTGCACCCAATACAAATAACAGAGACTTTTGAATACAAGGAGCGTTGAAACAGTAGGCGAGTGTTAAAGCGGTTTCGGCTAACTAAAGGTTAAACCTGAGTCACGCAAACAGTTGGAATACGTTCGACATTTAATGGCGCCAATAAAATGACCAGTTACAAATAAAGACTTATAGTTTAAGAAATGAATCACTTTATTGCTATTCATTTAAGAAGAAATACTAATAACCGGTTTCACCAATCAAAACTTAACAAAATTTTATGTTTTGTCAAAATTTACAATATCTGTATCACTAACGAAGCTGAGCGCAAATTAGCTTAATAGTGGGAAAAAAAAAAAGTCTAAAAATCAACTGCGCAAAGTGATTATCTGTCAAAGTTAAGAGTACACGCTACCCTAGAAATAACTCAGTGAGGGGCGTTCCCAAAAAATGGGCGGAGACTTAAAAATAGAACAAATTAATGTTCATATGTTGCTGGTGTATCGTACATTATTAAATTGTAGGTGAAATGAAAATTTAAAAAAAACACTAAGTATTAGTTAAAATAATTTTTAAAAATCATCATGACGTCAGCCACACGGTTGACGTGCATTTTTGTCAGCTGTTCAGCGGCAGCGGATTCGTAAACGTAAAAAACATTCGTTCAAATTAATTTAAAATTCACGCTGACGTCAACAGATTTGCCGTGTTTATCGGCCCACTGTCGGGCGGCGACTGAATCAAAAACGACGTAACTCGAAAGTCGGAATGAAAAAAATTATGCATGTCGCACGGCGGACAGAAGGGGGATAGGGTCGAGTTTACTGGAGCAGGCCTAGAAGGCTGTTCTGACCGAGGTGTACATTTTAATTTACTCTGATGAACGTATTACTATAATCTCAAATGTTTTCAAAAGAATCACTCGGGAAGTAAATCAATCATCGCTTGAAAACTAAAATCTGATCCTTACAGGTAATGTTACTGCTGGAAATTTCGGGAATCGTTTTACGATAAGAATGTGAATGGTAAAGGTCAGTTTTTATGAATCTTAAATATGAATCACTTACATTCAAAGTGCGTCTTCTAAAAACATTGAAATCATTGAATCATTAATCATTAAATAATATAATCATTGAATCATTAATAATAATAATACTTGGCTAATTTATATAGCGCCATTGTTGAGAAATATCGCCTCAAGGGCGCTTTACAAACTTAAAACTGGCTAAATCTACCATAACACTATCGATATACTTAAAGCTATAGCTAATGTTTGGATGTGAAAAAGATTCGAACTTTTGTTTAGCAGTAGTTCGAGGATTGAGGATCGCGGATCATTGCATGAAAAGATATTATTTTTCTTGTGAGTTAAGATGCTAACGGATTAGCCTCTCTTTGTAAATTAGGGCAATTCTGTTATGTGTTGGATAATGGATTTTTCTGGCAATATGTGTTTTGAGTTTAGCTCTAAACTCTATCGAATCTTTTAATATTCTCAGATCATGTGGTAGTCTATTCCAGGCTTGGAGTAACAATATATGGAGAGACAGCTAATTCTTTTTACCCAACCTATACAAATTTAGGATAAATCACTTTCTCTGGGTTTTTACGTCGTACATCGTGAGAAAGAAAAAGACAACAAAATCTCCCGAATTATCACACCGTTTTAAAGTATTGTTAGAATGTTCTTCGTGTCCCGCGTCTCCCGTGACTCCGCCCACACGTTTTAATACGCGAAATAAATTAACTTAACTCAACGGTTTATTAGGTTACATGCTATTTATTTTTTTATAACAATACTGAAAAACTGGTTATACGAATAAACAATGGTTATACGAATTAATGGATGTATAAATACCCTGACCCTAGTCTTACATTATGTAAAACTCATAAAAAACTGACTACAGCAGCTTTCCCTCTTGTATATTATTGCTCTGAGATTCCCATCGTTGCAGATTCATCAAAATTAATTCAAATGTGAATCTTGGGCAAACCTTCAGTTTTAGGAGTGTTATGTTCTCTTATGCGGGTTTAGTATTTGCGGGACCTTATAGTATATAGAGTAGTATCTATCCAAGGCAGTGTAGTCAGTTTTTGATGATTTTTACAGGACTCGGCGGACCTGGGCGTGGCTAAGACTAAGGTTTGGGTATTTATACATCCATTCATAGCACATATCGACATAATGTTTTTGTTTATTCGTATACTGTATTGACATCGACAAAAATATAGCATATAACCTAAAAACCCTTTAGTTGTGTCAAGTTTAGTGGCATAATAAAAAATGTGGGCGGAGTCCCTGTAACAGTACATAAAATCGGTGTATTATATTTGTTGTCTCTTGCTCTCATGGTGTACGGGTTTAGTTTGTTTGGGTAAAAATAAGTGCGGGACGGCCGCAATGACTTATTTTTCTTCTGGTGCCCTCTCCTATCGGAGTTGGATAGCATCAGGACAATCTTCATCCTACAGGCTGAATCTCGGAAGAGCGGCGCTGATAAAAGTGTGCCATTAAAATAAAACAATTGTGGTAGATGCATTTCGGGTGAAAATGTATTCACAATACGTCCAACTTATTTCAATTCGGTTAGTTAAATATTAAATAAGACTTACTGTACGACAAAGATTTTGACTTGGCTGCAATTCAATATTAAAACGAGCGTTTTAAATAATTGTCAATTCCATAAAACGTTAGAAGTAGTCGACAGTACTTCCTCATTTAATTACACGGGCCAGTGGGAATTTCATAACACTGTTTTGGTGTAACGGTCCTATAAAACTGCGCGCTGTGCAGTTTAAATCGATGGAAGTCGTTTTGTTTTTATTGGAGAATTAAAATGGAATACCGCAATAGGCGCTGGTAATAAATATTGTGTTACCAAATAAATTGCGCCTATTGACCCGAATGAAAAATGTACAAAAACGCTTCGTATAATAAAACCACCGGGCGGTGTGAATTCAATAAATACATAATTACAGTATATGCAGTCTATGGATTGAAAGGAGCATTATTAAGTAAAATTTCATACTTATGTACGTAAGCCTCGCTGCATTATTTTATGACGAACAGACAAGATTCATCGGGTGATAAATTTTCTGCGGAGGCAAATTGTTTTGTTTCCAAAGTCATGAGAGTTAAAAATGTCGAGGCGTAAATCTTCGTTCGGCTGACGAGACGGGGAGCATTTTTCAAATTCTTATCCGATTTCCTCCCCACTCATGAGTTGGGCACGTACTCGTACTGGCGGACCGCTTTCTCTCCGCGGAGGTGCCAACATCTAGCTCCAGCACACAGCATCCTAATCTGAGGGAAAGTTGGGGGCAATCTTCTCTCTCGTCTCTCGTGGCGCGGGGCGAACAAAGGGTTGGCTGTGGGATCTGCAGCGATACACTACGTGACAAATGGCGTTGTTAACGTATAAAAATGAGAATTTGGATGCCACATTCCGATAGTGATGTGGTCCTAATCTGAGATAATGAAAAGGCGAACAGGACCCGGGTTGCCTTCCCCAAATCGGCCCAAAGCCACCGTGAACAAGTGAACACTGACAAAAGAAGGAATTCCAACCTATACGTTACGTGACATTTGCTCCACTTGGATGAATAAAGATAAGAATTTGATGTATTCAAAGCAGTTTGTAATGAATTCAAAAAAGTTTGTTACCTACCTGCTAGTACTGGGCGTTGATGCTAATTCGAAAAAATGCCACCATATCGATGGCAATCGTCAACTGATGCGACGATATTGATTTGAATAACAATAATCTCCTGTTGGGAGAGTTGAAACAATTGGATCGTTGGTGCCGTTGGGGGTGTAATTTTATAACAGCTATATTTTTCTTATCACCGGTAGACTCGCTTGACGCTAGGCGCTACGTATCGGCTGTTTCGGATAGGAAAATTCCCAAAGACGTCTAGTAGGGCGGTATACAACCAAAAGATCATTCCAAATTACGCATAATATCGATCGCGAAGTATATACTCTTACACCTTTTGTTGATTTGGCGTTAAAGCTAAAACAATAGGTACATAATCGGTGAATATTAAAACTGCGTTCCGTTGAATAATATTCGTATGCAGCTATTGATATCCAACTGTCGGCGCAAATTTTCGTCAATAGGGTTGGACGTTGACGGCATGTATGACGGCATGGTTAGCTGTTATTTCCATCAGCTAGTTATATTTTGATACAGTACTACTATCTCCCATTATAAGAAGAATTTTAATATGGATTCTTTGGTACTAAAACACTTTTGCACTTTATTTGTATTTATTTATATTTTGAAGTCCTTTACGTTTGTAATAGGTAAGAACTAGAGTTTTACAGAGGAATGTCTACACCAGAAGCGCAGTGTTACTCTAACTGATATTAACTGTGTCCGAGACTAATTGAATCTTCAATGATAATGATCCTCTCATATAGGATACATGGAGTTTATATAGTGGTAGAATAATCAATGTTTACAAGGTATGTCAATATCAGTTGGGGTAAATTTTAATCATTTCTTACAGATTAATACCCAAATAATTACGTAGATAGTTAAAATAACAACATTGATTCTACATTATGCACACGTTGGTTCTACAAACAATGATAAAGATAGTCAACCAAATAGGTTCAAAGTGTTATCAATCGGTGTGGGTAGGTACATAACAATTTATTAAGGTTATAATTAAAACAAGAAATAAGTGGACTATTTAACCTATTATTTTCCCCTCCAAGGGTCGGATCGAAAGGATTTCTGCAAACTGGAAATACTAAAGGCCATAATCAAAAATAATTAATCCAGAATATTTCCATTTGAAGGGTCGATGGGCTCGTCTTGGTAGGTATATCATGTTAACAGTTGAAATAATAATGTAAATGAGTTCATCGGCATCCTATTAAGTGAATTAATTCGCTAATTTGCTATCAAAGGATCGCAGAAACAAACGGTTAAGCGATAATGAATTATTTCCTTTGAGACTCGCGTGAATTTCGGAGACTTGTACGATATTCCTGACTCAAGCATGACTCAACCTGCGTGACTGACTTTAAAAAATATATTGAGTTGTTAAGATACAAAGAAACAGTACCGCGATTAATGTGAAGGATTAGTACTAGTGCTGTAGGAAACTAGTGCAGAAGTGTTTCGAAGAAATTTAAAAGTGTCGAGAAAAATATACAAGTTATAATACCGTTTTTACCCGGTCAATTTAAGCCGGTAGAATTAATATTCTTGAAATATGTTAATGCTTTTCAACACAATAGACAGCACAACTTTAACTCATAATACAACAAGCCCCCAGTATTCTAGCATTATCATTCTGATAAAAAATAATAAATCCGAGTGGAACATTACTGTTGTGAGAGATATTAAACATAATATTGAAAATGAATTGACTAACTAACCTTCACGCGATTTCGCCGCGGGGGGAGGCAAAGAGGAATCAATGGCACACAATTCTGCCCTAGTTCACGATTTAAGCACCCCTCGCATTTTTTGTTTTAGTGAATACCGCGCAAGAGTCCCAACTGCCCAAACCAGCTGAAGCCAGTGGGACTTTAGCATCCCAAATTCGGCTATGTTGGGAGGCTGAAGGTAGTTAAGAGGGGAAGTAGATAGGGGAAATGAAGGTTGGGAAGAACCTGGCTATTAAGATATCGTCACCAAACATGGATAAAACCATTTAAAGCAACTTCTCAATTCTGAATGGTGGTCTTTCACTAGCGCGATACTTAGAGTATCTACCACTCTGGAACGTGACACAAATATACTACATATTATTTTTTATTATTCATATTTGAAATAACACACATTTATATTAATAGTAAACATTTATTTGCACACGCCGGGATTTGAACCCGCGAACTCTGGATTCATGGTCAAGCGTCTTAATCACTCGACCACGGAGGCCGTCGTTACGTTAACATCGGACTTGCATGCCATTCAGTTCTTCTAATTGGCAAGACGACCATACATGGTTCAATCACACATACACCTCGAGGATTTCAAACCGATACACTTGTATAGAAAAAATTGCTTTCCGGATGAATTCGGGGAATTTCCAACTTTTAAAACGAAACCTACCGAGAAAGACTTTCCAGCAACGGAGCGAAAATTTTATTACAAGTCAGCAACGTGAAAAAATAACTCCGGCGTGGTTTAAAACGCAGGAAATACATTATCTAGTTGCTGAATAAGTTACAAGCCGTCGCCGGCGTATCGTGAACGGTGCATAATGAATGTGCGCAAGGTGACTCGATGAAAAGTTATGATTGGGGTGTTTTAAACAGCCTGGTCACACACCAACCGACTAGGGGAAGGGCTGTCGCAGCGATTCAAAAACCTCCCCTAAAACTGCGCGAGATATCAGCTGACGAAGCTGACCTAATTCTTAATCGAACCAACATTTATGAATTTATGAAAAGCGATTTTTTTAAAACGCAGGGATCAATCAAAACCATCCTATACAAACGGTGCTACTATAATGGAAATATAAGCTTTTTTATCGGAACTGTGTATTTCAGAAGATTCTAATTCGCAACAGTCAACCCTTAGATCCCAATGTCATCGCCTATCGGAAGATTGAAGGAACCTAAGCGCACACCAGACACTAGGTTCTGGAGAGCGTGCGGAGTGTCAAGTCCTAAAGCCAGGAAAAGAGAATGATAAAATACCCTAAAGAAATCAGAACTAAAGTCAAAACTCATATTTTCAGAAAATAATATCCATAAATAACAGAATAACATAATTGCCCTAATTTGCAAAGCTAGGCTAGCCAGTTAGAATCTTAACTCACTAGTATAAAAGTATATTTTCAAGCTGATCAGCAAATTCTCGAACTGCTGTTAAACAAAAAGTCCGAAACTTTTTCACAACCCGTGACAAATGTAAATATCGATAAGGTAATTCTAGCCATAGTTATGGGTATTACAATGGTAAATTTAGCCATATTTTTTGAGTTTTGTAAAGCGCTCTCGACGTGACATTTCATAAAAATGGCGCTTCATAAATTATCCATTAAGTATTATTATTATAACAACTCGACTCGACGATATGCGCAAACGCGAAAATAAAACGTACATAACTTTTTCATTAGTGGGATTATTAACATCGATCCGTTATTATTCTAGAACTGGTGTATTGATGTCAGTATTTAACATAAATTAAACTACAAATCCAGTATTTAAAAATGTCAGTTCTCGTTCATGTGAAGTTTTGACACAACGAAACTGACGGAGGCCACCATATTATAAGTGAATGTCAATTCGAAATCGGCTAGTGTCCGTTAATGTCTAATCGGATTAATAAATCAAAATATACGTAATCTTATTGCTTACTGTGTTCTTAAAATGGAATTAAATTTGTAATTTTTTTATGACTAGCTTATATTTTATGAACACTGTTGTATCAACCCTCGATATCAAACAGGGTTGAGTCACAGGGAGGCAGAGGGTTGAATGGATGATTCATTACCACTCATGGTGGATGTAAATGCACGCGATTGTTAAACTATAAAATATCTACATATTATCATGGAGCCCGGTATCCATGCGTGGTACAAAGTGCCAACGGCTTTACCCCATGCATCACAGTCTGAAAATGAAAGTCAATTTCTGAATAAAATTCATAAATGCTTCGCTGTTTCATATTTTTTGTAGCAATAAATACAAAGAATTCACAAAACTTCAATGAATATATTCATGTCTTATGTAAATTGAAATTACATATTCAAAAAAAAGTTTTACTTTCTTTATTTGTGAAAAGTTGAATGGCTTTGTTGAAAATACTTCAATGGCAGATTTCTTTGTTCTTTTATGAATATAAACAATGATGTGTTCCAGACATGAATTATGAAAAAAAAAAACGAGTGAATAATGAACAGTTTGTTGCTGATAAACGCCCGGCGCTCGATGAAGCAAATAATTCAATAACTGGAGAGTTCAATCAACATTGGAAAATGCTTCAAAACATCGAGTGATTCATGATTCGATTAAAATGATTTAATGAAGAACTACACCGCTAAAAGGCGGTATACATTTTTATCAAATTGACAGAGGTAAAGATCACTAGGTCGGGCCTAATTCTATCAAAGTTGCAACTTGATTTCCTTCAAAGGTACACCCAAAAAGGTAATTTAGTACATTGTGTGAAATCCCTGTATCATTGCACGCGAGGGAAAGAATACCAGGTTTACAATACTTTTCACCTGTACTTGGAATTCCACAATTTAAAGGTTACCGTCGGGACGCCTCGTTCCACGCAGGGCATTATGCATGAAGCAATCGGCGCCGGTCAAACGGGCGGCGGCCTTACCCTTATTCGGCTTATTAAGTCGTAACGGGGGTGGACCCTAAAAACGATAAAATAACAGGTATTTTGAGGCCCTGGAAAAACGTTGACAACTTTATCGAGAAATAGTTCAGTCGTGTATAAGCCTCATTTTCACAGAAATTCTTAATTTTTTGATTTAAGGCAGTATACGAGTACAGTGTATGGGTGTGGTTTTTTTACTAACCGAAAATTGCGAAATGTTCGGAGTTAAAGGCGATGTGAGACCTGCGTCGCCCAGAAAATAAAAACCAACTGAGTATGATGAAACAGGATAAAAAAGTAAGGTATCACTCTTAGAGTACATAGAGTGGTACCTATCCAAGGCAGTGTAGTCAGTTTTTGATGATTTTTGCCGGACTCGGCAGACCTGGGCGTGGTTAGGACCTGGGCTAGGGTATTTATACATCCATTCATAGCACATGTCGACAAAATGTTTTTATTTATTCGTATGACCACTTTTTCACAGTATTGTTATCAACAAAAATATAGCATATAACCTAAAAAACCATTTAGTTGTGTCGAGTTCATTCGCATATGAAAACATGTGGGCGGAGTCCCCGGAGACGTAGGAGACCAAGATCACTCTTACAGTACATAAAAGCGGTGTGTTATTTTTGCTGTCTCTTTCTCTCTCATCGTGTACGACGTAAAAACCCGGAGAAAGTGATTTATCGCAAGTTTGTATAGGTTGGGTAAAAATAATTAGCTCTCTCTCCATACATTGTTTCTCCCAATGTATCACTATTACTATCGTTATTTTTTAATTTTATTTTACTGCATTATTAATGGTGAAAAAAAACATGTTTTTACCAACCAATTAATATCAAGTGTTTAAACATTGAGTAGTTAGAAAAGTACACAGCTAAAGCCTTTTTTGCTGTCGTCAAATTTTTTTATTCAGAATAATATGAATCACTGTTTATGGCTGTATTATACTCGTGAATCAGGAATAATTTATGATTCTGTACAAACGGAATTGCCATTTTACATTCTTAATTATACAATTATTTACCTGACGTTTCAGGTGCTATTTTGGTAGAGCGTTCATTACGTGTTATGATCTCATCGCACGTAACATTGAAGATTACTTTTATTATACGAGCTTGTCAGGTTTAAAAACATTGTTTAAAGTAATGAAAACACTCGCTACCAGTATGAAATATAGAGTTATTGAAGATATTAGTGAAGATAAACGGAACAGGTATATAGGATAAGCGGTAACGCTTGATTTGCAACAAAAAAAACATCAAATTTAAGCCAAAGTGATTTGTGATACTTTTATTAAAATCGTTTGATTGTTAAATTAAGTAGTTTGTGCAGATAATTTGGGACAGGTTTGATGATCTAGATTTCAAACGTGTTTGACTATTCCCCGAATACTAACGGCACATTCGGTAGCCTTAGACATGAACAACAAAGCAGCATGCAAAAACAATTTTTTATTTTTATTTTAAACACAAGAGTTCACGAAGAAAAAAATAAGGCGGCGACTAATTTTAAAATTGACACAATATCGTCGCCGGAAAGGCAAAAGGGCTTAAGCGACACTAGTAAAACATGAGTTTAATCTGCAGTTTTGGTCAGTTTATTTTTCTCTGTTTGATTCTGAGGACTTTAGTGGCCCTTCAGCCGTCTAAAATATATTTACCGTTTGGAAGAAGGCTTGACTCAAGCGACACAAGTTTGGTTTTTTTAGGTTTTTGTCGCTTCAGGTAATTCAGTGAGAGCATTGACTTACCTGAGTTAACATTTTTTTTAATCCAACCAGGTACAGAAGACTGTGCTCCTGGTGTAAACTTTTCAAAATGGCATTTCAGCCCCTTAGCCTTTCCGGCGACGATATTATAGTATATATATTTAAAATATAAATTGATAGGGTTTGGTAAATGTCTGTTATATCAAAGTATAGTTTAAGAATGAAAAATCCTCCGTACATTCACACAAAATGTATGCTGATCACAGCGACGATTGTCACGAGATGTATGCCATAACGCAGCGTGTTACATATTCAGAACAGGGGCAAATCGAATTGGCGACAACCCTTTGAAGGTAAAGGGGGAGGACATGCGTTTCCAAGCCAATCATGTTTCCATTAGCCAGTCTTGAAATGGGAAATATTAATATAACGCCATTTTAAATCATCATCAGAACAGAAAATTGTTGTTATTAAACTGTGTCGAAATCGGCGAGGATCTGCATAGATGCAATCCGGAAATAAGATTATTTACGCTTATAATAAGCGTTTTTATTATATTCCATGAAAAGAGTTACGAAGAATTTATTTGTTATGGAAAATTGGATTAAGTGTCACTGTATCACGGAGATAGAACGCTTGCGTCACAACAAAACCATTTATAATAATTGATTAACAGGATAGGTTGATTGCAACCTAAACAATACATCTTCATATTACATGATCCACTGCTTGGCGGAGTTGTCAGTTTAGTTGGCAACTCAAAGCAAGAATATATTAAATATGGAGAGAGATGCTAAACATTTTTACCCAACCTATACAACTTTACGATAAATCACTTTCTCCTGGCTTTTACGTCGTAAACCGTGGGAGCGAAAGCGATAAGACAAGTTCTCACACAATATAGCACCGATTTTAGGTATGTAAGCATGTTCTCCGTCTCCCGCGTCTCCGGCGACTCCGCCCGCTACGTTTTGTTATGCCACATAACAGGAGAGAGCTCAACGGTATTTTAGGTTATATCCTACATTTTTGTTTACAACAATACTGTGAAAAAGTGGAAAAAAATGTGTCGACATGTGCTATGAATGGATGCACAAATACCCTAGCCCTAGTCACGCCCCAGTCAGGCAAAAACATCAATACTGACTACACTAGCGCTCCCTCCTGGTATATTATTGATTTGAGCTTGCGTCACAACAAAACCATTGATTAACAGGGTAGGTGCAACCTAAAAAATACATCTTTATATTACATGAAACGACGCACTGCTTGGCGGAGTTGTCAGTTTAGTTGGCAACAATCCACTGTTGTCGGAGTAACCAGATAGGAAAGGTAATTAATCGAACGCACGCTGCATTCATATCTGAACTGAAACACAATATTAAAACGAAAGGATATATTTATTTAGTTTTTGTTTGATAAATTGATGTCAGACGATATTTGATTTCGGCAGTGGGCGTCTGGTCGTTTACCGACCCAACTACGGACCGGGCGGTTGAGAGAATTAAATGCTCGCAGGTTTTTACACTTATAAATACTCGGTTGGTTCGTCAATCAAATAGAGTTTTACATCTGCTGTTTTTTGCTCATAAACTACTGAACGGTGTATTATTGATACCTGACATCCTGGCGGAAATTGGATTTTATGTCGCTGATAATTTCACGCGAGGCCGCCAACACAGGCTTTTGTTTCTTCCCAGGTGCAGAACTAACATACCAATGGTGATGCCCCTGGGAAGACTAACTAGGTAAATTAACTGCCTCGCAGGAAATTTGGATATTTTTCACACGAGCTACAACAAGTTTAAGTAAGAACTAGCTATTAGGTTCTAACTTTATTATGTACTTCTTGAAAACTGTTTTTTTTTTGTTTTTAAACCTATTTTTACCATAATTTTTGTGTAATTATGATTACCATTTTTGTGTTTTTTGCAATGTCTTTGTATAAAACTGTTTTTGCAAACATAAAATAGAATAAATAAATAAAAATCTGATCCGAGCCATAATTCGACGCGACTGTTTGTGTTACGGGGGTTTCGCTGCTCGCACAACTATATTGAAACTAATGCTGTTCGAATGTGACAAATGCGATTTAAACGATATGCTAATGATTATGAATTGGATATGTATATACACCGGGGTTAACACCTAGGAACTCATAGCAGAACGCAGAAAAAAAAACTAAGCAATGGATGAATAATACTACAATTTGGTTTAATTGGCTTAGGTGGGACATATGATAATTTTTAAATCCACTTAAAATAATTCAAAGACTGATAATTAAGGAAATCTTAGAAAAACCAGCATTTTTTTTTACTGAAACCGTTTAAATGAATATTCAATGTACCTGCAATAGATAACAAATATAAAATATTTAATAATACAAATTTATAAAGAAAAACAGCTAAATAACTTACAACTTAATATTTCTGCTACGAGTAGATATCAGAATAACATTCAAATCCCAAAATTTAACACTAAGCATTGTCAAAAAAGCTACATCTATCTAGGAATAACTTACTTTAACAATCGTTCCTGTAAATCTAAAAACTATAGATAGTATCATAGACATAAAATACAAGACACGTCATATTCATACAAATCTTACGAAAAATGAAACACCACTAGTACCGTCTTGTTTTCCGTTTCACCCGCTTATGAATAGGATACCAGTATTGTTTTCCGTTTCACCCACTTATGAATAGGATAGCCATTCAAAAGAATATGTATGTACGGATGAGATAGCCATATGAACGTCCAATGCTTCTGTTATAATCGTGTATCACGCCACTAGCCGTGGTTGTCTTCCACATACTTATGTATTTCCGCATTCGCTGTCTCTTTAAATAATAAGAAGTGATTTGTGGGTAATTATGAATGGAAAGAAACTCCATGAGATATGTTTTTTGCTCCCGAATGATTTTTGCACCTCTCAAGGCATTTTTTCTCAGAAAGGAACGTACAGCAACGCGTTTGTGACAGCTGGTGACGAAGTTGAAATATTACATCAAACAACTTTAACAGTCCTTAATAATTGTTATTATAATTTTTGTATTGATAACTGTTTTTCTTCTTATTCTACAAACCTTGTGTTATCATTATTTACTAACATTTATTACTATAACTAATTTTACTCAAATATTTATTATTTATTTATTTATATTAGTATTTTCTTTGCTGTATTGTAAAAAACTAAACAATATTTTATTATTTGAGCGAAATTCCCTTACAAACCTTGTTCTTTATGGTGTGGAACAGTTTATATGTTTATTTTGTAATACACTGTGCAAAAATTTGTAACAATTATCTTAGTAATCAATTGTTTATTTTTAAATTGTAAAAAATAAACTTATGTCAAATAATAAAGATAAATAAAAAAAATGTTTTCACAGTAGCAACAAACTGTTGTATGATTGTAAGGATACGTATTTATTTATCCTATGGAACTGGCCAGTACAATTTATTATATGAACAATAGCACGCAATTTCTTTGTTTTCGAACAGGCGTGTGCCACAAATTCGATAGCAAAACAAACGAACACATATTTGAGCGATAGAATGCCACGGACGAGAGGGTACTGAATGCACGCGAAACAAAAATGTTATTCGTTCGTAGGTTTTAAATAAATTGCATTCGCACATCCTCATGCGATCATTTTACACGCGCGAAATTTATGTGACGGGCTTAGCTATTTATTATTCAGCGACAATGTGACCCGACCTGACTTCCAATGACACACACATTCGGGAGGTAGACATGTGACATAACGAGGTACAAACTGTATCAGGGTGGGTACAGATTATTTTATTCCACGTTATCAAGTCTTTTAGATACTCGCTTGTATCTAGATTGCATGTAGTTGGTAATACATACGCAGATGAGGCTGATATATTTAACTGCACGGAATGTAGATACAAGAAGACTATAACATCATATATCTTTAATCAATAATATTTTTATGTTTTCAAACACTATTTTTTACTACTTTACAACTATTCCTTATTTTGTTTCTGCATATAATTCTCATTTTTTCACTGTCAATTGCAAACCTTTTAATGTAAAAGCCCTTTCGGGCGTATACAATAAAATAAAATAATTAATCTAAGGGTTTAAGATTATTGATTTTATGAGTCATTATTCATAACCATAAACTGTAAAGTCATGAATGCAAGGTCCAACAAACAAACAACTCAATGCCACAAGGTCCGGCCAGGCAGGGCTCATATATAACTGCTGCAGAAAAAGACCTCGCAATCACCAAAATTAAAAACAAATGCGTTTGGTAAATGCTGGTTAATGATATTTTAGTAGTTGTGTTGTAGTAGCAAGGACACATTGAAATCTTTGATTGAATCAATGCCTTCGAGATACCTATTGCAAAGAAGATCATTAGAGTGTTGGCACCAATCGCAAATACAGAATTTGAAACGTAATAAAATACGTAACAATCGTGAAATAAAAATAAAAATAACAGCGAAAAATCTCTGCATGAGCGGCGATCCGACTAATTGCAGGAATGAGGTTTTCACGTCATTATGAGGGCATTCGCCATGCTTCAAGTATTGAAGAATAAGTTATTACATGGTATTATAATGTGTAACGTGCATCACACGCAACCATGGGATAAGATTATGTTACCAAGTCACAAATGGTCTTCAGGAGAGTAAAATAAACGAACGAGTACAAAAGGTGATTTTTTTAGATTCGTTCAAACATGAAGTTTCTAATAGGGACCTTTTGAATTTTTTTTACTGTGAACACTACACAAGAGTGAATGAAGTTCTTTAGCGCTTTTGACACAGTGGCTGTATATTTTAACAGACAATGCGTTATTTGCACTCCAACAAAATCCCATTAGCGTTGCACCTGAGCGAATGGGAGATACACGTGTACCCTTTGCAGGTAGAAAGAAGACTAAACGTATTCACGAGAACGTATTTATTTTTTTCTTAGGAAAATGTGTATATAGTAGTATCATGCAGCCAGTCGTTCTGGTATGACTTTCCCAAGATCATTTGCATAAAACACAGCAAATTAAACCGTTGAAAAGGCGAGTTTTTAAATGAGTTTTTCTCACGCTCGCCGGGCAGAACAAATGATAATTATTGGTCTCGATGTCTATGACATGAGCTGTGTTGAAATCAATTTGGGTGTGTTCAAAGTTGTTAATCGAAATGTTGACATTTCAAGAGCCTCTCTACACGATTGCAGTTAAAAATAAATTTATCGTAGGCGGCTATTCCACGACTCGGATGGCGTGAATCATTCTACTTTATTTATGGCAAGGATAGTTGTGTATCGTTCGGGAAAAAAGTAAATGACGAGTTACCTTACTCAATGGTAAAATTAAGGAACATAGACAAATAAACGATTATTGTGCGTTTAGCGAATTGCGAGCGGCTAGGATTTGGTAAAATTGTAACCCAAGCTGACAGTTATTGTTGGAATCCTAGAGTACATAGAGTAGTACCTATCGAAGGTGGTGTAGTCAGTTTTTGATGATTTTTACCGGACTCGGTAGACCTGGGCGTGGCTAAGACTAAGGCTAGGGTATTTATAAATCAATTCATAGCACATATCGACATAATGTTTTTGTTTATTCGTATAACCATTTTTTTAAAGTATTGTTGTCAACAAAAATATAGCATATAACCTAAAAAACCGTTTAGTTGTGTCAAGTTAAGTGGCATAATAAAAAAATGTGGGCGGAGTCCCGCGGTGACCCAGAAGATCATCGTTACAGTACATAGAAGCGGTGTATTATATTTGTTGTCTCTTTTTTCTCTCATGGTGTACGACGTGAAAACCCGGAGAAACCGATTTATCGTAAGTTTGTATAGGTTGGGTAGAAATAATTAGCTCTCTCTCCATATATTGTTACTCCAAGGTTGGAATAGTGGTAAACTTGAGTGATCAAACTAGGTATGGTGACGGCCTCCGTGGTCGAGTGGTAAGACGTTCGACTACGAATCATCAGTCGTAACACATATGATTAATTTAAAATAGTGTATTTGCGGAACGTTTTTTTTATTTTTTATAGTGAATACTGCACAAGAGTCCCAACTGTCTAGAGCCAGTTAGACTATGGCATCCCCGATCGGGGCATGTTGTGAGCCTGAAGGTAGTGGGGAGGGGAAGGAGATGGGGAAGAGGAAGGCTGGAAAGCACCTGGCTATTCAGATCTGATCACAAACGGCTAAAGCCATTTCAATTAAACAACGTTTCGATTCTGATACTTAGAGTATCTACCACTCTGGAACGTGTCGTAAATATACTTTACATTATTTTACATGAATTAAATGTGTTATATCACATATTAATAAAGTTATTTGCGCACGCCGGGTTTAAACCCGCGACCTTTGGATTCGTAATCGAGTGTCTTACCACTCGGTCATGGAGGCCGCCCGTTCCAGAGTGGTAGATACTCGTATCGCCCTGGTGAAAGACCACCATTCAGAATCGAAACTTTGCTTGAAGTGTTTGGTTACCAGATGTAAGTAGCCAGGTACTTACCAACCTTCCCCTTCCCCATGTCCTCCAAGAAATTGGCCTGCGTGACTTTCACATCGTATTCGTTTTTAGGCGTTGTACAACATACAGGAAGATACCAAACATATATTTACTCATCCGGTTAAATTATTAATTGCAGTTGAATAACCAAGAAGATAAAAAGCTAATCTCATGTTGAGTGTCCCATTTAGGTGGAAGACTTAGATAAGGCAAGGTAAATGTTTACTTGCGTTGATTGAAACTTCATTTTATCATAATCAGTATGTACGCAAAATGAGAATTTGTAGCAATATTTTTTTTTTAAATAATGAAAAGTAATTATAAAACGTACATAAACAGTTAAGAAAAATTAAAAACAAAGATTGGAATAAAAACATACAAACTACTTACTTACATGAATAATGTGCATTCAATGCATAAATGGTATTGTCGAATTTGTTTTGGTGACGTAAACAGGATCTGACAGTTAACGAACCTGTAACAAAACAAAAATAAAACGTTAGCGACAGAATATAACATCATACAAAAAGGACATCATGAATTTACATGAATCGTGGATAGTGTTCAACACTGCAGTCTGTTGTATACGAGTACACTGTACACCCAAACACGTGAGCAAATACGCACCAAGCAAACAGACAAACGAGAATGCAGTGGTGAACAGTTTTTTTTTAAATATTAATATTGGCATAAAAACCAATTTCCGAAGAAAAAACTTCAATTTATGCATGGCAAGAAATAACTGTTTTGAGATAAGTTATTTGCAGTTTTTTTTTAATAAAAATGACAAGTCTATGTGAGGATGTGCATGTGCATGGAAGGACACAATAAACTTCAACGTGCCAATAGTACCAAATGTATATATCATTTTGAATGTTAACAGAATTCCAGAAATGTTGATGTAATTACAAAAGAGTAAAGAGACAGATAAAGTAGTCCCCACCGGGATAGGGCGTGGACCTTGGAAAGGGCTCGACACCCAGTGGAATGGGACAAACGATTGCCACCCAGTTAGGCCTATTTTACCAAACAGACTGGATATTTACATAGGCACTAGCTTAGCTTCTCGAATTACTTAGCCCAAAGTCAAATGTCAGTTTCGACTCACCCTAGTTTAAACCACGAAAAATAATCTGACATTAAGCAAACGGTGTTTGATTTGGGTGTTGCTCTACACGCTACTCAAACACCTCGGCCAACAGCTAACACTATAAAAGTAACTTATTGCCGACTAGAAACAAACGAATTAAACGTTTCGTTTAACGACCTAAAAAATCAATTCCATTGTACCGTATTCTCATGTTCAAACGCAATTTAGAAAAGCATGATTATAAATCTTACCCCACCAGAAAAACGTATGAATTATTATTATATGCAAGTGAATACACAGTACCTATTGAATTCACAAAAAAAATCACGGAATTCATTTTTACGTAGCCGATACAAACGATTTAAATAATTTTAAAACATAAAAATAATTGGCAATCAGTGAAGGTCTGATTAACATCGCTACATATTGTGGAATAAATACACCACCGGAGCTCGAATATATACAATTACCACACGTTAATACAATGTACAAAAGACAGAAAAGCAAATAACTAGTAAAGGAGGGTTGGTACTTCGATAGAAATAGTTACAATATGAGGATAATAGGACTAAGGCAGCCTCTCGTGTCCTGGCCGTGACTACAATTTCTTCCTTTTCCATTCTTATGTGTAAGTCGGTAATGATACAACCTTCGCATGTGGCTGAGCCACCCGCAAAGTAAAAAAAAACAGCAGCACTGCAGATCTCGTTGGGAGATTATCAGATGGGGTGACACAATTTATTTTCCTGGATATGTTTTTAATTAAAGAGCCACTTCGTACCGCGGGGATGCCGAGAGAAATAAAAGATTAATCTGGGGAAATATAATGGAGAAAGAAAAAACCCTTCGTGGAAATGTTCTAATACTTAATAAAATAATAGATGTAGTATCCGTTAGTCGTCGGTAATTATTTCTCCTTATAAAAAAATAATAATGTAAAATTATATTGAAGCAATGTTTTCGTAGTAAAAACATTAAATTCTCATCACTTTGACACTTCACTAAATCCTCACCGCATCAAAACAAGAATGGCGAAACTATGGAGGCTAAATGTAAGGTATTTGGAACAAAGTGTAAAAATAATCTAATTATTTGACCAGCAGACAGCTCGTCTCTCCGCTCAGGTGATGCACAGGTGGAATATGGACTGAAATATTGGAACCGTCCTTCGTACAGGGACAGGTGAGGAAAGATAACATTATCATTATTGATGGGCAAAGACGTTAATAAATTATAACTACTTTTATCAGTGTAAATAACTTTTTAATTTTTTTATAAGGAAATTCCATCACGAATTATAAATTATTGAAGATAACAATATTGAAAAAATCAGACCCCAAATTAGAAATACTACATACTAAATTATCAATTAAATTTATATTCAGAGCATCGTTCTAAATATGTTCCTGGACAACTGCTGTATCCAACACACACCCCTTTTTCATATCCAACCTTTGTGACATTTCCCAATTTAACACTGAATTAACTTATACTTATATTAATATTTGGTATGTCAATGTTATTAGTTGAGCTTTATTTAATTTAAGTCATTATAACTTATATACTATTTGACGATATTAAATATAACTAATTACTATAACTTATATATTACTGGATATTGCATACAAATGGATTTTATGTGGTTCTTACAAAATATGTTTAATTTATTCATCGGTGTAATTTTGATGGTTTCCGGCAGCGCATTATAATATTTCATCCCTTAGTAAAATAAACTCTTTTGCGTATTGGTTTTTTTTGTAGTCTGATTTCTTTACACGTATTTGTATTATGTCTGTGAATGTCCGCGTTATAAATAATTTTGTTAGAAAAATATTTTGGTAATTGTTTTTTTTTGTTTTTTTATTTTTTATATTAATATCATTATGTTTAATGTCAGCATCTGTTTAGCTGTTAGTTACACTTTAGTTTTGAAAGCTTAAATAAATAGTTTTCTTAAATTTAATCTAATATTAATTACTTACCCCAGCAAGTAAGATGAAACATTGAAATTAAAATCTATTTGGAAGGGATCTGTCTTATTAAGCTCAAAGCTCGGTGTCTTCCACGTCCAGCTCGGGCGGATCGGCTCATTATAATAAAAATAATGCCTTGAATCTAAACAATGAGGCTGGCTTCGTTCTTACTCATTTGCTGACAATGCTTACTGCTTTCTTCGAAGGCGGCACCAACCAGTGATGAAAAAACTAGCGTAAGTATTCCTACACTAAAAATAATTGTACTGATTTTATTTGTTCAAGATAGCCGGCATTTATGCGCAGTACCTAATCTTGATAACATTTTACTATACCTATTAATTTTACGGAAAGATATCACGAGTTTTTTTTAGATAATAATATGTATGGTATGATTTTTGTGAATACAATGCAAAAGAGTGTTAAAATTAATCGAAAAATAATTACTACATTAAAAAACTGGTTTTAAATCCAACTTTTTCTACATATATACATTTGAAAGAAAACTAATAGATTGTATTATTTTGAGTGAAGTATCAATTTGGGTTGAACAGCTAAATTTATTTATATAAATCTAATAATGTGTAAGGGAGGGATAACAACAAGTATTTAGAACAGTAAAATATTCTTTTATTTACTGGAAGAGAATTTTAATAAAAAAACTTTTAAGTAGGTAGGAACATTCACATTATATGTCATTAAATACCTACGACATAGATTTTATCCAACTTTCCATTATTAGATTTTGCTTGTGTATTTAGGTATAAGAGGAGTGTACATGAATACAATAGTGTACAGATTATCAAATAGTTTAAAAAATCGTTTTTTTATACCTAGGTAGCAGGCGGCGCAAGTTGGCGCAAATAAAATAAATCTCCAAAGAAGCGAAGCTAACATTCCACAATGGAGTGCTTATACCAACCCTGATGCATGGCAGTGAGGCATGGAACTGGCAGAGGAAGGATTTCAGTAGACTGAATGCTGTAGAAATGAGATCCCTGAGGCTTATGTTTGGTAAAATCACGTGTGATCGTGTTAAAAATGTGGATGTCCGTAAAAAATGCAAGGCTGACGTAAACGTAATGAATAAGATTCAGAAAGGGAGGATGGTTTGGGCATGTAGAGCGGATTAACGAAGAAATGATCAAATTAATCAAATACTTGAGACGGGCCATGTCAGTCAGAATAACAGAAGAGAATGTATGCATGAGAATGAAGTAAGGAGCGTGCGCCAAGACAGATTTGTATAGCGGTCCATCCTCTCTCCTTACCCCGCATGGTTAGGTAGTTAGTTAAGAGCTAGAAGTAAGGTAACCATGAAAGGACATTGAAAATAAGTTGGTTGAACGCTTCCATAGTTGCCCTGCATCTTTTACAGTTATTTGATAGGACAGTGCCACCTATCCAGACAATTTATTCGTTTTTAATGTATGTTGTCTGACATAAATTACCCCGATGGCGGTGGCAGGGCGTGGACGGAGCTAGAGAGGGCGCTAGTGGTGAACAAAGCCTGTAACGTTTCAATTTCCTATTAAGGTGCCCATCTAACTAGGGGTTTATGGATGGAATTCGAATCGATACATTCGGAAAAGGCCACTATTTTAGGCTTGGCTCATAAATTAATTAGGTAAGTACCGACAGTTTAACGAAGCTTTATTCGACCATGTGTGTCCATTAAAAATATCACTACGAGTGATCGGTAACTAGATTCACTGTTTGTAATTTTAACAATCCTTTAAACAGTAGACGTGCTAAGTTGACTACAAAAGAAAATAATTAAAATCAGATAAAAATAATTGATCTCAATTGAAATCTTAATTGGGCGTCATAGATCGACACGACTACCAGTATTGTCATGCTAATCTCTGACAAGGACACGGGAATAGAATCATTATAAAAAGTGCTAAAAGAATGAGTGAACATTACGAGTCCCTCACGCTCACCCATATTTCGTGTAGTAATATCATAGTAAAGGAACAATAGTCGACTCACCTAGAAATATAAGTAGGATACCGTGACGTTATAATCTGCACCTTGAATTGCTAATTGAATAAGCAGCATTCCTAATACAGGTGTTGTTCTGCTCTAGTTTTTACAGTGACAATAGATAGTCATACAGTAAACAAAGTCTCTACATAATAGGTGTACGTAACTACGTTATAAGAACTTTAAACTCATTTAAAAAAATTACAAAATGGAATTTAAATGTTAAAAAATATATAATCAACTGTCTGGAGGCAGTGGAACAATACAATATTTGTATAAAAATAATTCAAAAAAGCCATTTCAAAAAAATATTATTTTATATTTTTGTGAACTTTTATTACCATTACTTGGTTCAGTTATTTAAAAAAATCATAATTAACAATTTTTTTTTGGTTTCAGACTATTTTCAACACTTCCGCGACCAAGTATAATATTTTGCAGATTCAAAATTTTTTTTTTTTTAAAACCAAACAACATATTTTTTCTTTACATTTCTACGTTGGGGTTTGTACCCGCCAATAGGCCGAGAGGCAAGGATCTTACTGATCTACCACGGAGGTGTGGGTAAATGGTATGAAGAATTTAATCGTAGATAATAAAAAAATATCTTCCATAAAAATATTTAGAGTTCAATAATTTGAAAATGAACTCTTAAAAATATAACATATTGTAGTAAACAATTTAACGTTGAAAAGAACCTACAGCCATAAAAACATTTTTTAAAAACTAAATACAGAATTATTTGTCAAAGTACTTATTTTCTATAAGAATGCGTGGAATTGAAAACAATTCGAATCATGAAATATTGGTTTTTATATAAACGATCATATTATATTATAATAATTATGAAATATCAAAAAATAAAATATTTGATACAAATCGCTTGGTTGAAGAAAGACAAAATAAATTTAAGCAACGTATTATTATCAAACTAAAAATAGAAATTCAGTAAAATTAGATAAATTTAAAAATAAAGTGAGAAGTATTTTTTCCTCTAAAAAAGCATTCAAGAATAAACAAGTTCTAGATTTTTGTAAAAATAAAAACTAAAAATATTTTTTTCAAATTCCAAAATTAAATTTCAGTCGTTTAGAAAAAAAAAATCACCTTTAAAATCATTAGTAGTTCAGAAAACTTGTGTACCAAAACAATTAGTGATAAATTAAAACAAAATAATTTAATATTAACCAAAGCAGACAAAGGTAACACAGTTATAATTATGGACCAAGTTTATTATCAAAGTTAAAACTTCACAGGAAGTGACAGTTTTAAAATATTGTCAAAAGATCCAACCAATAAATATCAACAGAGATCAGATTTATTTAAATCACCTAATTTTAAATTTTGTTTAAAATATCACAAATTTACATAATATCTTTTAATATTATTCTCCCAAATACACACTTAGAAATTAGTTTGAATTAATGGATGCTATTAAAAACTTCAGTTCTATCATTTAATTAGAAAATGATTTCTTTTGGTGTTATACATTTACTCTCGAACATTTCAGTCACCGAAAGAAAAACATTAATTTTAAAATTATTACACACATTTAATTTACTAAAAGAATTTAGAAAATACTTTTTGCGACTTTTTAACTGAACTATATTAAAATTAATTTAATTTAAATTACGTTATATATCAATAAACCGAAGGTTTGTCAATGGGAGGGGACTAGTCCACTTATAGCAGATATATTCACGAATGACTTACAATGCTGACTGCTGACCTTGTACAAATCGCAAGTACGCCCCACTGTTGAATTTGGCAGCCACCTCTGGTCTGGAGCCCCTAAATACCTGAAAAACCCTTGACTCTGTGCAGAAACGGGCGGCCCGTTTGATAGATTCTCCTATCTTAACAAACGGATTGCAAACTTTGGAGCACAGACGTCAGGTGGGAATGCTGTCCTTGTTCTACAGGTATTTCAATGGAAGATGCTCCGAGGACCCAAGTTCACTCCTTCCTTTCCTTAAAAAAACCCTCCACACAGCATCCCCAAAGATGACATAGACATAGTAAAAAAAAAAAAAACCAAAAACATATAATTGTAATTCCCCTCTTGTTATTTTATGGAAGAGATATGTTGATCATATATTTTATGTTTAAGAGGATACAGATAGATGGAAAACATAACTTTTTCCTTGCTCTTTTAAATACCTTCCATAAAAATACACAAATTATAATAGAAACAGGTAAAGAATGACAAATAACATTTTTTGGACCTAACTTTAACTATTTTAAATAATAAAATTGATCTTATTTCGTAAACCAACTAATGCTCTAATACATAACACTTCCAATTCTGTATCACATAAACATTTCGCTTTTCACTCCATGGTCCATCGTTCAATTAATTGTTCCATTCTCTACAATTTTTTTTAGTTAAACACAAAATTGACAAATAGCTTTAAGAGGAAACAGTACCCTTAGTATAAATCGGTAGGGGCGTTCCCGAAAATGGACCGAGACTTAAAGAGAGAATTGTGAATAATTAAAGTTTTATTTTAATTTGATTGACCTATTATTTTTGTAATATAACTTAAATGATTTCAGTTTAATTTAATTTAACATCATTTGTTTTTAACAAATTTAACTTTTTGTAATATAATTTATTTTGATTTTACTTCGTTTAATTTTGATAAATAGTAAGTATTTTTATTGAATTAGAGTTAGTACTTTTTTATCAAAATTCTTAATAGATATTTAAATATGTATTTAAAACAACTTTTTTTTTTTTTTCAAAACAAAAACAACAAAAAAATATTAAGATTATAATGTGTTGTGTTAAATATTTATAATTTTTCGTTATTTTGAATTTCCTTTACTTGCCCTGAATACGTCGTAAACATGTTATTGTGACGAAACCAGCTAGCAAAAAAAAAAAACAAATCCATTTAGATATAAGTAAAACAATTTTTTTTCATCTGCTACCATTTGTATTATTTTTCATTGAACTGGAATAAGCAGTGAGGGGAAATAAATCAGAACGAGATGAAAACAATTTAAATAATAAAGGCTATCGGATACAATGAATTCACTTTGTTGTTTCGTTGATCATAATACCAAACTGATAAGTTAAATGTAAAAATATATTGATAAAAGCACCGCCACAACTACTAGAATTATTATTCGTCAGCACCTATCTGCTTTCATACGAACAGGCAACCATTTGTTCACGTAACCAAACGATGCGATAGGCATTTTGCCATTTATCCCTTTATTGAAATATTAATCCAGTTGATATTATTAGAAAAAATAATGGAATCATGCATCACGTTCGTGGATATAAAAAAAAACAAAAAAGACCAAACCTTCGCTTGATTCCTGAACAAATTATATGAGGCACACATTGGAGTACCAGTTGATGAACAGGTTGGTCTTAAATTAATTAACGAGAAAAACTTTGGCATCCTTTATCAATGTGTTATAACAATTGTTGATAAAACAAAAAGATAGTTGCTCAAACGAAACAAATATCATAAATAAAATAACTGGTATACGATGTATTTTCTTCTGGTAAAGTGTCCGTAGTAATTGGAATAAAAATGATAAAAATCTGTACATTGCTTCATTGCACCCACGAGCTTGCATGTAACAAGATCCATGTTAATTAATGATTATTACCAGCATCGTTTCTGGTCCACGTGTGCTGCTGCGAGGTCAATGACCCTTCGTCAATCTGTCCCCTCATTGTTTTACACGATGGAGATCGTTATTCATCGAGCAACAACAATGTAAATGTAATTTGAGAGCATAAAAGAAGCAAAATTCCATAACAATGCAGAATCTATCTTCTTAGCATCAAAGAAAAGAAAAGCGTCACCAGAGAAGCACAGAATGTTAGATTTATCATCCCTTAAATGAAAAAAAAAAGTAATAAAAAATTCCTATTCTGTGAGTTATTGTTCTACCAAAAACGATTTTTATTCAAAGTGCCAATTAATCATAGCTTCTACACAAGCGTCAAGGAAACTGAAGCCTTTACACGGCACGAAACGTTTATTTTAAAATCGATTTGACAGGTTTTATCAAAATGGTACGAAAAGTGTCAAATCAATTACGACTTAATCTGTTTAATTTCTCTTGGTAATTTAAAAATATCGACTGAAACCAGTGGATGTCATGGCTCCAAGGTTCTAGGAATACCTCTATATCTGATTGGGATAATAAAGGGTTTATTTTTAGTTCGAACGTATCGGTTTAATTCGATAGATTTCACTGATTAACTATTTAGGGTCCCGCCCCTATAATAAGCCCGCTTTCTTGGATATAATTATTGAGATACCGCGTATGGCGCTTAATTTGGTAGGAGGCAGACCGACGAGTTACTATTCTGAATTTATTCGATAAAATCGATTACTTTCAAGTACATACGAAATGAAAAAAAAGTTTCTTTGATTTACGTAACATGGATTAGCGCTTTGGGGTGTGGGTAGAACTCGCCGATGGAAAGAGCTAAGGAAGAGACGAAAACCAACCAGCAATAACATAATTAAATTGTACTTTATCATTACGACAAAGACCGAAGCATACGCAGGTACAAAGAGAAATAAAGAAACAAATTTCATAACAAGCTAACTTTTTAGCGACATGTTTTGTTCCAGTGGTAAAACAATTACCTTAATTAAAGTCGAACAACTCGGGAGGTTTTTTTCTACACGCACCATCATTAGTTTTTCCGCTTTAAACCATTATTACTTTATATTCTCGTTATGTTTTTGCATTCGGCTTCCGCAGCCGACAGAAAACGTATAATTCAGACACATTATTGTTGTCTTCGGAATGAATAAAAGCTATCTTAACAAAGTTTACTAAAATAGTAACGAATATTTACGTTTGGGATTAGGAGACTCACGACGGTGTATATTTTATAGAGTACACGTCTAAGCGCCATTTCGTTATACTTTTAACAATGTTAGTAAAATATTCCGCTGTAATTCGACGAAAACGACTATCGGTTTTCGACACATAAAGCGTAGCCGCCGAGCGTTTCATCGATGGGTTATGACACCATCTATAAAGTTTATTTCACGCCGTGTTCCCTTTGGCTGGGTATGATTTAAAAGCATTTACAATGTATTCATTTTATATCCTTGGAAACAAGCTTGCTCGTGCGCCGCTGGGGGAGACGGAAGCTAAAAATGTTTATCTCCCGCGCTATGACACTTCCAACACGTTTTACGATCCACAGCCCGAGATACGAGATAATGTCATCCAGCCACGGGACGAGGCTCGAGGCTCGAGGCTGCCGCTGGCTCCGCCGCTGCCTCCGCCTCCGCCTGCTGCCTCTGGGACGCAGCTCGGGAAGAAGGCTACGCCATTGTGTATCTGACAACGGAGAACCACGGAGATACTTCCTGCGAGATAGGGTTGTACGTACTTTCAACATTTTGCACTAAATTCGACGTCAGTTTACAGTCACTAGATTCCGGAATTAATAGGTTAGAGAGGGAATCGTGAACTGAACAAACAGAATCTTCTGTTGTTGTATCCCATTTGTTAGCTTATCGGAAAGTATTGCAGGCACACCCAAGCCGATGGATATTACCTGTGGTTTAATCAGTTGATTGCACTCGGTGTGCATGAGATGCTTACTCGCTCACCAATCAAACGCAATACAGATACGAGTATAGTGCGCCAAGGTGAAAATGATAATATTGATTAAAAGCGTGTCTACGAGTGTAAACAGCCGGCAAACTTGTTATCGCACACGGCAAGTTTTCCACTTTACTTTTAGATAATTAATAAAAGTGTTGCGAAACTTATCAAGTTGTAGTATCTGGTTACTTGTGACCTATCCAAACATTAGATAACTTGTATCTCTCCGAACAAATGTTTTGAGATGAAGCAGATTCTCCGAATAGACAAATTAATTACTCGGTCTCTGGAAAATTTATCTTTAATTATTTACATTGTTAAAGTTGAGCGTGAACTTCCTTGAAGAATGTAAGAAGTGGAAGGTCTCAATGAAAGGCTTCAGTGTTCGGAATTGGTCCGGATACAGACGTTGACAGGGATCAGAGTGAGCGTGATAATCTCCCTGTTACGGGAGGATTCCTCGGAGCCCCCATTATTCAGATTCTGACGAACAATTCAACGGTTACAGACCACACAAATACTGCGGAAGATTTATTGCTTAAGATGATAAATGAAGCATTGTAAGCCACACACGATGTATTTCTTTGAGTACTTTAAGCATTTAAAATTAATATTGTTACTTCATAGTGTCCAAATAAATAAAATAAAACTGACGCTCAAATTAAAAAAAAAGTTTCTGATGAAATAGTTGTAAATATACGATACGGTTTCATTACAATAACAAAGCGATTCCGCAAAATAGCTGTCATAGAAGTAGCGATTTGACCCTGCTAAATTCAGCTCGAATGGATTCGATTAGAATTTGAACACTCAAGTAATGAGCTGAACAATC
This sequence comes from Drusus annulatus, assembly GCA_022651775.1. NCBI lineage: Eukaryota > Metazoa > Arthropoda > Insecta > Trichoptera > Limnephilidae > Drusus > Drusus annulatus. The sequence continues at coordinate 195,691 of JAGWCC010000424.1, read as the reverse complement.
AGATTCGTTCGTAATGTTCGAAATGACCAGATTTAGCAATAGGCGAAACTAAACCTTCCGAACAAACAAAAGAAGGGTTGAAATATTCGGGTAGTCCATGAAACAGCTTACAATTCACACATGGCCGCTGCCCCTTGAACCCGAGTCACGTGGTGCAGAAGGGTTATGATTCCATTAGGGGAGGGTCGCGCGAGCCCCATTTGGGGTACAACCGGTTCGAGGGACACGTGGCTGGGAAGGGTTAAAACTCTGCGTCTAGTCGTACAGCGCACAAATTGTTTTTTCCTCCCATTTTTGATTGATTCACTCAAATCGGCACTTTTATTTTCAGACGAAGAATGGTGATTTGAAAGGGTTTCATTATTGACAGAATCTAGAGGACGCCTCGATATATCCACTTTACACCTTCACCAGTCGAACGATAGGTATTTGGGAGACTCTTGCGATGCGCTAAACAACCCACAAATAAACTCTCGAGATAGTTAATAGAGTGGATAGATATATCGACGTATAATTATTTAGCGGCGGTAAGTACCTACCACTCACTGCCCACAGCTATAATGTTGGCCCTCGCCCCAAAGGGACTCGCGAGGGGAAGGATGAATTATCGCGTGGTTATAGTTCCTATTGTGGAAATCTAAGCCGCAATGGGTAAAGTGGGCAGCATTTGGCCGGCATTTTGACAATCTCGGTTTAATGGGGATTTTAGGCAAAAACAGTATTCCACGTCATAATTAGAAATATTTATTCAAATACCTTAACGAAAGATCAACTCTAAGGGTGGATCTGGGAGGAACTTTCTGTTCGTCCCTTTAGGAAAAATAAAATATGAAATGAACTCATTTGTAACACAAAACTCGTACTTTGGGAGAAATTCTTGGAATATTTTTGTTCTCAATTTGGTAAACATTTTCGTTTAACTTTGTAAATATTTCAGGAAGGGTGTCGTATGACAAGAGGAAGGAGGGGAAGTTATATCGGGGATGAAGGCATCCACTGATAATTATCGTGAAATTGTACTCCCTTGTCCCTTGTATGAAAAGCACGAGGGAAGAATTTCGTAGCTCTGTTACAGTACATGTATGAGGTTGTTTTTTTTTTAATATCTGGGTCACCGATATCACCATAAACCCCCGTATAAGAATTGTATTTGCATTTTTTTTCAATCCAAAGATATTTGATATTCAAATAATATTCCGCTGACATTGGTACACATAAAATGTCTAGAGGCGGCTAAATGAAATACATTGTGCCGAAATGGCGGCATTTCACCTAACAAAACGTCACATCAAGATTGTATGTAACGTGTGTGAGAACTACGTGAAATAGCACTTTATTAGTTTTCTGGGTGTTGAAATGTTGATGAAATGAGCGTAAATAGTAATAAATCGAGTTTCTCTCAATAATAGAGCGTAGAGAGCGAAGACTGAAGGCTCGGGGGAGATGTGCTTGTCCACCGCGCATGGCATTACAAACTATCTAGCTAGCGAGGCCGCACACCTCGACATCTTAAACTGGGAAAATATATTGAATGCCACCTGCCAAAGCATCTTCGACAATAATTTGAACCAGCGCTTGATGAATAGTCTCGTTATGTATAATTTATATTCTCTTGCGCCTGTGAACGGTCGAAGTTCTTTAAATATGTGTTTGAAAAACGAAATAAACGCAATAAAATTATGTGATTTACGAAATGATAAAATATTTTATCGAAACACATAAAAGTGTTACAAGTTATAAGTAATTTGAGTTGGTCGGTTGGTTCCGAAAGGTTTATAGGTCGGAAGCAGCAGGCAGGAGCTACAGATGGGGTTGGTAATACCGAATGATGGGTGTATTTACACAAGCTAAAGCAAAGGTAACCCACATCCATAAAATGTCCGCGTTGACTGTCGTCGCGAATATATCTTCCTTAACCACCCCTAAACTCCGGCTCGCGAACTACATATTATAAGCGAACACGCTCATTTCCTTAGACCCGAACAAAAATGTGCTTAAGAGGGTGGGATTTGGCGGAGAGCTCCAGTATTATTAACAGGGGCTTATACGAGTATTGTATCCAGCGGGAAAAAAAGGAAATGCAGCTGTGTTATTGCTGCAGCTTTAAATATTAAGACAACTCGGGAGCAACGCGCTTTGGGGTCAGACAGCGTAGACAGACAGTGAGACACGATGACAATTTTAAATATGAACGTCACAGAAAAACCACGTACCAAAAAGGGAACTAGGAGAGTCTATACAATACTAAATAGTGCCAAAATTGGAATAGACGAATAAAATATGTTGGCAGTTGTACATAATTGATCGGTATTCCGTAGAATTCCAGTGCTGGGAATGATAACCGCCTTCACTTATCCCTCATTAATAACCCTCAGCATCTCGTTTTCGGGAGTTAGCCTTTTAATTGCAGGCTCCGCCGAGCACGGCTACGTAACGTACAGGCAGACTGTAGGCTGTAGAGGTTGGCCGTATAGCGCATAGTGCCGCCCGGCGCAGCCTCCCTGGTTTCCGGCCGGCATTCCAGGCCTAGTCTGAGATGAACCGAACTCATCTGATAGGTAGAATTTTGATTACGACGTTAGTAGAGATTCCATTCCGTATAAAACAGATCTCCGTAGGGATAATTTATTCCTACGGCGTGAAGAGCAAAAGCAGCCATCATGATATAATTACACACATAAATCATATCTTGGGTTAATTCAAAGAGATCGCCTTCTTATTGGATACGCTTGTGAGGAATTCGGCCCGAGTAGGAAATTGTTTCCCACTCTACATATAGTGCTGCTGCGTCGGTTATGTAAGATCTTAGCGTGGTGCATACATTACGAGAGGATGGAGTGAAACTCGGAACAATGTGTTAGCGAGAAGTAGTTAACATTGTTGGATAACAAGGTGTAGAGACAGTGAATTGTAATAACACATTCCAAAATGCATAATTTCTTAAATTCAGAATAACGGTAAAAAACATGCTCTCGAGATGCTGATGGTAAATTACTTTAGGGCAAAAGATTTCATTTCATGGAAGTACTAGTAATAAAAAATATTGCGGATAAAAAAGAAAGGAATAACAAGAAGCTTTTCTCCCGAAGATTAATTATTTCCTTGTTGATAAACTTCTTCAATAAGGCTTTGTAATGATTTATGAAGCCGCGAGTATGTTTCAACAATATTCTTTATTTTTTCATAATTATTCGCATCAAAATGTTTTCCATTCCATGGAAATTTGCTACTTGTACACTGTTTTCACGTAATAACAATAAAGTGAAATTGTGATTTACGGCTTTGAAAGTTAGGTGTAAGAAATGGCCGCGGCTTAGCAAGTTTGAATATGAGATAAAGTACAAAGATGGCTTGTCGCCTTAAGGCCCGGACTGGTGATCCCCATTGTGGAGGGAAGCAGCGCGAGCGTTTAGTCGGTCTACTGCGGGGCTGGGCAGGGCCGGCGGTAAGTCCTGCATTCAAAACACTTTCAAAGGGCAGCCGCCTGAATGGAGTGAATGCCCGAGATTTGAGAGGATTAAACAGTCCCGCGGCATCTCACAAGCCGCGACTCTTGTGGTCTCCGACGCGTGACCGAGCCAAAAGACCCAACAGACGCAACGCTGATGACTCTGTTTATATATCTTTCTTACGAAGTGCCAATAGCGTTGGCCTCGCTCCGGAAGCGGTTTCTTTTCAACTCTGCGTGAGAAAAGTCTTTTACCTGTCCTAGTTTCGGTAAGGGATAGATACATACTTACATAGATAAGTCAGTACACGAAGCCTATATTATGCAGTGTAGTGTGGTAGGTGGGTAGATCGGTACACGCTACTTGAGAGTTTTCATTTAAGTTCCTCCAAGTCCATTGCGCCAAAGGCCCCTTGTGTTACTTACACAAGGAGTGTGGTGACTCATATTTAATGCATCGCCTCGGCGTAGGGCAGCAGGCAGCGGCAGAGGCAGAAGGAAGTCTGGCCGCCTGGCCACCGCCGCCCACCGCCCACAACCTGCCGTCCAGCGGCTGTGACGTCACATCCGCAGAGAAGCCTTCGTGAATTCCGGACACAGATTATCAACTCGCCAAGTGGGAAGGTTCGGAACGCGTTATCACAAATGCGAAAATATAAAATTTTACGACACTTTGTATCAAATTTAAAATTTGTATAAATTATTCAAATAAGATTTTTTATGCGGTGATAGATTCTTCTTAAATCAATAAAAAGGATGTCAAAACGAATATGTTAATAACATTATACGCCGATGATTGTGTAATGTTGGTCAAGAATTTGGTGGAATCATCATCATGATCGTAACGAAATAAACCAGTTTTAAAAATTGATTTGTGAATGTTTCTAACCTCGAATCCGACATTTGATTAAATTAGTTGTAAAAAATGATTAGTATCAAGCGAAACGCTATCTAATGTATTCACATCTTAGTGGCGTAATTATGTATGCATCAATAAAATGTAATTTGGCTTACTTTATTAAGTAGGTGTATGCGGAACGATTTGCCGGTGAGTTATTTTACCAATAAAACCACTCGTTAATTAATAATAGTAACGACTGACACGAGGTTACATAACGTACAACGTTTTACATGTCGATCAATCATAAGTTCTATTTTCCGAAGCGAGAAAGAAAATTTGAATAGAAAATAGTATTACCCCTAAATACCGCGGAAACCGTACCATAACGTTAACGTGAACAAATGGATCGTACAAATTCCGGCATTAGACGAGACCACCGTGAATGATTTATTAGCAAAAAATATTACTTACCCTCGAAAGATTACTAGAATTTCTGTAATTTAAACACTTTACTCGAATAGGCAGTATTGTGAGAGCAATAGGCTTCGACGGCTTTTCCCAATCAAAAAATAAGCGAATGCCAAGTAAAAAGGTAAAAATTCCCGTTAGTTGAAAACTAAACAGATTTGTACATTATGTTATATGACTTGCAAAAAACAAGGCGGACCCCACTTAAAAAAAAACTAGATTTAAAAAAAAATTGACACCTAAAAAAAGCTCCCTCTTTGCGCTGTAACCGGAAAAAGTATTCGCCCGGTTGAGTAACGTTGCATAGTCGATAAGAATTGTTCAATATAGTTAGGTGAATAAATAAGGTTCATGCACATAATATTGCACACGAGTGTTAGTAGGCCTTTCAGATTATGCCAATCGATAATGATTTCTTAACACAGGGGTTAGGATGCACTGAGAACATTGGGAAAGTGATGAATTGCCCGTCACGGCTTTCCTAATTACAGAGAGAGTGGACTGCACGCCGAAATAACTCACCTTCAAAGTTTTAATTAGGTTCAAATTTTGACTACCCAACGTTTCAAAGCTGCGCAGGCCATGTTAGTTTTAAAAAAGGTTACTTAAATAGTTCATTCACCCACACCCAAAACGATGCACCGTAACTTCCGGTTCAAGGAGTTCATATATTTTAGATTTTCGGTTGAAGAATTATGCCGGATTGAATTCAAATAGTTGGGAATAAGAGATCCCAACTAGCAATAAGGACAAACATACTGGAAAACCTGTTACTTAATTAATACTTTATAGCCCAGTTAATGGCCACTGCTATAACTTGTTTTCCGGTCGTTTCTAGAAGCATTTAAAGCGAATTACAAATTAAATATAATGTATAACTGCCTCATATTAATCAGCTAATATTATCAGATCTTACAAAAGCATGGCGTAAAACTATAAAGAAAATAAATAACGTACCAATTAGGTTCGTAGAAAAAAACAACAATTAAAATATACAACAGTGCCTACCTTGCATAGGTATCATTCAAATATTAATATTGACGCATTAAACCAAAACACGTTTCCTCCTTTCCGGTATTCCTGTCATAGTTTATTGAGATGAGAATGGTGACGAATGCCATGACGTCTAGTCTTACTTACATCCGATACTTCTCCAAGTCGTAGTTTAGTTGAGCTGTTCCATAACATATCAATAAAAATGTCATTAAAATACATGAGATAATGACTGGAGGGTGATATTACATATCAACATGCGGTTACGCCCGAAAACCTGCGGTATGTTGAGTGTAATGTATGGGCAAGAAGTAAGACTTACGTAAGTCATTGTAAAATTGACCAGTGGAAATATTAAGAAGTGATCTTCCCAGAGCCACCGCAAACCGTTAGTCAGTCGATAAAAATATAGTATCGGCTCTCGATGGGCGGGATCTAGTCACAAGATTACAGATGGGAGAATATGACCCGAGGGCGGCCGCCCACAAGAATCTATGCCCGGGCAATGGGGGACAGAGCATCTCCCATTCGGAACTGATTATCGGTTAGCGAGAAACAAACGACTCTCACCAAACCGTAGTTTGAGTTTAAAACTTTGACTGAATAAATTTTGAGTCAAAATTATTCCGTTTTCCATCATTTCCGTGGGCAATATAATTATTATTGCGTGCCTACTGAAACTACGCTCGGAATCCAATTTTCCACGCATATTTGTACGTCTAACTAATAACAGAAAGTCACGATTGCTTACATCATTTAGACTCGAGTTCCACAGAGAAAGATTGATTCGTTATCGAATCGATACAACAAAAACTTATTAATTACCCACGCACAGTTGGGTGGCTGAGAAAAATTACACGCTAATTAAGTTAAGGCTTTCCACCGAAGAGGACAAACAATGCGTGGTTAAGAATAATTTTACTAGAAACGAACACATGATTATGAATGAAACGAGAGTCACAACACTTGTCCAACAGTAGGAAGTTGACCACAAGTCCAGTAAACATACAACAGAGCGCGGACGGTCGTAAAACGAGAGAAACGCTTGGTTCCTGCCATAAAGAAATTCGCGCGTTCACGTCTATTACCCATTTCGCAGAATCGCTTGTCTTCCCCGACCGAGCACGATCTGGCCTCGCTTTCTTCCCCGCAATGAACTTGAAAACTCTCAACTATTTCAAGATTCAACCATTTTAGAAGTTTGATCTCTGACACGGTTAACAAAGGATGTTTTCAGATAGAAAATCGTTAGGGTTAATCATTAATGATAAAGATATTAAAAATTAAGTTACGCCGATTAAAACTTTAGTTAACCTTCAAGTTACTGGATTTTTTATTTGCGTCTGCGGTTGGTTGTGGTTCAAAACCACGGAGGTCGGGAACTAAACAAATGAACTTGAATAAGATTATAGTGCTATCGAAATGAGTCACGGTTATCTGGTCGATAAACTCAAAGGTTAAAGATTACTCGTCCAAGAGAAGGGCGAGTTCAAACAGCAATTGAAAAATGTAGTATCGGAGTTTTGTTCCCGGATGGGCGGAAAGAAGCGATTCACAAGACTTAGAGATGTCCGCCTTAATAAGCGTGTCACAGTGTAATGACGGTCATCTGCAACGTCTTGTTAGACTTGGCCGGCCATTGTCCGGATGGCGTTGTTTGTAGAATGGCAGCTATGTAGGTAAACGACGTACCCGACTATATGTACCGGTACTACTTCAGGTTTCCAGCTATTTGTCGTAAACGCTCAAGTAGCGGATAAAGACCCGACAAGGCAACAACCGGAGATTTCATAAAATGTACATAATGAAATGACGTTACAGATATAAAGACACTTTGTGGCGCTCTCAAAGTGACAAGCAAAAACCACGCTAGTTGGTGTGCTCGGTGTTTACGCTGATTTAGTACTAAAATGTCACGCGGTGCTTGAAGTAGTTTACTATGTCTAATAAAATTACAAAAATAAGTGCCAAAACGCCATTACACTCTGTAAATTCAGCGCCCTTGAGGTGATTTTTCACAAAAACGGCGCTATACAAATTATCCAAATATTATTACTACTAAAAGCCAAGGAATAACATTTCATTTTTACGTACGCGCAAATTACTTATTATTTTAGACAACACAACTATCTCCATTGTTGACCAACATAATGACGTCTTCGCGTAAGCGAGTAAGATAAGTGCTATCTCATTCTTACCAGAGCATTTAACGCAACTAGCAAGTAGGGAACGCAGTCCGATCCTACGTTTGTTTCGTTCATACACACATATTCTACGAATGTCTATCTTTGTCATACACGATGATGTGTTTGTTACTTGCCACATTTTGTGTTAATATTCTAAGGGTATGACGTGTCTATTTATTTGTAACGTCATTGAAATAATGTTGTTAATTCATCGCCGTAAAGAATCAACTTTTTATACAGTTTGCTCTTCCTGACTGAACACAATACGGAATAGAAAAGTTTGAATATATTTTGACAATTAAATTTAAAAAATACCAAGATAATAAGATATCATATCTGAGACTTGCTGCCGTATAATGTGCATGCTGGAGAAGTTTTTTTCTTTATTATTGGTGACCATTAATAATTATCTTCATACATTTATCGCGAACCGGTTACGTGGACGGTTACAGCGAGGCCCATAATTTAGGGCAATCTTATGTTCTCCGGTATTCTTGTCGGGCCAACATTTGGTTCCCGCGGTTGCAGAGTCGCGAGCGTCGCATCCTCGCGCTGGCAAAGGCGGGTAAAGTAACCGCCGGTTGCCGGTAAGCCCGGTAATACCGGTACTGTCGGGTAGTGCCGGTATCGGTACGGAGAGGTAACATTTAGGTCTGCGAGCGGGGTATGGTACCGGGCGTCCCCTTATCATTGCTGAAGATGAGCACGATTCCGATGACATACATCCATGACGCTCTCGGGTCGTGTGAAGATCTCGGATAGGTTTGTCTATTTATTTACCCCCTCTTCCTGCGGTTAAGCCTTTACTCCATACCGACAATTTACTGGGAGTTTGCCAACAAGCCACATAGTATCATTTTCAGACTAGAATGCGTACGTATCTCTCAGTTACTACGACTGATTATACATATTGAACCATTGAAATACCTAATGTGTTTGTCCTGTTACTTACATTAGTTACAATAAATTCGCTGGCAGGTAACTTTAATAGACGGCGGTGCATGATGTATAGGGCATTGAACGGTTACGAATACTAAATAACTCGAGCAAGTTTGCAGAGATTGGAAAATAATATTAGAGTTTGTAATTCAACGTAGGTACTTCGAGTTTAACAGTATCGCAGTAATTATTAAACGGCGTAACGTGGCAATCGTTTTTCAATGTACAAGGAACGTCGACAGGTAAGAGCGTTAGACTTATGGGCAGACAAGTAATTCGTAATTAATGGCATTGTAAATGTACCAACGTGTAATCGATACCGAAGTACTAATTATTAAATTATAAAAATTAAAATGATCCAGTAGTGGGTATATATTCCAAGCACGTTCCATTTTAATCATTTTCAGCTATAGCAATAGAAAGCTTATATTAAAATTACGCACGTAGACCGAGTTATGAAAAATTATAACTCTAAGCTTATCACGTTGTATGGAATACACGTGGACATGAATATTGGATCACGCTAATATTAGGACATTAACACGAGTTATAGTTTTAATTTGAATACAGGAATAATAGGTGTCGGTTGACCCTGGAGTTTAGTAGGGATAAGCATAGCTGAGACCTCCCGCCACGGAAAGGCTAGGGCGAGATAACAAAATAACGGGGGTTAATTGCCCAGCATAAACAACGACAAGGTTAATAGGATATTGTCTAAACGTAAATATATTATATTTCCCGATTTAACGAGCTCCGTTAACAGTGTGCTAGTCGGCTGCAATAATTGGATCAGCTAACAACAGCTAACAGCTAGCAGCTAGCAGCGTTCCTGCGAGACAAGCGGAGCAACATGATTCTGTATCGGACCTTGTCTTAGTAAATATCGTATTTAATTGCCGGGAAGTGCGTTATGTGTTACGGCGCGATCGTGTTAATGAAAGGAATAAAAGTCTATTTCTGATCGCAACGCGCAACGCCCTCTCCGACTTTAGAGACTCGAGACTTCAGACTTCAGACGTTAGACACGAGGTAATGGAGTCTAATGCTCGGATAAATACGCCCGTAAACAGGTACTGCTCATAGGAAGATTGACGATAATTCACACACTTAATCTCGAAATCGTGAACCGAGTCGATAAATCACGAATCAGAAAAGCGAACAGAAAATGAACGCGTTGGCCGTTGAAGGAGGAGGCTGCCGGCTGTTAATGATCCGCCCGAAACTGGTCCAGCGGAGGATGTCGACACTACTCTCCGTACTACACTCTCTAGGCGGCTACATGTTCGCGAGGGGCTTGTTAATGTCTCGGGAAGGGTTCCCGGAGATCGTTGATTTTCATGTTATATTCAATACGTAATTTATTTGGTTAACAACGTCGTGTATGAATTTCACTCCAGGCAACATTCCTAGATGAATTCTACGAAACTGAATACGGCGGTTATTGTGTTTGTTTGAACTATTTTCCAAAGAGCACGCTGCTCGTGTATTAGAATGGCGCTACAACGTATTCGAAGTGTGTCAAGCAGCCTAGAAGTCATAAATGTTCATATTTGAATATTCTTGTGTAGAGCATCAAAGTAAATACCTCGCCGCTTACAAAACACCTCGCTGCTTGAAGCGTCAATATGGAAATATAACACATTGAATAAATAAACTACTTCCCGAGACTCACTTTGAAGGTGGGCGGGAAGGGCGTCGGGCTCCGGGCTCCGGGCTGAGAGGGACTTCCGAGCACCTAACACCGTCAGCGAGCTGTGCATACATATTCCATACCCGGCGACTCATCATCCGAGCGGGAGATGGGAGGGTAAACATCGTCAACACCAGAAATAAGTCACTCTCTCGTGGCCCACATAGCGGGAGGTGGACAAACAAAAAGCGAAAGAGGTGGGTGACGTCACGGAGCCGACACACTGGGGCGAGTCTCTGTACACCGCACACCCCACACCCCACACAGGCGGGGACCGAGCACCCGCTCTCTGCTCCCCCCGACGACTGAGAGGATGAAGAATAACAACCGTCGAGTACCATACAAGAATCCAGTTTATTACCTCTCAAAACAAACTTGGACATTTGTGAACAACACACGACGGCAAACCAGACCTTTCGACAAAAAAATACATTATTAGCCGAAATGATTTAAGCATTCGTAACCAACGGTAAAAGTGTTGTAGAATTGAGAATAAAGGCGACTTCTTAGTAAACATTTTGAATTGATCTCACTTTTATTATGTTGACAGCCTTCCGCCGTTATAAATCTTAATGTTCAAAGGTGTTGTTACCGCCACTTTCGTGAAAATCGGGAAGCGCTTCTGAAAATTTCCCAGTACAGTGAGCTGGCTTTATATTGAAAACTGCTGTCGCTGAAAAACGGGGTGAAATTGTTTCGTGAAGTTGAAGTGGGTCTCGTGGACAGACGGAGAGACAGGAGAGGAAGGGAGAAAGAGGCAGTGTCTCGGGAGGTTTAGCAAGTCAGCGACACTCCTAGCTTCCTAGTTACGGGCTGCGGGACAAGATGATACATAGGAGTAAGCCACCCACCTAGCTACCGCCTGCCCACCCTGCCTAGCCACCCTGCCTAGCTACTACCTAGTACCTACCCGCTGTCTTTAGGTAAAACAACTACCCACCCTCGAGTATTTACTTAACCAGCCAGCTTAGGTACAGTGTCGACCTGTCTCCTTTGAGAACGTTTCTATTTTCGACATGCTCGTACATTCGCATCTGTTGTCCGTTGACGGAGATTTGGGCTGTTCCCCTTTTTATTGCACGCAGGCAATACTTTTGACGCAGTTGACATTAGTTGTGGGGTGCGACAAGCGACAAAACCATCACACTTTATAAAAAAAAACAAAATTGAAGTTGCATTCTGTAAATTGAATATCAATCATATTGCTGACCACCATTCAGAATCAAAACATTGCTTGAAATGGCTTTGGTCGTATTTGGTGACCAGATCTGAATAGCTAGGTACTTCTCAACCTTCATCTTTCCCATCTCCTTACTACATTCAGCCTCACAACATACCCTGATTGGGGATACCATAGTCTCACTGGCTCTGGATGGTTGGGAGCAGTTGGGACTCTTGTGCGGTATTCACTATAAAAAAAATATAAAAAATTGCACTCGTTTCACTTAAATTTTTACATCTACCAACCAACCATTACGCCGTTTCATCAAAAATTGTCTTGTAACACACTCCTTCCTTTATTCACATTCATACATCGTTTCATGCATAATGTTCTGTTATTTTGACTCTTAACATGGCCCGACTCAAGCATTTGATTCACTTGATCTTGCCATGTTTCCGTCGGGCGTCCCCGACGTCTTCTACCATTAATTTTCACGCTTTTCACACTCATTTCTTAGTTCATCCACTCTACATGTCCAGTTTCCCGCTTGATCCTATTAACACTATCCTATTACACTTACATCAGCCGTAGTCTTTACCAGTGACGGCTCGTGACTTTTTAGTGTGCTAGAGTGCTAAGATTTAAAGAAAACGTCCTTATTGATGCTGTTATAGCCGAAAAAGATTATTTTTTATTTCGTTTTTTGTATGAAGATTTTTCAGCAAGCCGTGCAGTAGCCGTGCAGTGCACCACCAAAACTGAAAAATCCTGAAAATCTTCATACAATTCAAAATAAAAATAAAAAACATTTTCGACCACAACAACATAAATAACGTCGTATTTTTCAATCTCAACACTCTACCTCACTAAATAGACACTGGCCTTTACGGATATCTATATTTTTAGCACGGTCATGCAAGGTTTTACCACACATACGTCTCAGGTATCTCATTTCTACAGCATTCAGTCTATTAACATCCTTTCTCTGCCAGTTTCATGCCTCACTATATACTTACTCCATACAAGCATTAAGGTTAGTATTTAGTTTTTACACATGTGGTCAATATATTACTTGTATTTTTGTTCAATGCGAGTTCGTGAAGTCTTGTGTTATATTTCGCTTGATGCAACTGTGATATTCCATCTAAAATAAAAATGGTCCACCGAGCCAAAGAAACCAGAGAAACTAATCATATGAATATTACAGGGACAATTGAATGGTTCAAACAGTTCTCCTGAGAAGCGTCACTTTCATACTCGCGATTATGGCCTGAGATCACAGACTGGCACGTGGGATGTTTGCTAACTGCAATTTACTCGAGCAAGGAATAAAACAGCCAAGTGTAGAAATAACAGAGAGTGAGCGAGTGGTGGGTAATGGGTGTGCGGGGCTTGGTGCAAATAACACACCGCGACCAGATGAACGCGACAGATAATAAGTAATCTGGGTAGAAACCGACCGCCGGTGTTTATATGAGTTTCCTCTGTAATTACTCCGCGGCCAACTGCCCGGTACCCGGCACCCAGCACCCGGCACCCCACCGCCCACACCGGGCACACTCACCAACCGACCGCCACTCCAGCCGCTAAACACGGCCAGATAAAACATGTGGACCCTGTTAGCCCAACCTGACTCCAACTGGACCCAAAACTAAGCCACCGCATCAAAAGTAACCCAACGCCAAACAAGTCGTTTGAGAACTGGACAGAGAAGAAATCACATTTATACTTGAGTGTCAGCGAATCGGATAGTATTATTTTTGCTTGGGACTAGGATATAATAGTTGGGCTTTGGCACGCGACCTGATTAACACCGCCAGTGCCGAAAAGGTTAAAGGAATTATCTGAAAACTTGATGATGGGTATTAAAAAAAAATAATAAGCGCTTTTCTGCAGTCATATTGCAATGGGTAAATATTATGAATTTAATTTTAAAATGTGTTTTTTTATGGTCCGCTAGATTATTAGTCGTCTAGAGCCAGTGAGACTATGGCATACCCGATTGGGGTATGTTGTGAGGCTGAAGGCAGTGGGTAAATGTGACACATATCACTCCTCCCGGACAGCCATATCGATGGCAAGCTTGGTGCGGATATCCGGTCGACGTGGGCAACTGGGCATTCACAGAGGCCCCGACCTCATTATATTGGGTTTCTTTTCTCGACTACTTCAGGTACAATAAAGTATGTATATAATTAGTTAATTACCCTTTCGTTATTGGTTTGCTACTTTGTAATTATCTTATATGCACATGCAAATACACCTATGTATTTTAAAACGTCAAACATCATCAAACTATAAGTCTAATTTAGTACAGTTGTAGTCATCTGGCAGAGCTAAACTAATAGTTGGACCTGTTATTTTTTTTTTTTTTCTTTTTACAATACTTTTTGAACCTGTTATTCATTAAATATTATTAGTTATTTTCATCTACAATATTTTGTATCTGCTATTAAATACTCTTTTTTAATTTTATTTTTAAATATTTTTTTTTACTAATGAGGATATTGTTTTAAAAAATAAATAAAATATGTTAACATTTGATTTCAATTTTTTAAAGAAAATAACATGTGTTATAATAATTGTAATATTTTTAAATGTGCACAACCGCTATTATGTTTTGTTCGGTCGATATTCGTTCCTAGCGAGGCAGATTGCCCGTTCTAAGGAACCAAATACATTCGCTAGGCGACGTGACTCACCTGTGTGTTTGCACAAGGTTATAAAAAATAAATCTATAGTATTGAAGATTACCGACAGTCGATAGATATTGCATTCAGTAAGAGGGCAGGTAAAGAAAATTAAAATACAAAAATCAAACGGTATTGAAGTTTCACTGCAGCTTATAATATTTTGGTAGGTACTTTACAGCCTGACTAACTTGTCATCTAACTTCTTTAATATTTTCTTTGTTTCTAGTTATACTTTAGTTTGTATTATTACTAACCTTACTTTTTGCGCTGTATTTATGTAAAATGTATAATTTGGATTTTTCTCCAAATTATGTAAAATTGTAAAACTATCACCCAGTTAATGTATATTGCTATGTAGCAAGCTCAGATCAATAATATACAAGAGAGAGCGCTGCTGTAGTCAATTTTGATAAGTTTTGCCGGACTTGGCTAGACATGGGCGTGGCTATGACTAGAACTAGGGTATTTATACATCCATTCATAGCGCATGTCGACATAATGTTTTTGTTAATTCGTATAACCACTTTTTCATAGTATTGTTATAAACGAAAATATATTATATAACCTAAAAAACCGTTGACCTATGTCCATTTATGTGGCATATGAAAACGTGTGGGCGGAGTCGACGGAGACGCGGGACACGAAGAACATCCTTGCAGTACTTTAAAGCGGTGTGATAATTTGGCAGAATTTGCTGTCTCTTTCTTTCACACGGTGCATTCATATATTGTTACTCAGGTAGCAAGATATAAAAATAAAACGTACAAGCAGCAGGCAGTAAATAGCAATATTATGAATATAAAATAGCATTTGGTTGCATTTAACACCGGTTTATTACGGTATCACACGAGGTCATTATAAACAATATAAAAGTTCATAAATCATGGTAATGTACGAGTATTATAATCATTATTACAATAAACAATCAGACACATTATTCTGTGTTCTTTTTTGACTCGCGATTTACACGTGAGATAACGAGGCTTGTTTGGGCACTTGCAACTCACGGAGACGTCAACGAAGAAATACGAAAAAATAAAACGAGAAATAAAGTTTTTTGGAATGATCACATAAAAGAAGGCCAAACAGAAAGTCAAACTACGTCTGCATAACCTTCCTGTAGATAAGTTTTCTGATATATCGATAATATACATTTTTAACCTTAAGTGTTCTGTCCTGTACAAACAGAATACAGAATGCGGGCATCGAGTAAAAGGTAAAATTAAATATAAACCCAAATCCAAAATAGTTCTTCGAAAGGGTCAGAATGTGTAATGCAGTCAGAGTGATATTTCTGGCCTTTTGAATGCCTAATGTACGGAAAAAGCGATAAATTCATAATTACCTTATGTTAATAAGGCTGTGAAACGTATACAGTTCAGGTGTACCATAGCAGCCAGTGAGAAACGGCAAGCAAGATTACCAGTGTTCCACTAAAAATAAAATGACTGAACTAGCTAACTAACCATCACGCCGTTTCTCCGCAGGGATAGGCAGAGAGAACGGACCGTCATACACCTCTGTCTTGGCACACACTCCTTGCTTCATTCACAATCATACATCGTCTCATACATACTATTCTGTTACTCCTACTCTTCACATGACCCGATTCAATTATTTGATTTACTTGACCGTGCCATGTCTTCCCCGGGCGTCCTCGACTTATTCTTCCATTCACTTTCGCATCATATATATTCTTTTCACACTCCAAAATGACTGAATAAAGGTATTATGATATAAAGTCATCTATTAAATGACGTTATTTGTAATATTATGCAGTCACAGAAATACAATTTCCTAATGTAAGCAAAATTGACTTATTGCCGCTTTGAAAATAATATTTTAGCCGATTCTAGCCAATCGAAAAAGTGCTAATAAGCTGCTTGTTTGGTCGACGAATAACACTAGAAAAGTCTAAGAGTGCCTTTTTTAGTATTGCTTACTTTACTATTGTTTCATTATTTTTAAATTGCTCTTGGACTATATTATTCTTGGTGGTTTGAATAAATAAATGAAATAAAATCATATGGCCGTACACTATTTAGCCCACCATGTGATTGCTTCGTACGAAAAAAAAATAAATAAAAATAAAATCATATGGCCCTTCTTCTATTTAGTGCAGGCTAAGCTACTTTATTCTATATCATGGGTGAACCCTCAACCCTACCGGATCGGCCGAAATCCTAACAAAAAGCCCGAATATAATATTTGCTCGCGTGTGACGATAAATCCACTGCGGCAAGTGGGAATTGTAGAAAGGAAAAACATACAAGGAGGGGGATACACATGGCACAAGTGGAAAAACTTGAGAAAGGTTATGTTTTTTCCTTCCTCATATTAGTATTACCTACTCGGTTAAATGTCATCCTAAATTAGGTATTGGCTTCTGCCCACGTTTTTAATGGCGTCCTTTTTTGAAATTGCAAATTTTTGAATCATGGTTGAAAACTGTGTGAATAAAATCATAATCTTTGGGTTTTCTCACGTGTTTTTATTTTTTTATTGTGAATACCGCACAAGAGTCCAAACTGCTCCCAACAGTCTAGAGCCAGTGCGACTATGGCATCCCCAATCGGAGTATGTTGTGAGGCTGAAGGTAGCGGGGAGGGGTAGGAGATGGGGAAGAGGAAGTACCTGGCTATTCAGATCCAAACACGGCTAAAGCCATTTCAAGCAAAGTTTCGATTTTGAATGGTGGTCTTTCTCCAGGACGAGTATCTACCACTCTGGAACGTGCCGCAAATAAACTTTACACTGTTTTTAAATGAATTAAATGTGTTATGACAGATATTAATTAAATTAAAGTTATTGGCGCACGCCGGGTTTGAGCCCGCGACCTTTGGATTCGTAGTCGAGCGTCTTACCACTAGACTTTGAAAGGGCAGCAAAACGTGTGTTCAAATGTCAGCGTTCAGTGAATCATATACAATGCTCTGGTCACCATAAAAACTGAAGCACTTTGTGAAAAAACAGTGTGATTAATGATTAGTATTGCCTTTATATTAATTAAAGACTATATAAAAAAACAAATATGCTCGTGCAAAAAAGATTTATTTAAAACAAGTCTGAAAGAACAAGCAAACTCATCATAATATGACTTAATGCATATTATGCAATACGTCATTCAAATATAACACAACACGGTGTTTCTCCACAAATGCGTAGGTCAAATAAATGTTCGGTGCTAAATAATTCGCTTTCATGGCTCTGCAGCCATGTCTCCATGCTTCTAACAGTCCGCGTATGGTAAAGTGTTTAGTATACCATATAGGAGTAAATGAAGATCGCCCACGTGTGCCGGGCCGATGACGCGGGTAATGACAAGGCAGACAAACAGCCAGGCACATCTGAGGAAATGAAACATAATTTCGGTAAGTCCGTGGGTACGTAATATACGTACGTCTGTACACCGCCCGATTTGCTCCTCGACTAGCCCAGAAGGTCGGTATTAATCTCCGAGGCGGAATTGAACCGTAATTTTTTCGGGCAATTGATGGAAATTGGGAAAAAGGTTCATCGGGCTTGTGTAAATATTTCCATTAGTTGCGAGAGTACGGGAAATAGCGGCGGAACAAAGGTTGCTTGAGTAAATAAGACCTGAAAAAGTTTACTCAGCGGATTTATTGGAAAACCAAAAGAAGACATCGACAGATCACTTTTAGCCTAGAACCCCGCATTGATAGACAGATTGTGAGATTGGCTTTGTTGTCTATTTTAAACTAGGCGGGTATATTAAAATGAAATTCGACGAATACGACTTGCTCGCCAGGTGCACCAGTAATGCAGAAAGGCCGTTGAACGAATAAATATGCAAATAATAATGTATCGAAGGTTAAAAGCTGACGTTAAATTAAAATATACATTTACATCAAACGTGGGGAACGTGGGGGTGTTCTCGGAAAGTTCAGGGATTCGGGGCGGTGTAAAGTGTTCGCGTTTATTAACTTTAGAACAAAGAAATAGGGTTTAGTGCGGGCCCGGGCCAGGCTGCAGTTCATCACGCACCCGCACCCGCACTTTGAATACTACTGGGAGCACCGCGCCATCCACCGCCATCGACTTCTCCGAATTTAATATTAAAATGTCGTTAATTCCGGCAAATTGGAAAACTTGCACGGCTCCGTCATAATTTCCTCGGCGGGGTAATTTTAACATATGGGAGGTGTGAAGTTATTAAGGCGCCCGGCTAAGGAGCCTAAAATATGAAACAATTATTTAATTGAAATTAATGGAAACCTCCTGGCTACCTCGCCGCTCCGCACTGTCAAGGTGGCAGCTTATGTCGACAAAGTACAAAGCTCCTTTTATGCAGTTTAATACGGGCGATGCATATTCGAGTGAAGCACAAAGCACATGCAAATAATGCACGCTACTTCTTGAATAACCTGCATTTATTTCGCTTCAAGTTGGAGTACCTTCCGTCCCAAATAAACCACTTCAAATGAACAAGAACCAGGTTTTCTCAATAAGAGAATTGTGACGCAAATTATATCGTACAACTTACCACAAAAAATAATCAAAATACTCACTACTGCTTTTCTATTGCGCCACCAGGAAATGATTTTGATTAATCTCTACTGCGATTTCATTAGGCATTAAGAAAAAAAAGATAATTTGTTTTACAATACAAACAAAACAACAAATAAGCGACGCCTATTTAAAAAGAAACGCTCGCGAGAACTTTCTTAGGTTAGTCTACGAGGAGTAAGAAAACGAGCAAATAACTAGAACAAAAATGATCGTCTGTAAGAATGCGCCGGTAATAAAACGAAATGACAAAATAAAATTCTCGCCAAATTTACATGCGAAGAGGATTTGCTGTAATTTTGCTCTCGTGTGAAATAAGCAGATGTTCGTGTTGGGTGTTGGGAGGTAGAGAGACCCTCGTGTACCTGGCACAGTCGCACAGTACTCACAGTAGTGGCCGGGTCCTACAGAGGCAGAGGTCCCACTGGGTGTACCGTACCCGTGCCGGTCCGCTCCAGATGGGAAAAAACCTTCTGAACTTTGCATACTTCCACGCCGCTGGTCCGTTGTAATTAAATTATATTTCCGCAAGTTCAATGCTAGCGAGCTGATTTGAATGTCTGGCCGCTTCTACTTTCTTTGAAAGTAATTAAAATATTCGCAGAATGCAATGGAAACTCGCGAATAAAATCTCGAAAATGAACCGAGCGAAGCCAACCGTTAAAACTGAATGTTAGTTTTAAGTGTTTTTTCAGTTTGTAACTGAAGTTGTTTAGGTTTTAGCGTGCGTTGATTATTATGTTAATTAAGTTGAATATATTAACATGCTTTTAAAACTTCGATAATAACGTTTTAAACCGAGTATCACCAATGATTTACGCACGCTTTGAATAAATTACAAAAAAATTATAAGAATGAGTTACGAGTAAGTGTAACTTG
Organism: Drusus annulatus; assembly: GCA_022651775.1. Classification (NCBI taxonomy): domain Eukaryota; kingdom Metazoa; phylum Arthropoda; class Insecta; order Trichoptera; family Limnephilidae; genus Drusus; species Drusus annulatus. The sequence continues at coordinate 175,865 of JAGWCC010000424.1, read as the reverse complement.
ACTCTTGATGAACTTCGCAAAGTGAGTTAAATTTGATGACGTTAATGTCATTCAGACGAAGCTGGCCTCATAACGCGTCGTCGACATAATGAGATACTGTTGAATGAACGTGATGTCAGTGTAGTCAGTAGTCGGCAGTCAGTAGCGTGGCAATTGGCAATAATACTGGGAATCTGTCAGTCCGATTGGTAGCCGCGCGCCAGACACCGTTCCGCCCACGAGAGGGCTTCCTCGGTTCTCGGCTCTCGGCTCTCGGTCCCTCGCCGCGTTGCACAATCAACTCAGCGAGACCAAAATAAATCACCCGCCGATTGAACTCAGATACCATCTGTCAGACTCTGATCAGGTCCAGCCTGCGAGAAGCTCGCGCGGGGAACCGACAAGGAGCACGCGTTGAATTCATATACCCACACCCGGGAATTGAATATTTACCAAGCGAATTACGAGTGAATCAGTAAAGTATCGTTGAAAACGTAAATTACACACGAGATCAAGAGTGAACAACTTCGCTCGAATCCAAATTGACAGCGTTGAATCGTAGCCCGTATCAGATAAAAGTAATTAACTTCATGCTAGGATAATCAAAGGGAGACAATGGCAACATCAGAAAGGTTAGCATTAGTAATATCTAAAGGCAGTAGCATTAAGTTAAATATATACAGAATCCGGGATTGAAAGCTCCCCTCTACGGAAATGGTGTAGTATGAATTTGAAATTCATCCCTTTTGTGTTTCCTCCGTGATCTTTGTTCCTCCCGTTTGGTCTCGCGCATTGATTCAAAAATTGATATTCGACACGAAAACACACAATAGAGACAAAAGGGGACAAGGAAATGTGATCACTGCTAATAATGTATGAATGCCTCGCTCCAAGTAGCATGGGCATGGGAAGTGGGTACTTACACAAAAGAAGATAGGAACTTTATTACTACGAGGCTTCTGCTTTTCCTTTGTTGAAGTATCACATTTGAGATAGAAGGATTTATTCTTAGAGTATATAGAGTGGTATCAATCCAAGGTAGTGTAGTCAGTTTTTGATGATTTTTTCCTGACTCAGCGGACCTGGTCGTGGCTAAGACCAAGGCTAGGGTTTTTATACATCCATTCATATCACATATCGACATAATGTTTTTGTTTATTTGTATAACCACTTTTTCACAGTATTGATATCAACAAAAATATAGCATCTAACCTAAAAAACCGTTTAGTTGTGTCAAGTTTAGTAGCATAATAAAAAATGTGGGCGGAGTCCCGTGGTGACCCAGGAGCTCAAGATCATTGTGACAGTATGTAGAAGCGGTGTATTATATTTGTTCTCTTTCTCTCTCATGGTGTACGACGTAAAAACCCGGAGAAAGTGATTCGCATGTTTGTATCGGTTGGGTAAAAATAATTAGCTTTCTCTCCATACATTGTTTCTCCAAGGATTTAGTTAAGTACAGGTCCGTCTAAAATAAATTGAAAATTGTTAAAGAACTTACGCACACGTGTTTGATTCGGAAATCAAAACATAACAAAACAATTGGTGTGGGAATCGAAGGCTGAAAACAAATTATTCATCCTCGGTAATATGTTATGGGGATTGTTGCCTAAGTGTGCGTAGCAAGGAAATATAATAGATGCCGAGATGAATAAAATATTTAGTAATTACGCAACTGGCAATCTAGTTGTTAGTCTAGTACAAGGGGCCGCCAAGCCCCAAGCCCCAAATGGATGGGATCCAATAATTGCGGTTGCGAGCGAATTACATGGAATGGGTGACTGACCGAGAGATAGACCACAACTGGGGAGAGTCTCAATAGCTACTCCCAGAAAGACCTAAACAAACTTCCAAGGGAATAATGAAAACACTCACGAAAGTAAACGCAGCAATCGCGAAGGGACTTAAATTACTATAATTAATTCGGGCTTATAGTTTCGGATAACAAAAGAACAGCAAGTAAAAGTCTTCTCATTAATAGCTAAATCCGAGAATTCATTCTTTCAAAAATAAACCGAGCACAAAGCGTCCGATGAAACAAATTGGCCATTTTTAATTTAGCAATGAATCATGTTGACGTTCATTTTATTTTTATCGGACCGCGAAGAAGACGGAAAACGCAAAAAAGTAAGAGCGATGATGACGGTAATCACTTGCTTACGTTTTAGCATTTCGAGCGAGAAAACGCTCTTGAATCGCGTAATCTCGCGAGATACCAGCGAATTTCTTTACTAATTGAGAGCTCAAAATATAAACATTAATTCATTGTAGTCGGGTGTTTAGCACCGTTATAGCGCAGCGCGTATTAAACTAGCACAGACACTCTGCAATATTCGTCTGAACTCTTTTTCGTGTGATGTAGACTATATACCTACTACACATATTGACTTGTAAACAATCGTTGTTCATTCTTCTGTCGAAAGGTCCTCGCGTGACTTAGTTCGAAGGGTATCCGGAAACCCAGTCACATATTGCGACTTGTAGAAATGCTCTTGATGCAGTAGTATGAAAAGTACGTTCATGCAAAATAATGTCCATTAGATTGATTTAATAAAACAAATTTATAACTTTATTCCACTTTTATTTTATGATTGGACCGGTTTCAGCCTATTTCAGACTATGAAGCTTTAAATTTGTTTTATTAAATCATTAAAATGGAATTCCACCACGAATTAATAGTTTCAAAATTATGAAATAATAAAAAGTCCATTAGATTGATCAATTTTACATAAATAAAATATTGACACATTACGAGTCAATTTTTTTACCATTGGCCTGAAAGTCAAAATCAAACGTACGATACGAAGTGGGGTGACATAGTTGCCCCATTTTCTTGCTTATTAACCTTTATGTGACTGAAAGGGTACCCAGGTACCCTTTTCGGTTTTCAACATCGATTTTTTTTAAGTTCCGGTAAGTCTAACCGGCTGAAACTTTCCGACTTCTCCACAATAGTGAAAATGAACAATTAAACATAACCGTTTGATATTTGGAGGGTGGTATGTGAGCGCTTAAGTAAAACTTACACCTTCTGATGACTGAAAGGGTACCCGGTACCCTCATGTGTTTTTTTATATGGAATTTGAATTTTGTCCATATTTATTAATCATTTTTTCTTGTTTTAAATGATAAATATTACGATGTACTGTTGTGTTTAAAATACATCACCTGTATCCTTAATACTATTTTAAATCACCTACTGAATTAAAAACCCCAAGAAAAGATGGCACCGGGTGAAATTTCTATCCACTTCCCCAAGTCTTGAACTGAGTGGAAATGTATTACGTCATAAAAGGGGTCCAGCAAGCTTCAGAAAATTATATACTTTAAAAGAAACCTTCGTGTGAATTTTAAAAAGGTGTAGTTTTATTCAGTCACATAAGGGTTGAAGCGTTTTCATGACTTACTCTTAGATAATTTGATTTTTTAATACTTAGAGAGAAGTATATTCATAATATTTCAGTAGTCTTTATCTAAGATATGGAACAAAACTCTCGTTCGGGGTGACATTAGAATCCCCCTTCGGAACTGAAGTGTTAAAATGGATGAGTACGCAACATTGTACCCAAAAAGCGAAGAGATTTCCTCGCCACCAAATTACATGTAAGGAGGAAGGTAAAGTGAAGGTTTATGTTTGTTTCCACCGCCGGAATAACGGCCTGTAGGGTACGAAGGTAACCAGAGGAAGGCGGTACGACCCACAAGCTGTCATATCCGACAATATAATATTATAAATATTTCGACCAACCGACAACCGAGGCACGCGACACATTAAGGATGCCGCCATTGCCTCGACTCATTTTTTGTTTAAATATTTTATGGTTATGTTGATACGCAGCGTGATATACGAGACGTAGCGGCACAACTCCTGGAAGAGTGTCATAGAAAATCATTCAACTGGATGCTTTTATAACCAATTTACTGAGATAACTTACTTCCTCGTGAAGTGAGAAACTTTCGAGAAGCTTTATAATATCACATACCAACACGCGGCTGACGGGAATGTCAGACTATAAAATATAATTGAGTGTTTCACAAACAAACCGTAGAGTAAAAAACATTTTTGAAATTCTCGGGCTTTAAATAGCAAAATACGACGAAGTGTTTTTGATAAGTGCGTCTGGAGTCTACATAAAATGATGAATGGATTCCAATGTTATCCTTCAACAATTTTATTTACGTTAAATATGGGTGAAGCGCTCCGAAAAATTTGCGAAGCGCTTTTTTGATTTCTTGCCAAACCGAAAATAGGTACTTCAAAGCTACAACAATGCTGCGAGGAAACAATTCAAACTATAAACAAATCTATTTGTTTTGTTTTGAACAAACCGCGAGTGCAATCATGCAAATATTTATCGACCTGCCTCGCTTGCTTTTACAACTCTGTATAAAAAAATCTTGAAAAACATCCGACCTCATATTGTAATTGTGTATTTCATTAAATTAATAGCAACATGTTTGCGGTTGTCTTCAGTTAAGTGAATTAAAAAATGCTTCATACTACTTTGTTTACAGAGTCCACAAACAAAACAAAACAGCGAGACTCAAATAAGGCTGTTGACCGTTACTCTGACTCACGAATGCAATAGTGGTGTGAAGAAATTCGACGATTCGATGAAAGACGAGAGGTGTAAGAAGATAAGACAGGAATTTATATTTGTGGTTCAGAGGTTTCGTTCAAGTCTGTATTTTGACGTATTGTGATGGCGTTTAAAATGGTCGGGATCAGGGGACGATATAGGAACTGGAAACACTATTTATCGCATCCAGATGGTAGCTTCCAGATATATCCTCCTTGGGGAATGATTGAATCTCCGTGGGTAGGCTAGTAACTAGTAGCTAGTAGCTACCAACTGGTGGCCAGCTATAGGTACCTCCTGCCAGTTGGTATTGGTATAAAGGGAATAGAGAGCGGATCTCCGCCTCCTGTGAGAGAAATATGAAGTGCCGAATGATCGTAACAATTTAACATGGAACACGTGGCCAGATTTGGCCAGCCTCGGTTAAAATAATAACGATTATTGCTCCTAACATTCCGGGTTATGTCTGAATCTGCAGCTGGGATTTTAACAGATGATGAGTTACTCGAGTGCTTGACTTTGAATCGTGAAATTCAACCGTTTTTTTACAGTTTCACGATTAATAATACCAATAATATTTGGATAATTTGTTTAGCGTTTTTGTGAGAAATCCCTTCAAGGGCGCTGTACAAGTCTTAATTCCTAGGCTCTATTTTATTACTGACTACATATAATCTATGACATATTAATACGTATTTACATTATGCATAGATATAGTATACAGAAGTATACTTACCTGGCAGGTCACTTCAGAAAAAACACAATAATTTTACTTGTTTCTAGTTTGGAGAAAGATACAGTTTTGCACTGAGGACATGCTATTGGCAAAATTATTGTTAGTGTTTATGTTTATAGTAGATTTTAGGGCATGAGAGCAATTTTCATAATGGGCTTTGTTAATTGGTAGGACAATACAGTGATTTGTTTAAAATGTATGTCTCTAAAAGTGATTCTTCGCTAAAGAGACAAGTTATGGCGAAAAGCTTCCGCTGGCATTATCCATAGGTCGGCAGACTACTCGCACTTTAAATTTCACCCGGTCAGCTTAGTGTAAATAAAGTGTAAATCGATTACAATAATAATAAACGAATCACTTTCATAGCGCCGTTTTTAGTGAAAAATCGATTCAAGGACCCTTTAAAATATGTACAAATATTATTAAATCTTGAAATGAAAACTTATAATATATTTAACAACTTAAAACTTGAAGAAGAGTTTGTTCATATTGTAGGGCAGTTTGATGTAATAATTTTCATGGGTTTATTGGAAGAGTTTTAGGTGTGCAAGTTGTTGGTGACTAAATTAACAAGTACGATGATGGCAATATTTTAGCCGGAGACGTTTCAAAGAACGGAGCACTATATTTTCTTAATAATGAAAGGTTCAAACTTTTAACACACGCACGATAAAAATAAATTCTAATAAACGCTTTATTTAAACTGTAAAATAAATCTTTACTGGAATAATTTATCAAACGAATCGGCTTCTGATTAATCAAAACGATTTATAAAGCCAAAAAGTTTTACCGGTTACCGACGTGAAAAAATGCGGGGATTTTTCGCGTGTTTAACATTTTAACTAATTCGTTTAAACTTTCAACCAAAACTTATTACGAAATGTCATATTCGCTCGATGACAAATAATATAATGGAGAAGAAAATATTCTAACGTTTCGGAGGTCTATATCTGCTAAATATAAGAAATGATTAATGAACGTCTTACTATTAATAGAGATTTTGTCTATTCGAGTGGATTCTCACTCTGCATGGAATTTCGCAAAATATCTATCGTAAAAACAAATTATAATACCAAAAATTACTCACATACTTTTTAATGTTGGAAATCGAAACATTTAACTATCCAGGAGCGATAGGTAGAGGTAGGTACCCAACATTTAATAACGTGATTCAATAATCTTAATGGAACACAGCTATTTCCCTTTCAAACGGAATTATAATATGGAGCGGGGAAAGTGAAATAATAAATTAATAAAAATTTGAACATTTTCAGAGGCTTTTTTGTGAAAAACAAACCACAAAAGAACAATGGATTGATAAATAACATAAATAAACTTCAAAAGAACATTGAATGCATAGGTCATCATTCACTTAGGTATAATAACGAAATATACCTCGCAGGGCGTGCAGTCCTATGCTTTAAAGCTGTTAATGCCCCAAGAAAGGAAGAAAGAAAATCAATTTCAATACATTTATGAAAAAGGTGTCAATAAACACAATGTGTTCATTAATTAGAAATTGCGATTTATAACACAGATCTTCGATTGAATCCTAGAAATCGTAATAATACTCGTAGTAAATAAAGAAAGGTTTAAAAAAGAAAACTTTAGACAAATACTGTTTTTGGCGTTGTTCAATTTTGGTTTTATGTAAGATGTGTGTATTGGTGTACTGTCTTGAAGATACACATACTGTACGACAAATTCAGATAGTCCATTCTTATATTTGCTCTCATGCCCTAAAATTGAAAAAATAAAATGATAATAAAAAATACATAAAAATGAAAATCAGTCAATAAAGTGATTGTGTCTATCTGATGGGACCTGCCAGGGTACGCGTATGTTCCTATATATTTTCTCTGTAGTTAATTTAAATATATATTAATATAAAAAAAAACTTTTTTTTAAAAAGAAAGACAACCATTTTCGGGTAACGAATAACCTGACAATATTTGAATAACTCCTTCTGCCATCATAAGAAGCGGAAGATGTTGCTTGTGCAATGATGGAGGCCAGCAGAGGAATTGAACGCACGACGCCCGGGTGGGAATCCGATTCGTTTGTCCACTCAGCTACCGACCGGTCTATATAAGTATAAACTAAGAATTAACATTAACTAGAAATTAAGATCTGTACAGCGCCCTTGAGGTGATTTTTCACAAAAACGGCGCTATACAAATAATTCAAATATTATGATTATTAACTGAAAACACAATATGTATTTAAAGGTGTGTAAGAAAAGCGGTGTTAATAAAATGAGAATTATGTAGTGAAAATTACGACCGGTGGGCGACGTTTCATGGCATTTATAATTGTGTGCATAGAGTATTCCATAATGCTCAAATGAAATATCCATTTGGTACCCTTGTTAGTTTCAGGCTCCCAGCGAATCATGAAATAAAGGTAGGACGGATATGTTCCGGGTGCGTGCGACATGGGTTAATCAAGACTTCGAGCCTCCGCTAAGTCCGGTGATACCCGTCATTTGTACCGCACTGTACCGTTACCGTGTACCGCCTACCGTCTGCCGTTACCGCATCGCGCTATTGTTATTTTGGCTAACACATGTGTTCACGGAGATGCGGGTTTAATTACTGGCTAAAACTGTCACGGCCGTGGCGTTTGAAGATGCTGCGGAGTGTCCCGTGCTTTGATCGTTATCCTCAACTATAAGCCGCGGAAGATGCTCACACTCGTGAGGGATTTAGTTATTTGATTTATTAACACTTTATATACATTTAATCACAGTTATACAAAGGTGGGCTAATTGCCAGGTGGCGATTTGATCCAACCAACCCATACCCTTAGTGGGAATACAATTTTAGGTGGCGTTTTGAGTATTGTCTAAACTAACTAACTAAGCATCACGCCGTTTCACCGCAGGGGTAGGCAGAGAGGACGGATCGCCAAATAACTCTGTCTTGGCACACACTCCTTGCCTCATTTACATTCGTACATCGTCTCATACATACTCTTCTGTTGTTTTGACTCTTTACATGACCCGATTCAAGTATTTGATTTACTTGATCGTGCCATGTCTTTTTCGGGCGTCCTCGACCTCTTCTTCCATTCACTTTCGCAACATATATTCTTTTCACACTATTTTCTTCGTTCATTCGCTCTACATGCCCAAACCATATAAGCGTCCCTTTTTTGATCGTATTCATTACGCAAAAAAAAATATTGTTTCGGAAATAAAAAAGAAATTTTCGAATAAAATAATAATAATAAATACAAGTGTTTGGGGAAGGGAGAGAAGATAAAGTGAGTAAAAATGAAACAATAAACTGGTGGAAATAGAAATAACCTTTATAATTTATCCTTGCAAGTGACATTTTGCACCCCGTACACCACCCTGCGAGGGCGGCTCGAGGGGTGGGAAAAATGAATTTAAAACGTTACGGTAAGTTATATATTTATTCATATTTAAAACAATGTGTCTCCACACGGTATTTACAAGGAACATGTAAAATAATAAATAATAAAATAGCAGGGAGTAACGATTTTACGAGCACTAATTGAATCATTGTTCAAATACAGATCCCCCGTTCCAAGTAGGCAGTACTGAGTTCTATGAATATTGATTAGGAATTAGAAGTCAGACAAAACCGTAATATTTCCGTAGCAGCTTCCGAGAATACAACTTCAACGTTGGCTTAAGATGTTTTCCGAAAACCGACTAAAAATTTTACACAGTAAAAAGAAATTCTTCGCTGATATTAGCTTTTAAAAGAGTTTTAAAAGCGAATAAAGCATTTAAGAGATCATTTGAGGGATCCAGAAGACCATAACTATTTAAGACGATAACAAAAGAATACTAAACATGCAATAAAAGAAAGCATTACGCTTGGTGTTAAGGGAGATAAAATATGTGGTAACTTGGTTAAGATTACAACATTAGATGTTGATTAAATGTTTGGTTGAGAAAAATAATTCCCGAAAAATACATAAATTTGGCGTTAAAATAGATAAATCATCGGCTAGTTAGAATGCATCAGTTAACGAGTTCCTCCCATTGTAAATATTTCTACCCCGCGACAGTAATCTGGGGGTGAGAAGAGAGGGCGGGGAGGGGAAGGAAGGGTGGCAGTAGCTAGTCGCAGCATCAACCCCTCGAGATCCCCTCGAAGAGACGCTTAGAGCGGTTTATCTTCTGCTTTTAAAATAAGATCAGCGTCAACTGGAGGCATTACGTATTTGCCTTATCGACGCCCGGAAATACATTGGCTGGAAATCAACATTTATCTCAATAGTGCCTGCCGCCTGGTAGACTGTTTAAAAAACACTCATTTTCAATCTAGTTTTATTTTATGAAAATATACTACCTCAAAGGAACGAAAAAAGTGTGTGAAAAATTCTGTTTATCCAAAAAAAATTGTTTTGGTAAAGAGAACATATTGTACCCAAAACCACGATAAATAAAGGAAAAAAAGCGCCCAATGAAAAGTATAAATAAGGGAACTGAGACGTTTCCTAATTTGAAGATTACCGCCTAGTAAGTGCCATAGCACCGCGAGAAATCACTACACGGAAAGGGGAAGAACATAAAACGGATGTTTAGCGGAACACGGTAAACATAAATAATCCTGTTTCTTTACTTTCGGTTCAAATTCCCTCTGAGAATCTGTGTCTCTTTAACGGGGAAATTACTCCACACAATGGCTTCACTTCGCCGAATTGGAGAACAATGATTTGTCTCTGTATTGCCGGAGTGCGTGCCGCGAATTACCAACGCGCACTCCGGTGTGAAACTCACATGAACAAGCGCCGTTGAACTGTTTATGTGTCTATATGCCCAGTACCCAGGAGTGTGATGGAGCAATCAAATTACCGTATTATGCAATATCCACCCAAATAATCATACAAATTATATATTCCTTCGGCAAGAATAGATATAGCTAGAGACTCCCCGTGTATATCAAGTGGGTGCCTACCTGCAAACCTCCGATAAGAGGGTACCGTCTAGCAGAAATACATTTCCCCGATTTGCTAACCAATTAACCATACTGCGATGTGTAGTAACTTCATATAAGGCTGTAATCATAAATAATTCAACATCGTTAAATTTGTTATATTATTTCATAACACGTTTGATTACCGTCAGAAAGAACTAATATTAACTAAATAAAACACATCCCTACTGGACTCATACTTAATAAAAAGTTAATACCGCGCAAGAGTCGCAACTGCTTCTAGTCGTCTAGAGCCGGTTAGACTATCACATCCTCAATCAGGGTGTGTTGTGAGGCTGAAGGTAGTAGGAGAGGAAGAAGATGGGGAAGAGGAAGGTTGGGAAGTACCTGGATATTCAGATCTGGTCACCAAACACGGCTAAAACCATTTCACGCAAGTCCCGACTCGGTCCAGAAAAGTGATGGCAACCCTGAAGAGTGGTCGTTTTACTGGCACAGAAAGTCATTATGGAGTTGGAAGAAATAGGTTAATTAAGATTGGCAGTAGACAACAATCGCATGCTATCGCATATGGAGAACAATAATAACATGGCGCCCATGGCGTGTTGAAAAACATCTTGCATTTCAATTATGAATTGCCGGATGCAACCAACTGTCATGTAGGACTAATTATTGGCACTAATGTCAAAATGACGCTAATAACTTTGGTGCGGTCGCTCTCGGCATGTCCGCCTATCCGCTTTCACCGCACACAGGTACACTACACAATGGGGAAATTGATTCGACCGAGTAATGTTACAAGGTGGGCGGCATGCAAAAAATAGATCACGATCGGTCGTGATGGCGCTGTTGGTTAGCTTCAAAAGAGGCGTCCGTTAACATTCATTATTATCAATAAAGAACCCGGAGAAGAGAGCGCGTTGATAATAATTACCGCGGGTAGGTAGATGTGTAATACGTGAATAGGTAGATGGTGGAAAGTACGGCCACTGTCAGTACTGCCTAGTATTGCCACCATAGTCATAAAATACAAGACACGTCAAATTCATACAAATCTTACGAAAAATGTAGCACAACTAGTAACGTCTTGTTTTCCGTTTCATCCGCTTATGAAAAGGATAGCTATTCAAAAATATATGTGTGTACGGATGAGATAACCATATGAACGTCCCACGCTACTGTTATAATCGGGTATCGCGCCACTAGCCGTGGTTGTCTTCCACGCACTTATATATTTTTGTATTCGCTATCTCACCGTTTTCGAGTAGCTTATTGTATTTATACCTTGTGAATAATTGTATTTATTGAAATAATAAGTGATTTGTGGGTAATTATGAATAAAAAGAAGCTTCATGAGATATGTGTTTTTTGCTACCGAATGATTTTTACACCTCTCAAGGCATTTTTTTTAATCAGAAAGGAGCCAACAGCGACGCATTTGTGACAGCTTGTCTGTCAAACGAATATTTGTGTGATACTAAACGCAGTAAATCTCAGGTATGTCTCGCGGACTCGGTTTAGTGCATTCACGCGCGTTGTCTCAGTAACGTATCTACATTATTTAATTCATCTACGACTGCCACCCACGACAACGTAGTTTCCGCAGTAACGCTAAGCGGAGTGATAATCCAGTACTAATATTTGTACGGGGGATTAACGATAATGAGCATGTTGAATGTCTGGATTATGGCGGACGACATCGAGGCATTAATATGGTTTATGGCTGCTCGAACAGAGGAAATCATTCCGAAATGAGAATTTCTTTTGAAGGCATACGAAATAACGGGGGTTTATACTGCAGCGGATCAAATAATGAAGTGATGCTGTCTCGGTACAAAACACCGAAGGGCTTTTTTCTAGTGTACGGGCTACCTGCCTACCGGACAGCAAAAACTAGGTGCCGTTAGGCCAATCATAGTGAACAACTGTTACACAAGTAACAACAAACTTAACTATCGCGTTAATAAGTAGCAACCTCAGAGCAATAACATACAGGAGGGAGCGCTTCTGTAGTCAGTATTGAGGATTTTTTGCCTGACTCGGGCCTGCCTAGGACTAGGACTAGGGCATTTGTAGATCCATTCATAACATATGTCGACATAATATTTTTGTTTATTTGTAACTTTTTCACAGTATTGTTATGAACAAAAATATAGCATATAACCTAAAAACATTATGTCCAGTTATGTCGCATATAAAAACGTAGTGAACGGAGTCGCCGGAGACGCGGGAGACGGAGAACATGCTTACGATGCGAATGGTGGTGCTATATTATTTGAGAACTTGTCTTGTCTCTTTCTCTCTCACGGTTTACCCCGTAAAAACTCGGAGAAAGTGTTTTATCACAAATTTGTATAGGTTGGATAAAAATATTTAGCTATCCCTCCACATATTATTGCTTTGAGGCAACAACAGACTAAACTATCGCATTATTAAGTGGCAACACTGAAATGCAAACGGCGACGAGGTACAAGCGCAATTACGAAATTTCGCACTCGTAACTCGTACAGAAAAATGCTATTGTGGCGTGTTTCTGTATTTGCGTGAAATGAATGGCGACCCAAGTGCGGGGAAAGTGCCATAAAGCAATGTAACTCTTCGTGTACGGTGTACGGGTACGGTGTACGGCCGGGCACAGGCACGGCGGAACACGCGGAGGTAGACGGTGTAGACGGTGCAGACGGTGAGCCGAGCGGTGCCACCGGCTGCTTTGTATGCATGGGGTTGGGCCCGCACATACACGCCTGAAAAAATATACCGTGCCTGCAAAAGTCCGCGAGTATTGGACTGGGTACGTCCGCTGAATATTAATTGCCTTAAACACGAGTCGAGGGGCGCAGTCCCCCGGGGTCACCCCGTGCCATCCGTGATCAATAAGGAACGGAGAATAGAGACATGAAACCAGCGGGGTAAGCAAATACTTGATATTCAAAACCGATCCAGCGCACCCGCTCGAAATTATACCCGGGCTGAAACCAGCCGTACTGGAACAAGGAACAAGGCTAACTTTTATACACCATTATCCATCTTCTTCAGCGTTAGCGCACAAAAACACGCATTCGACACGTTCAAAGTGAATTTGATGGATTCCGAAAAAAGTGATCGCGTTGGTCGACTAATATCTCCACACGACGAATGGCCGTCAGAAACACGACCGAGCCGGCAAATCCGGATTTCTGACCAAAAAAAGGAGTATTTTTCACGGAACAAAAACGATAGAGCTTTATGCTATCAATAAAGATGATTTGCTTTTCCGCATTAGATACTCCGATATCACAGCCGACAGCCGCACATATTCGGTATCACGATTGAGAAGAATGCCTCCGGGATGTCTAAAAGTTAGTACGCGGTTTTAATGAATGTGTGAATAAACCGTTGATCGATCCACATTGGAATATGGCGGCGCGCGTTAGAACAATCAACCATCAACCATCAACCATCAACAATATCAACACGGCACTTTAATGACGCAGACAATGAAAACTTTCTCCGATGACGAGGCTAATCGGAGTGAATCTATAAAGGTCAACCGGGTTAAATAAATACGGATGGAAACCTACTTTTCTCTTGCGGATATCATCTCCATTGTAGGTATTTTATTGCTTCATTAATTAATTTTCTAAAACCACTTTCTCAGATGATTTTTATAAGATCCAGAGCAGCCTTCCACTAAATAATACCATTATAATGAGCAAGAAAATTCTTGGTTCTCACGATATTCGTTAAATTAAGGTTCAGCAACTGTTAACAGTTTATTTTTTAAGTGAATACCGCACAAGAGTACTAACTGCTTCCAACCGTCTAGAACCAGTGAGACTATGGCATACCCAATAAAGGTATTTCACGAGGCCAAAGATAGTGGGGAAGGCAAGAAGATGGGGAAGATTGTGAAGTATCTGGCTATTTAGATCTGGTCACCAAACACGGATAAAGCCATTTCAAGCAACCTTTCGGTTCTGAATCGTGGTCTTTCACCAGGGCGATACTACAAGTATCTACTACTCTGGAACGTGCCTGAAATATATTTTATATTATGGTATCTAAATTTATTGTGTTATGACACATCTTCATTGAATAACATTAACTTGCGCACGGCAGGATTGAACCCGCGACCTCTGAATTCGTAGTCGAGCGTCTTACCACTCGACCACGGAGGCCGTCAGTTAAGTGGGACATCATTTCAAATGCTTCAAACGCTTCTGTATCGAGGGTCACGACTTCGAATAGTACAAAAAAAGCAGTCGAAATCAAAGAGCAATTTTGATGATTACAATAATTAGACCTTTAAAAAGAAATAAACCTCTTTGTTTCTCTGCAAATAAGAATTATTTGATTACATTAATTCTCGGCCAAAAATTATTCATTACGCAAACAAATGGAACGCATAATCGCAGGCAAGATCATGAGATCGTGTTTTACGTGTTCGATGGCCATCGCGGGTAAAACGGGCATGCATTAATAATAGATTCTAATGTTGATGCTGTTTATTTACAGTTATGACCACCGTTAAAAACGATAGGACATCCCAACACACGAACTGGTTTGATTTATTAATTTTAAATACCTGCCTAGCACTGCATACCGACTGGGTGCTCGCCTGAGCGGGCCGCTTCCGAGCTCCTCTGAAGAAAATTCGCACGTCAAACAAAACCCAACAAACCAGTTTCAAATTATTGAATTAGCAATTGCTAATTCAATAGCGGAATACTACACCCGATAATGATACCCAAGCAAAACGTTATTTTTTTATGAGATACCCGCACAAGAATTTCATCCGCTCGAAGATCGAACCCGCAATCACTGGATCCGAAGACAAGGAGTTTTCCGCTGTGCCACCGAGGCCGTCTTATTTATTACGGTCTATTATTTGTAATTGAAAAAATGTAGTAAGTAGTAATAAAAACAGTACTAGCCCAGTGGCTTCCACGGCCTCCGTGGTAGAGTGGTTAAGACCATGGAGTACAAATCCAGAGGTGCGCAAATTCCGGCGTGCGCAAATAAATTTTATTTTATTAATATGGATTATTTTAAAATTTAATTCATGCAAAATAATATATGGTATATTTGCGGCATGTTTCAGAGTGGAAGATACTAAAAGTAGGCGATAGCTTTGGTGAATGACCACCGTTCAGAATCGAAACGTTGACGATCAGATCTGAATAGCCAGGTAATTCTCAACCTTCTTCTTTCCCTCCTACTACCTTCGGCCTCACAACATACCCCAATTGGGAATGCCACAGACCCACTGGCTCCAGAAGGTTGGGACTCTTGCGCGGTATTCACTTTAAAATGAAAATTAAAAAGGCACTGTGAAATACATGTAGATCAAATAAGGCTGTCACCGTCACTGAGAAAGGTGGTGAATTAGTTTCAGATAAGAGGAAATTAAACATAGATCCGTGGTTTAAGTCTCACTGTATATTGAATACGCATAATTAGGTCCACGCCGGGAGTTACAAGCAAGAGCCATATATTCCCATTACGCAGATACGTCGCCATTAGTGCAACAGGGTTTAGCTTGGTGAGCCCGAGGGGGCGGAGTGGACCCGGGGGGGTACAATGTCCCGAGGGGGTTTGCCACCCTCGCTATTAAAGTAATGCTCATTTTCACTCATTCTATAAGGTCAGACATGCATACGGGCAAATATTTACAAATACAACGGACAGAAACGAATTTATATTACATTCTCAATAAAATAATGGATGAAAAGGGTCATTTTTGATCACTCAGTTCGAGTGCTATACTTAGTTTCATCCATTCTTTTCTACCCTAGGTCCGACAGCACGGGCAACAACCATAACTTATATTTTTTAATGTAAATATGTTAGTTGTTAGTCAATTGTTATTAGTATTAGGCATAAGTGAGAATTAAGTCTTAGTTTTAATATCATGCTGTAAAGCGCCCTTGAGGTGATATTTTTGTCGCGAAAACGGCGCTATAAAAATCAGTCAATTATTATTATTGTATATTACACGTTCATTTTTACATTATTTTTTATAGTGAATACCGTACAAGAGTCCCAATTGCTTCCAACCGTCTAGAGCCAGAGAGACTATAAAATCCTCGATTAGGGTATGTCGTGAGGCTGAAGGTAGTGGAGAAGCGAAGGAGATGGGGCAGAGGAAGTTTGGAAAGTACCTGGCTATTCGGATTTGGTCATCAAACACGGCTTAAGCCATTTCAAGCAACGTTTCGATTCTGAATTGTGGTCTTTTACCGGGGCGATACTTAGAGTATCTACTACTCTTTTTATGAATTAAATGTGTTACGACACATGTTCATTTATAACATTTATTCGTAGTCGAGGGTCTTGCCATTCGACCACGACTTCATGGCATAGATAAAAAAAAAATTGCAACACTTTTTAACGAAAATGAGTACTAGACTCTATAAAAGAGAAACAATAAAATATAGCATCTCTAAATCACACTGTTCCTTCATTCGGTACGAAACTATGAAAATAACTTTTTTAGATACGATATCTGGGCTCTACGCCACAACGTATAATAATTCGATTCATCCAGCAACAAAACTTTCGGAACGAACGTTCACGTATTTTAATTTTAAGCCCAACAATTCAATTTAAAACCGTAGCTTATAGCGTTGGTATTTTTATCATCCGAAAAGCCCGTAACTTCAGTAAACAGGAGGAAACAATCGAACAAGTGCACATCTTTCGGGGTATAATCCGGCGGCGGTAGGGAATTATCGGCCTTATGAACGAACGGTTAGAGGAGCTTTTATATTAATGTAATCCGTAAATCATGGAATGATTCAGTGATTAGGGCACTTCATGAAATCCACCCCGCGATTATGGAACCCATTTAATTTTATGATTTTACGGTCCGCTGTGCCAATATGGCGGATCGGCTTGCCCCTTACTTCATTACTGGGAGGGGGCGGCTAAATGCCAGGGGCAGGGAGGGCGTAGGCGCGGGTTGCTACCCCACGGGCGCAACCCCACCAGCCCGCCAGCCCGCTTGCTCGTTTCGCTAGGCGGCAGGGGAGGCCCGGCGATTGATATGACCTCAAAGGAGTCTCGCCATATCGCGAGGTGAACAATTCATTATTATTATTAGCCACTTATTGTGTAGGTGGGAGGGTAATAATTCACTGTACATTTTAATGAAAATCCTAATTCAAATTAATGTTGGGTGAATTCATGGATATATTTCCAGCAATCAAATTTACTACCTGGCTTAGAGAATACCATTCTTTGAAAAATATCATTCTTCTCGTCAAAATACAAAACGTTTGTGTATCTGAACATGTGTTCCTTTTTGAATATCTAAGAATGTGTGCACATTTTCAATTTTACATACCTTTTTTAAAATTTTATACTTTGATAGGGAAAAACGACATTTCGAGAATGGTAGATACTCCAAGTATCGCCCTGGTGAAAGACCACCATCCAGAAACGAAATGTTGCTTAAAATGGCTTTAATCGTGTTTGGTGACCAGATTTGAATAGTTAGGTACTTCCTCTTCTCCGTCTCCTTCCCCTCCCCACTACCTTAAGCCTTACAAAATACCCCAATTGGGGATGCCATAGTCCCACTGGCTGCAGACGGTCGGGAGCAGTTGGGACTCTTGTGCGGTATTCACTATATCTATAAATGTTTTAAATATATGTAATTCAACGCGAAAACCCGTTTAAACGTTGAATATAAATTATATGTTTAAAGGCCTGATTTTTTTGTTTTTTTTCGTTTAATGTTTGTTTAAGAAGACATTTTTAGGGAATATGAAGTTATTTGAACATTTACGAAGAACATATTCCAGTTTTGTTAAGACAATCGTTCAAATATAAATATACATTTTATAAGAGCTTAATAAAAGTGTCATTAAAAAAATATCTCTTAGAAGTCAGCGCCCTCTTCCAGATCCGTTCCTGCCGCTGCGTGAAACTTTTTGTTCGCAGCGATACTAGGGGATGGGGCGAGAAGCACTTAATGTTAAAGTAAATATATGAATCGGCATGAGCGGCCGCTTTTTGTAATAAAAACGGCCGAACATGGCGAGGGCTGTTCTGTGTTCCACAGCGGGTCCTACAGAAGGCTCTACGCTCTACAGCGGGCTTGAAGGGTACAAGTATAAATACTGACGCAATGAAATGTACGCTCAGGCATTGGTCCGCACTACACTAGTCGTCCTAGGCGAGCCAACAAACAGTGGTCATTCGTAAAGCGACAACTACGAGTACAGAGTAGGCGGGTACACACATTTTACTTAATTAATGTGTTATTTCAAATTATTATAAAATAATTTAACTATATTCGCGGCACGTTCCACAGTCGTAGATACTCTCAGTATCACCCCGGTGGTGACTAGATATGAATAGCTAGGTACTTCCCAATCTTCCGCTTCGTCATCTGATTCTAAGTATCGCCCTGGTGAAAGACCACCATTCAGAATAGAAACATTGCTGGAAATGGGTTTAGTCGTATTTGGTGGCCAGATCTGAATAGCCAGGTACTTTTCAACCTTCCTCTTACCTGTGTCCTTCCCCTCCCTACTACCTACAACCTCACAACATCGTTATTGTTAGAAAACGATTTTTATAAATGCGTCTTATCACAAGAGATCCCCTAAATGAATTGCCGTGGAGCCATATGAACTATGTCGTCAACCGATTGAGCGACTTGGTGAGGCGGGTAGAGGAAAGGGCTGAAGACGAATGCCTGCAAATCGTTCCACAATCGTGTTTTATGAGTGGCGAATGAAATGTTGTGGTGAGAGACATCGATGACCTTTTGAATACATACTCGTATTGCAGTACGTTCCTAATACAACGCTAGACTCATCTTATATTATTTGTGTATTTATCTCTGTACATAGTACTCGCTAGATTCATCTTATATTATCTCTGGACATTAATATGCCATAGATTATGTGTAGTTCGTAATAAGATAGAGCATAAGAATTAAGATTTGAACAGAGCCTTTGAGGTGATTTTTCATAAATAATGGCGCTATACAAATTATCCAAATACTAATATTGTTATCTTCACATAGTCGGTAAACGATATTTATTTAGACGCAGCAAACCCTCTCCCGGGTATTTTTAATCACTGGTGCGGGGTTTATCCTGCTATGAAATATAGCAACTCTGATTGTTGTCAAGGTAATCCATATTTGAAATATGATTCATTTGAAACCCGAATAAAAGCACATCCACTCGAGTGGAAACCATCAGAGTTGAAAAGCTTCTATGTGTAGAGTGTGATTTATAACGGCGTTATCCGGTCGATCATGATTCCAAATAAACGTCTGTTTGGACGCGTATTGTAATGACGGATGGAAATAGATACTACAGTTTCAAAACGTTTTACTGATTGAAATGAATTTCGCATCGCGAAAGATACCCTCTACACTGTGCGAATTCTCATATTGGTAGAATTGTTTTAATCAGAATTATGTGACGAACATATTTTTCGTTATTTATGGCTGTTTGGTTTCAAATTAAACGTTGAAAATAAAACCCAACAAAAAACTGTATAATTCGTTTTTACACGAAATCTACTATATCCAAAATTATATTTAGTTCTAGCAATAATATCAGGACTGAGTTTTTTAGATACTCGCTGGTACCTAGATTGTATGTATTTGGTAATACTTACGCAGAGGTGGATGATGTATTTAACTGCAAGGAATTTAGATACAAGAAGGCTGTAATAACGTATACCTTCAATCAATATTAATTGAATGTAAGCAAATAAATACAATGTATGGAATACTTATGTATACTACTCATTCTTACTTTTCATAAAAGCAAATAATTTTCACTTGTATTACTGTTAAAAATGTACTTTTATATGTAAAAGCCCACTTGGGCGTTTACAATTAAATAAATAAAAATCATCAGAATAAGCAAACACATTGTGGATTCACATGATTAATTAAATAAAAAACACACGTTGTTTAAATCCACTTTGTTTTTGTATAAGTCGACTAGTTTCGATTCTGCTGAATCTTGATCGGGACTTAAAAATATACTAATGAAATTAGAGGAATGTGCATATATATAGTAGCATTTATTAGTATATTTAAGTTCCGATCAAGATTCAGCAGAATCGCAACTAGTTGACTTATACAAAAATAAAGTGGATTTAAACAACGTGTGTTTTTATTTAATTTAATAAATAAAAATCCATATTTTTACATTCGGGAGTCATCAGCAAACTCCAACAATAATTATATTCGCGTGTTTTGCGCGAATGTAATCATCTTCTGTTACCATAATAATACTGTCAACAAACTGTGATATGTAGTAACATACGAGTTCACCAGGATCCATCTAATCCTTTTTATCTAGCGATATATTATACTTAGTCATAATCCCTCGAGTCAAGTCGGGACATAAAAGATCAAGGTTGCCCGCGTTTTGAATTATAATTCAAATAACATAAAAGTCAACAAAAAATCGAGACATAATATTATATAAAGAATAACCGGTGAAGGATGCGGCGGAGATGTCTTAAGGATAAGTCGCCCACAGATGAATCTGGGCTAAGGAGTGAGGGGAAAAGGCCATCAAAGTGTTCTCAGCCACTTAGAGCCCGTTATCCCAACTAGTTCGCGGGATCCTTCGGGAGAAGGCGGTGTCAGGGAGAATACATCGGCAGAGTGAACACAGAAGTGGGACAAGGTCTGAGATGCTGATCGGGGGTTCTCTCGCTCTCTCCTGCCTCTGGAGTCTGCAATCTTTTTTTAGTATTTCCATGAGCCTTGAAATAGGTATCTACGACACGCCATCTACCGACATACAAATCAACACAAAGATTTTTCAGAAAGGGTATTAGTTTGCGGAGTTTTTTTCAATTGTAATCACAACCAGTTTTTATGCCTTCTTATGCCTCAGCACTCAACAATAGCGCTAAAAGTCACTTTGAAGCATTATTACATTTTCAATGGGTAGTTAGGAAAATGTCTAAGGTTAAGGGTAAGTCAAAGTTTAAGCTGTTATATTTTAAATTCTATGAAAAACAAACTAAAATGCCTGTAAAAGGTGGAGTTTGAAAACCAGCATGTTCGAATGTTTTATCTAAAATTTTAGTATGCATTTCATAAAGAATAAAAAAATACTGTTTAATAATTTTCCTCAATGGAAACCTTAGACATTTTCATAACCCCCCTTACAAAATTAAGAGATACATCATATGTAATATTGCTTGTATAAGAAAGCCAAAAAGTGTGTATTTTTGTGCCGAGTGATATATAAATAATATTTTAAATAATTTAAAGTATTTTTGTTGTCTGATTATTACTTTGCCTTCACATCTTCTCCGGTATAAAAAAGACGAGGGATTCCGCCACCGCGGGTTGCGTGTCTCTACCCTCAGGAGAGTTTAAGAGAAAACAAAGGAAATCAGCCGACGCGAGGTCCTATTTGCTCCCAGATGATAATATCATAATGTGGTGCGGCAGTTAGAACATCGGTATATTTACTAGAATAAAACATAAATTGAGTCCCTAAAACCTACCCTGACCCCTTTGAAAGTCAAGATTATTAATACGATTGTAAGAAGTCATTTAACAGGAGATCTGCGAGTAGCTAAGCAATCTCTCGTGTAGGTACCAGAGTTAGCAATGCTATGTAAAATATATGTGTTACATTGGCGAATACTACATCTCCACCCTGATTTGAATATCTGTGCGTGCAGTCATGTGAGGGAATAAATAGCCACGTGCCCCGAGCAAACACTGCCACTTCTGGGGAGAGCTATGTGTTAGTATCGCTGATGCAGCCATACGTGGTTTTCAAAACCAAACTAAGAACCTTCTCCGTCACCACCTTAATTACTTTGAAGAGATAGTTCAAGCACGGTCAGCGAGTTAGGGCTTTAATAAGGGTGTGTGATTAGAAGCAGAGCTTAAACGCGCGACATACGGAATCACGTTGAAGACCACATCGCCGGTCACGGTAATAAGTTTAATGCGTTTTTTCAATGCTGGGCATGGAGTTGAGTGGCGAGTGTGGGGTTGTAAGTGGCGCAGTTTGGATCGCGATATCACCACGGCAGAACGAATCCGGCGCTGTAGGGAGATGCTATCTGCGGTATCGCGGTCCGCATCTGCTCCGGCCGTAATTCAAGCTTTTTGTTCGGCCGCCAAGAAACGCCGTGCCATTACAAAAGCTAACTAATTATGACCCATCGGTAGGTACGGGGTACAACTGTTTTATCTGAGATTGGGTCCTTCTCACTTGAACTTCTACATTTCCACCCGGGAGGTACTTCTCGAGGGCGCACTTAGATAAAAATACCGCCTTATGTATTTATAACGCTTCAGTTACAGAAAGGTTTATGCTAAAATGCACTTACTCTAAGATCCGGCGTTGTTTTATCGTTTAATTTGTTTTCCTCTATACATGCTGGTGAAATTAACGTTTGTGAACTGTTAGCAAAGTACATTTCCCGTAATTTCTCTGTTATTGTGCGACCATGTGATGTCTTTCTACAACAACAATACATGAGGAAGCGGCCCTATGGGAAACAAAAATAAAACTTTTTTTGTTGAAATTCTGGAAATATTTTCAGAAATTTTAAGACGAAAAAACTACCCTTTAATAATATATTACCTACCTAAATGTATTGGTTATATTTTAAATGAATTCATACCTACATTATATTCGGTATGTCCATTGCACCGGTGCACAACCGGGAAACACGCCAAACGCGCGCCCAACATTTGTATACGGGTGTCATTTTCTACACGAGAACGGGTTGTTTCTTCGACTTGTTCTTGTGTTCAACAGCTCATATGTGGATTGATTTTCCGGCCTCTGTGTTTCCTCCCTCCTAGAAGATAGTTTTCTTCAAGACCCAGGTTCATTCCTTCCTTTACTCAAAAAGAACCTCCCTGGGGTGAAGTAAAAAATACGAGTACGTAGATTGATCTTTATTGATATGTTTTATTATAATACTAAATACTAAAAAAAATTTATTGTGAAGTAACGTAATTAAAAGAAATGCTATAACTTTCACAACATTATTAACATTTTCCATGCAAATCTTAAAACGCAATAATAAACCGTGGCAATAACACGAATAGTTTTAATTGAATTTTGCGGCAATCGTGTTACTTTTTTTTTCTTGAGCCAACATTTCCGACAGCCTTGGAGTGCCCATCATAACACTACCCTTTTACTTTAGACATTTAATAATTGAAAAGGAATAACAATTAACTATCATGTAAAGAATATTGTGTCAATACAAATAGTGGAAACATATTATTATCACGTAATTTAAAATGATCGCTTCCACCAACCACAACTCTTTCTACTAATAATCTAAATATTCAAATCACAACAGGTAAAATGTCAGATTTACGTCAGTATTAATTAAAGCATTACCATATGGATTAAAATAAATTATGCTCGATCTCAATATTCTATGTATATATCAACTTAAATACATCACCAGTAAAACTACTTAATTGTTTCATATCAATCAAGTCCATTATTATTTTAATTAAAGGGGTCTAGTTCTATTACCTACCTTAGCACGTGCGTGTTGAAATAAATGAAGTGATATGATATTAACATATTTTAGCACGTGGATTAGTAATTTCTTTCGCAATCAGAATGTTTAATATTCTATTATTCCATTGCCAAAATAAGGTCACAAAGAAAAAAATATATTATACACCCACAAATAATGTTAGGGCGTGCTAAGGGAGTAGGTTTACGATCTATTGCGATGTAAATGTCTTAGGAATACGTAAAACAGTACCTACCTACACGCTAGCAGGAATGTTTCAAATTTGGTAATTGATAATAATTTTAATGACTGGTCGGTAGCCGAGTGGACAAACGCCTCGGATTCACCGTGGGTTCAATTCCTCTACTGGATAAGTCCTAACCAGACGGCCTCCACGATCCAGTGGTAAGACGCTCGACTACGATACAAAGGACGCGGGTTCAAACCCTGATGCGCCAATAAATTTTATTTGTTTAATATGTGTCATAACACATTTGATTCATAAAAAATAATGTAAAGTTTATTTGCGGCACGTTCCATAGTGGTAGATACTCCAAGTATCGCCCTCGTGAAAGACCACCATTCAGAATCGAAACGTTGCTTGAAATGTTTTTAGCCGTGTTTGGTGACCAGATCTGAATAGCCAGGTACTTTCCAACCTTCCTCTTCTCCATCTCCTACCCATCCCCACTACCTTCAGCCTCACAACATACCCCAATCGGGGATGCCATAGTCTCACTGGCTCTAAACGGTTGGAAGCAGTTGGGACTCTTGTGCGGTTTTCACTATAAAAAATATAAATTTAAAAAAAAACTAGGGAACATTTCGTCTTTAAATTTAGTAAACCAATAAAATCTAATTTTTTAAAATAAACAGTTGATTGTAAAAGTTCTACAGCACGGAGCAAGCGGGATTATGGCAACTCAAATAAGGCAATGTGTGTAAGGCGATGAATGTGCGCGGAAGGGAGAAAGGGGAGAGAAAAGGACGGAAGTACCAGAAAATTTAGATCTGAAAACTATTTCAAGTAGTTTCTATCCTGAATAGGGGCTTTCACCGAGGCGACACTTAGAGCATTTTTCACAAAAGGACTTTACTATTCCAATTGCAAAACTAAATAAATAATTTGCTCTTCGAATGGTTTAGAACCCGCAACCTATCAGCGCCCTTACGTGATGCTATGCCTCTTACTTACTCACTTTTTAACTAACTGACAATTTAAAGTTCAGTGTAATACCTACGAGTTAGTTACTATAGAACACACATTTATTGAACTCGCGTAAAGGTGTATTGATAGGTGCATTCTACATCCACATCACCGTGGCAATTATGTTACCTGTGGTCGTATGGCGTACAATAGTTATAAAATATAATAATTTCCTTTGCGAGTGCGTAGGAGTGTGAACTCTTCAATTTTTGAACTGATGTTAACTAACTAACTAACCATCACGCCGTTTTCCCGCAGGGCTAGGCAGAGAGGACGGACCGCCATACAACTCTGTCTTGGCACACACTCCTTGCTTCATTCTCATTCATACATACTCTTCACATGACCCGATTCAAGTATTTGATTAACTTGATCGTGCCATGTCTTTTCCGGGCGTCCTCGACTTCTTCTTCCATTCACTTTCGCATAATTTATTCTGTTCACACTTCTTTCTTCGTTCATTCGCTATAACCACCTAACATCTAACTTAAAACTAACCTCCCAAAGGACGGGAGAAGTCCCGTCCTTCTTCCTTTATCCCATTCCCATGTTCCCAAGTTAGGTTACTAAATTAATACTGTATATGGTATATATTGCCACACTTAATTTATAATATTTGTCATCGGCAGAGGAAAATTTGCAATTGGCATGATTTGTTATTTTTATTATTATATGTGTACTAATTACTGTTGATTTGCTGTTAATTTTCCCAATATAAATAAATAAATAAGCGTCCCTTTCTTGAACCTATTCATTACGCTTACGTCAGCCTTGCATATCCTTTTCGGACATCCGGATGTTAATTGAAATTATCAAATTTTTAAAAGTATCTTTTGAATCCCTACCTTCCTAATAAAGTATCTACCTATGATGTATTTTAGCAGACATTATTCCATGGAATAGATGGATTAAATCAACATATATTTTATTTGGCAAGTCAAGTTAAATCCGTGATTTTTCACGAGTAACAACTAGTATTCAATATTTACATAAGAGATCCACCAAAAAACCTGGTGTAATTTATATCGAAAAAAAAAACACGGATGGTCTATTTTTTAACCGAAATCGTGTTGCGAGGCGATTTGACTCGAGACTGTTCTCGTCACGTTTACAGCGCGGACTATTATGGTGTATTTTGTTTACAAATCTGTATCTTGATTGAAATCATTTTTCACCACAAGATACGGATCGAGCATTTGTAATTTGTAACACCTATCTTTGGTAACAGCAATATTTTTGTAGTAATGGGTTGCTATATCGGTAAAGGTCTTGAATTTTGTTGCATTAGAAATTATTTTCAAGAGTACCTTTAGCCAAATGCAGGAATCATAGAGTTGGTTTATAGCGGTCCGACGTCTTGTCATTCGGGTCATTTTCTTAATTGTTATTTATTTTATGCATTTAATGCAAAATTTTACCACACTATTCAAGTTTTATGGCCATGCGATATTCCACATACACTCAACGGAATGCACCACTCTCAGACCAATAGTATACAGGAGGGAGCGCTCCTGTAGTCAGTATTGATGATTTTGGCCTGACTCGAGCGTGGCGAGGACTAAGGTATTTATACATTCATTCATAGCACATGTCAACATAATGTTTTTGTTTATTTGTATAACAATTTTGTCACAGTATTGTTATAAACAAAAATATATAACTGTTGAGTTATGTCCTGTTATGTCGCACAACAAAACGTAGTGGGCGGAGTCGCCGGAGACGCGGGAGACGGAAAACATGCTTACACACCGAATGGTGGTGCTATGTTATATGAGAACTTGTCTTGTCTCTTTCTCTCTCACGGTTTACGACGTGAAAACCAGGATAAAGTGATTTTTCGTAAATTTGTATAGGTTGGGTAAAAATATTTAGCTCTCTCTTCATATATTCTTGCTCCGAGGCACCACTACTTGGGTAATCTTACAATTTCAAATCACAAAAAGTCGTACTAATTTATCGGGTGGATTGTATGTGACACAAGTTGTTTACCCATGAATAATCACGGAATGTAATTTGACTTGCCAAGAAAAAATATTAATTCCATTTCAAATATAGAATAATGTCTATTAAAATACATCAAAGATAGGTAGGGATTTGAAAAGATTCTTTTATAAATTTGATCATTTCAATTAACATCACTTCCAAATGTGAAAAGTTCACACTCGTACAGTCGTACATACTCACAAAGGAAATCATTTTATATTTAATAACGTTCATATCCTAAAAAACGCGAAATGTTGGATGCGCATGTTTTATTACACTTGCGA
The DNA here is from genome assembly GCA_022651775.1 of Drusus annulatus. Taxonomy (NCBI): domain Eukaryota; kingdom Metazoa; phylum Arthropoda; class Insecta; order Trichoptera; family Limnephilidae; genus Drusus; species Drusus annulatus. Next base: position 148,701 of record JAGWCC010000424.1, on the reverse strand, counting down.
AAATTTAACAGCTAACAGAATTAGGTAACTTAACTTACACACTGTTTTAATGACCATACTAATTGCAGGTAGACAGTGGTAACCGGCAACACGGACATAATAACCACGTTAAGTAAGCACTCTCCGCCGAGGAACGGCGCTCTCAAATAATAGGACAGGAACAGTCGCAAATAAAGGAAGAGAGAATTAGGTCTGCAGCAGGCTGAGGTGAAATAGTGTTGCAACAGTAAATGCACAGTGTACGGTGCAGCCAAGGAGGCCAAACAATTGCATCCAGAACATATAAACAATGCGGGGATAAGGACCGTAAATCTCGCGCACAGCCTCCGTTGCGCGGTGTCTAGCCGGGACTTGGCTGCGGGCCATGTAAGGGACAATGTACTCCGACCAAAGCTCGGTGCGTGCCAGTCTTTGGTTCCTACTTTTTGTGCTTTCATACCCCTTTGATATCTTCAATGAGAAGCACACCTAGCGCTTTTGTGTAACACGCGGAGTCCACGTTCAAAATTACGTCAGTTCCAAACAGCTAACTAAAAGGGCATAGCAGTAGTGTATCTCTGATAAAAACATAACAATTATTTCTCCTTATTTTCTCTGCTCAAAATTTCACTATTCAGTGTTCATGGGAGGGTCCGTTGTTTGGCCACGAGCAACGTTCAAAGTTCAAATCACCAGCAAATCCATTGCCACCAATAATAACTAACTAACTAACCATCACGCCGTTTCTCCGCAGGGGTAGGCAGAGAGGATGAACCGCCATACAACTCTGTCTTGGCACACACTCCTTGATTCATTCACATTCTTCCTCTGCACATGACCCGATTCAAGTATTTGATTAACTTGATCGTGCCATGTCTTCCTCGGGCGTCCTCGACTTCTTCTTGCATCCACTTTCGCATCAAATATTCATTTCACATTCCTTTCTTCGTTAATTCCCTCTGCATGCCCAAACCATCTAAGCATCCCTTTCTTGATCCTATTCATTACGCTTACATCAGCCTTGCACTATTTACGGATATTCACATTTTTAACACGGTCATCATGGTTTTACCTCACATACGTCTCTGGAGTCTCATTTCCACAGCATTCAGTTTACTTTCATTCTTCCTCTGCCAGTTCCATGTCTCACTGCCATACATCAGGGTTGGTATAAGCACTCCATTGTGGACTGCTAGCTTCGCTTCTTTGAACAATTTCTTATTTGCGCCGACAGCGTTCAGTCCTCCATTAATGGAGTTTCCTGCATTCACTCTTCTTTCCCAACCAAACTCCGATATCGAGTAAAATTCCCCATACCCTAACAAACATCTCAGAATGTGCGTCGAATAAAGGGAAAACCGATATATGAACGCAATAATTGTTTTGTTTGGATGAATAGAGTACATAGAGTGGTATCTATCCAAGGCAGTGTAGTCAGTTTTGATGATTTTTACCGGACTCGGCAGACCTGGGGGTGGCTAAGACTAAGGCTAGGGTATTTATACATCCATTCATGAGCACATATCGACATAATATTTTGTTTATTCGTACAACCACTTTTCACAGTATTTTTATCAACAAAAATATAGCATATAACCTGAAAAACCGTTTAGTTGTGCCAAGTTTAGTGGCATAATAAAAAATGTGGGCGGAGTCCCGCGGTGACCCAGGAGACCAAGATCATCGTGACTGTACATAGAAGCGGTGTATTATATTTGTTGTCATTTTTTCTCCAATGGTGTACGACGTGTAAACCCGGAGAAAGTGATTTATCGCAAGTTTGTATAGGTTGGGTAAAAATAATTAGCTCTCTCTCCATTTATTGTTGCTTCAAGAATAGACTAGACACATCCCTACAACTACGACGGTACTAACGAAGTAAAGTTGGATACGTAGTTGATTGCTTGTTTAACATCCCCCAGTTGTGCAGTTTTGTGCAAAGCCGACACCACGAGGCACTCGCTGCTGCACGTCAGTTTGTGCGTTTTGCGTGCTCTGTAATTCCCCGGTAATTTGAACGGCTGGCTGTGTGATACTGTGAAAGCTGCTCGTTGATGTTTGATGGCTGACGGTTGGCTGATGCAGCCGGGCGAGCGTCCGTGTCTACTTCGCGGACACGCGAGCCGGGAGCAGGAGCACAGGAGTACAGGAGGGCGATGGGTGAAAAAATAGATTAGCGGAACGCTTGCGGAAGCGAATTACCAGCGGTTCGCGACTCGTAATGAAATAATGGCTTCCGCCAAAATTCAAATTGCCGAAGTGCGCATTCAAACTAGGCACGAGTTAATAAAAACAACAATAACAATATCCCGCCTGCAGGTAGGTACGTTTTATGTTGTGTCAAAATGTTTAATTTTGGTATTTTTTAACACCAGGCTATACTGTGGTCTTAGGCCAAAACGGGATAAGGGTAAAAATATCATTTCTAACGAGAATAGTTTGAATCTTTTTATTTTTCCTGTAATGCAAAAAGAATATGTTCCACCGGTTTCTGTGATTTATACATCCATTAATAGCACATATCGACATGATGATTTTGTTTATTTCTGTAACAGCTTTTTCACAGTATTTTTTTAAACCAAAAATGTAGGATATAACCTAAAAGACCGTTTAGTTCTATTTTGTTACGTCGCATAACAAAACGTAGTGGGCGGAGTCTCCGAAGACGCGGGAGACGGAGAACATGCGTACATACCTAAAAGCGGAGCTATATTGTGTGAGAACGTGTCTTGTTTCTTTTTCTCTCAAGGTTTACGACGTAAAAACCCGGAGAAAGTGATTTTTCATAAATTTGTATAGGTTGGGTAAAAATGTTTAGCTCTGGGAAAACGAAAGATATAACATACGACAGATTATAACATACGAGGAAATAAAAAATAAAAAAACTTATCAAATTGATATCCGCCATTATCACAACATAATGGTTTTTTTTTTACTTTTGTATGTTTGTTACTAAGACCGTTGATATGAAATATTAAACCGTACAAGATTTTACATTAAATATCTTCATTTATACCCACGTCGTACATCAGGAGAACTGAACTATAAAAGAGATTACAGCAATTCCCTGGAGAATAGCTACGATTCATGACGATGAAGAAAAAACTCAGAAAAGAATAATAATTGTTCACAACTTATTTTGCTATTTAGATGTTACGCATGGGATGTTTTAGCTGGAGTTTTCCAATAGTAACCCCAAACCTGCAGCAAAGGATTTTAAAGACAAAATTAAATATTTCATTAAATGGACAGTGCCCTATCATTAAATTATTGTGAAACCAGTATGATGGGTAGGAGGGGTTGTTCAACGGGGTGGTTATTGAAATTCATTGGGCAGGGGGAGGGGAGAGGGAGCTCACCCACATACCCTAAAACACGAATAGAGAAACATGATGCTCGTAGAGTTTTATGAGGCATGACTAATTTGTAGGTTTTTCGTCTGCAAATATTCTTTAGAATATTTATCTATGTTCACGATATTTTCAGATAAAATATTTGCATTTGAACGAATTTTACTTCTGTCTCGCTGTAAAATTGCTTTTGAATAAGTCATTTCTCAGAAGGCTGCCTGTTACTTTTATGATTATAATCTTATTAGTAGTTACTGCACGGCTTCGCCCGAGGTTATTGTATAAAACTCATGAAAAACGTGTTACAATAAGTTTTTGCCAGTCAAATGGATATGTCAAAGCTACACAACTCCTGGTGGAAATGCTGTGGAGGGCTGAAAACAGTTGCGTTGACCTAGACATTAAAACTTTTACGAAATTCAGGAAAAAAACGAAAACCTAATTTTTAAAAACGTTTTAGGTGTGATTTTTTTAGTAAAATAATACTTGAATATCCATTCGATTGAGTGGGTTATTTTGTATAATATTTGAAATCAAAACGATTTCATTTTCGCTGTGTAGGTATAATTTTGCTTTTAATCAAGATTCCCCTTCGCATTTCATAAGATTTATAAATATAGGTACCAGTGGTACCACAACACACGGAATGTATTATAGTAATTAAAATGACGGATAAATTCAAACAGAGTTCTAGGTACAATTATTTCGACAAAATAATAGAAACTCAACGGTCAAATCTAACAATATATTTTTCAATGATTAGTTATGGTTAAAAAGAACTGACACCTCTAATCTATTGAATGCTACAACTTGCTGTGTACATTTAGCGAATTACAAATAATGAATTATGCATGCTTTTAGTCCACTGGTCAACAATACACAACTGGAATTTATCCAAACTGGTTCTAAACACTGGAGTTGATTATTTACATTTTTCACCATGTTAATCAACGTCGGACTAATATAGATCGAACCCTTGGATTGCCAAGAAATGACACAAGCCGTAAATGGAATGTTATCAGATTATTTATTTCTCGCCTTTTGATGATTAACCTTTTCAAACATTCGAATCACTTACGAAGGTAGCTACTTAACGAAGGTTGCCAGAACATAAACATATAATGATTTACGAGTTACCCAGTTAAGTACTTTTCGGTTGTTTATTATTTTAACATAGTTCGTTGGTAGGTATTTTTGAACATGGCTTATAAAGCAAACAATATCGTGAAGTTACTGCCGAAATTTGGTAATTCATAATTTTGTGGCAATGAATATCTCTTTACCCACCTACTAGATGAATATAGAAGTTTGTAGGTCCTCTGAGCCAAGCAAGCAATCTAAGTTTGTCAAAAATTATGACCCGTTTATACTGGAAGTCAAAAAGCTTGTATGTATTTTTGTCGCCATACTAAAAAAAAATTGTCACCGATAGTCGCCATTACTGCCAAGGCGGATAGATTTCAATGATTAAAAAATGTTGGTAATATTTTAAAAGAATAACAACATTAAAACTATATTCCCGCCCTGCCGATTCCCCAAAAAAAACAGTTTGATAACTGTTACGATGGACGTCTCTATTGCGCTTGGAAATCCCTGAAACTCTAAATAACAGCAAAGTTCCTTATGTAAAGATAAAAAAAAGTTTAACACGAAATGGGTACCAAATATAAATAATATTTAAAAACAAAAACATCTCAGGTCTCAGGTAAAAATGACCGCTGCAAAAATGTTTGAAATGAAGGTGAACTGTGCCATTATTTGGTTAGTACAATCTAACGGAACTACCCAAACCAGGTAGATTTCGAATATACGTACATACAAATGCAGATTTTTTGCATTTATTAATTACAATTATACAAAAAAAAAATGTTTTGCTACTAGAAATTAAATCGATATTCAAATTCCAATGTTACTTTGCCGGTTTATTTTTTCAGCAATATTTTCATGACTGTTGAAACTAAATAGAATTTATGTTGAAATTTATTTGCCCCGATACAAGCATAATAAATAACAAGTACTTAAATAAAGGTGAATTTTATATAAAATATACTCCGGTGAAAGAATGGCTACAATCTACCCACCGATCAACTAAAATATTACATCCAAACCATCGATCATCCAAAGTCATAACATCAACAATCGATTTTCCTGCTTTTTCAAATAATTAAAAATAGTTTCTGTAGATATTGCTTTGAAAGTTCTTACCTTATAAGTTGAGATTATCCATAAAATTCCGAACCACGGAGCAGGAAGACCGGGATAGCAGGATATTCAGTTCAAAAGTTGATAACTTGAAGTAACTGAGTTTTTCAAGATACACCACTGTTGTGTCACTTTTTCTTCACTTCTCAACTATACTTTCAACACTCACTATTACAATATTCAACATTCAGCACGCATACAAGAGGTTGACCGCTTTTTTTTTACTTCGAGTCAAGCCTCATTGGTTTGTAGGCAAGTTTTTTTTGGACTAAACAAGTTTTAAATGCAATTTATTCGTTGACAAATTTAATCAGAACTTTGTCGAGTATTGTTCAACCACATAAAGTAAGTTAAACTATGTAAAACACAATAAAATCTTTGTTTAAAAATCACACAGGTACAAACAAACACTGCACAAAATTCATCAAAAGTAAAGGAACAAGCGAGAAACGCGATTTAAAACCTTCGAAATTCACTCAATTGTGAAGTAAACACACGCGGAACTTTGTTTTAGTAATGTTTATAAACTTTTGTTGAGTTTAGAAAAGTTTGTTTCGATATGTTTACAAATAAAATCGTTTCTACCAACAACCAAAGACTTAGCGACTCGCGCGCCAACTGACGCGGACGACATGCGGACGAACGACTCGAGACGCTCGGGAGAACTCGGTAATGTTCGGTAACGCTCGGCGCACCCACCACCTGTCTCGGTAACCAATCACGAAGCGGATAAAATTATTCAAAACTTTTTCAAAACTTTGTAATTGGCGCGACGCATAGATTTTTCAAATCGAACGCTGCAGGTGCATCGCGTTATATAAAATACAGGTGGCCGACGGACCGATCCTTCTTCGAGATAAATCAAATGTGTTTCATGATGATCGTAATATTATTACGATCATCTTCCCTCTCGTGGGGGGGTTCAAAAAGCATCGCGAAATCATTTAAAACCGGCGATGTATAAGGCGTATTTCAAAATACACAAATGACCGGCATAGAATTTGTTTACCCTCAATTGTCACAAAGAATTATCAACAAGCATTTCTTGCAAAGCGAATGTGGTTTATTGTTACAAATACACTAATAAAATTGTCTGGATACAATTAAAATAAGTCGGTTTGATTAATGTTTGTAATTATTTTTAATATTTTGTTAACCAACTAACCATCACGCCGTTTCCCCGCAGGGGTAGGCAAGGAGGATGGACCGCCATATAACTGTGTCTTGGCATACACTCGTTGCTTCATTCACATTCGTACATCGTTTCATTAATACTATTTGTTATTTTGACTCCTGACATGACCCAACTTAAGTATTAGATTCACGTGTTCGTGCCATGTCTTCCTCGGGCGTCCCCGACTTCTTCTTCCATTCCCTTTCGCGTAATATATATTTTTCACACTCTTTCTCCGTTCATCCGCTCTACATGCCCAAACCATCTAAGCGTCCTTTATTAATCCTATTCATTACGCTTGTATCAGCCTTGCATTCATTCCGGATATCTACATTTTTAACACGGTAATTCATGGCTTCACGCACATACGCCTCAGGGATCTCATTTCTACAGTCTTCAGTGTACTTTAATCCTTCCACTGTAAGTTCCATGGGTCACTGCCATACATCAGGGTTGGTATAAGCACTCCATCGTGGACTGCTAGCTTCTTTGGACATTTTTTATTTACGCCAACAGCGTTCAGTGCTCCATTAACGGAGTTTCCTGCATTTACTCTTCTTTCAATATCTTTATCAGCCTTTCCATCTCTCGTAAACATACTTCCCAAATACACAAACTCACCACAATTAAATTGCACACTGTTCTCGTACTCTCTCTTTGAAATACCATGACTTTGGACTCTACTTACGTTCATCATTAACTCAATCTGCAAACATACAAAATTTGTTCTTCTTCAATTGTTTCAAAGAATTATCAACAATCCTTCTTTTAAAGTAACGTGCTTTATTGTTACAAATACACAATTTGAATTGTCTACTAAAAATTATAATAAGTCCGTTCGACTCTTGAAGTAACAATATATGGAGGGAGAGCTAATTATTTTTACCCAACCTACACAAACTTGCGATAAATCACTTTCTCCGGGTTTTTACGTCGTACTCGTACCATGAGAGAGAAAGAGACAACAAATTTCTTGGACCGCTTCTATATACTGTAAGGATGATCTTAAGGTCTTGGTTCACGGCGGGACTCCGCCCACATTTTTTACTATGCCACTAAACTTGACACAACTGAACGGTTTTTTAGGTTATGTGCCATATATTTTTTTTTATAACAATACTGTGAAAAAGTGGCTATACGAATAAACAAAAACATTATGTCGATATGTGATATGAATGGATGCATAAATACCGTAGCCTTAGTCTTAGCCACGCCCATGGTGCGCCGAGTCAGTTTAAAATCATCAAAAACAAGTCAAAAACTGACTTCACTGCCTTAGATAGATACTACTCTACCAACTCTATGGTTCGACTGATGTTTGTTATTAATTTAAATATTTAGTAATAAGTAAAAAAAAGAAACATTTTAAGGTGTCTTGGAGTTATTTTGAATGCACAAAAGTTGTACGGATGAATTTAAAAATATTCCATGAAAAGCGTACGTTGAGTGAAAATCACATCTCACGCTGCTATTAGAATTCAGATACGAAGTATAGATAATTTGACTTCAAATAAAAATAATAAAAATTATAACCCAGTTCACACCGACCCATTGAAATGTTCTAGTATTACAAAAACATTTTCCCGCTGACATGCTGAATAGTTTTATTGTCCCACTTACAACGTATTAACCTGCTGAAAAATAATGACAGAGTATTATTTTTCGGGACACATTAAAAAACACCGTGCTTTAAAAATGATAGAAATATTATATTATATATATGGTCGACGGAAAGGCAAAAGGGCTGAAGCGCCGTTAAGTTTTCACCAGAGCACTGTTATATAAAAGTCTTCAGTACCTGGTTGGATTTAAAAAAAAGTTAACTCAGGTAACTCAATGCTCTCACTGAATTACCCGAAGCGACAAATGCTAAAAAAAATCCCAAAGTTGTGTCGCTTGAGTCAAGTCTTCTCTCAAATGGAAAATATATTTCATACAGCTAAAACGCCACAAAAGCCTTCAGAATCAAACGAGAGTTAGAGCATTCGATGCAGAAAAAAACTGCATTTTTAACTAATTTTTGTACCAAAGTGCCGCTCAAGCCTTTTTGCCTTTGCAGTGACGATATTATATACCGTGAAGTTTCAATATAACTGCTGCAATTAGCATTTTTGTACTTCTAAAATAATCGTTGTATCAATTCAATGCAACAAAAATAAATTATTATCAAAACTGAATATTTAACTTATTTTTGAGCAAAGTGTCGCTTAAGCCTTTTTGCCTTTCCAACGTCGATATTTCTAAGCTTTAGGGGACAATATTCGTTTTAATCTAAGATAAATCTCCTGCGTTTGCAGAGGCAATAATAACAAACAAAATGTGCGTAAAGAAAAACAAAACTGTATTGCGATATTTACTTTTAAGCTATACTAAGGTTACGCGCATCTGTATTTATGACGTATTTGCATAACATCAGATCTTTACGGTTGGGGTGTACCCGCCTAGTTACAAAATCTTATCTTAAATATAATACGAGAATGTACTAAAACTATTCTCAAAATATTTCTAGAATAACCTCAGCCATGATTTAGAATAGTAAACTTGAACCGGACATAGGTACCTCATAATTCAAAACAAAAATCTTATTACAAAAATGAATTCTGAATTAAATTATTTGCCATTTGGTAGACAATTATGATTTAAATGAAAGCCTATAAGCTTTCAATGAAAACATAGATAATTTTAAGGCAGTTTGTTGAGATAATAATTTGAATGTTAATTTTATACGTCTTGTTGTTCGATATTCATTGTTATGTTACTAAGAACTAAAAACCAATTTTCTCATTACCGAAACTCACTACCACAATTCATAAGCCGTTGTTAGTTATTAGTGTTATTACCGTCTAGTTTTGATAAGAAAACATGGGCAGTAAACACAATTACTTATACGGATCTCCATTTTTATATTTATTGAAGCTTTTGGCTCACAAAAATGCTACCACTTGGAAACTTATTTAAAAACTTTAATAATTATATTTTTTTTTTTGACAAACACGCAGAATAGGCACAGCCCGTGGCGTGCACAGAGTTTTTGATCAGGGTAGGCAGTAGGAAAAACTGCGAATCAATTAATAATAGAGATAGGTACCAAAGTATGTTACATTTGTTCTGTAAAAGCACTGCCCAGACACTAACTAAAATAGTTACACAAACGAGCCACTTAAACGCGTGCACAGCTCTCGGCATACATGCATAAATATTTTGTGTAGTCTAGTGAACCAAGAATAATCTACTCTGACGTTGACGGCGTTCGGGCATATGTAGTTACTGCTTTTGACACGTTATAGTTAGACGGTATTTCATATTATTTAATCCAGCATAATTCATATTTTTATGCAAGTACGGCAAGGCAGAGAGTGCTTATATATGGAGTGCATGCCTCTGCGCACAGTGCCTAGGATCTTTTACCTTAAAGGGCCTACGAACCTTTCGTGAATTAACAAATTCATTATATAATAATATCATTACATAAAAAATGCATGTCTTATTTTAAACTATTTAATTCGAAAACATAAACAAATAATTCAAATCGATGGGTTTCTCAAGAACCTTTATGATAATATTACCGACACAGCAGTAACGTGGTTACTTTAAGAGAATGTTGCTGAATGTAATATTGCGCATAATGTGAAAAGGATAAAATTAACATGAAACATAAGCAAGATTTTTTGACAGAAGCGTTAAGAAATAAAGGTACTTACGTAAGTATTTATTTGAAAAAAAAAACATGATTCTGATTATGCATAGTATTAATTTAATTGATATCTATAGTTAGGTATTTAATAACAAGATATTTAAAAAAACATTATAACTAGACTTTCCAAAAAGAAAACAAAAACTTGCTGGTACGAACGTACCAATTTTATTTTTTATTTTATTGCATAAAAAAATGTAAAATTGAACTTATGAGAAAGATTTCAGATTTCAAATTTTCAGATTTTGAAATGATGTCCTTTTTTTCACGACTGAACAAAAAATAACCAGAATTATGATCTAACTATAGATACTGATTTAAAAGAAAACTGATGTAGCCAATAAATATAAATATTTTCACTCCTAGGCCTCAGATAGGTGATTCATTTCACCCGAAATTGACCTTACTTCAGACACACTAATACGCCCACTGCTTATCTCTTCAGTGTGTTTTACTATTCCACAACTTTTTATTGTTTAATTATTGCTTTTGAAAAGGTTGACTAATATTAATAATAATATTTGGATGATTTGTACTCGAGGGAGCTGTACAAATATTAATTCCTAAGCTATTATTTAATTATATTTTTTACTGAGATAATATACAGAAGCATATTTGCCTGGCAGGTCACTTCAGAAAAAAACACAATTCCATTAGTTATTTCTTGTTTGGAGAAAGACACAATTTTGCACTCAGAGGACACGACATGGGCAAAATTATTATTGATAATAATAATAATAAATGGATTACTTTTATAGCGCCGTTTTTGTGGGAAAATCACCTCAAGGGCCCTTTATATTTATTTAAATTATGTATACGTTTTATTGTTCGATTTTAGGGCATGGGAGTCAATTTTATAATGGGCTCTCTGAATTCGTAGAACAGTACAGGGATCTGATTAAAATTTATATCTCTAATGGTGATTCATCGCTCAATAAGACATACATTATGGTGAAAAGCTTCCACTGACATAAATATATCATTCATCTATAATGATTAATCTCTTTGAATGCGAGAGGTACTTGCTTTTCCGTCAATTGGCCATTTCCACCACCCGCTTTCTGAGTTAACGTCAATCCAACACTTTTCTCCGCACAGACAAGGTATGAAACGTCTAATTTGACGTGGGGTCGGTACAACACTCCGTACAGTCCCGCACACTACTTTAGTTCTATGGCTCTGCAGTTGTATGTGTCATGGACGCAGCCTGCCGTGTCACATCGGCCGCATCAGTTCTGGGAAGTCGCGTGCGAGAAATAATAACCTCAAAAGCTGAACTGTTGTTGCTTTCCAATGGAAATTAAACAAGTCAGACTTTCCAGAGAAAGGTTTGTGTCATAGCTGTTACCTCAACCATCCAGTATCCACCTGCCACTCCATAAAAATGTTTGTACACTTCTTGCAGAGCTTCCATGGAAGTAAATATCGCTTGATCAGTGGGGATTTGATGTTCAAGTGAAAAGTGGGGTACAGTGGTGTTACGTTCACTGTTGGAATTAACTCAGAGCTTTTAATCTTTATTTCAAGTAGCAGCATCTAGTAGAAGCAGTAATTTTGTGAGGTTTATCCGAGGAGCAATGCACTTACCGTCAATAATGATCTTTTCTTTTTAATGCTGTATTCTTGTAAACAACGTATAACGATATTGAAGTTTTCCGCGTGATAAACAAACCACTCTAAAATTCAAAAGAAGTACCCTTTGTGTATAACTCCCTCGTGGATCTTTTCACAGAGATACCTACAGGGCTTTAATAAATTGTTTTCCGGTTTAAAAAAAAATGGGTAAAACTCGTTTTCACAATAATTATCTTCCCTTCCGCGAGCAAAACGCAAGCAAGCAATTAGCTTTTTAGCTTCTACGAAATTAGTTTTTTTCTTTATATATTTTAGCTGTATTACCTTTCACCATTAAGGAATCCCTTAATATTTTTTTGAAACGCCACTGATTTTACAAAAAGAAGGCTTTGTTCGCTAATCCCAGCGTTTTTTCCAAAGACTTTGAAGAAAACATTTCTTGGAAAACATTTTAGAATTCTTACGACCGTCTACAAGCTTCATTGCACATCGCCAAGTTCTTGGAACTTTCGCTGTTATCAGTTTCATTTATGACTTCATACATACATTTTAATGTGCCAATTAAATGCATAATATGCTGCGACAGTGTATTTTGTAACCTTTTTAATGTTAATCCACGTGCTTTACGTCATCTCGGGGAATACTGTGTGGAAAACCTTTTTTGCTTATGCTATCCAAATTAATCAATTTAATCTATTCATTTAATCAATCAATTATATGGATGGATGCTTTTATATAGAGCTTCAGAAGAGAAGTGGTTGCCAAACTCGACAGTAACAAAATTCGAATCTTGCAATCCGTCCACAATTCGTAGATTACTAGTAACTAAGGGATTTTGATATATCGCACAGCTTCAAAGAGACTAACTCTGGCTTCAATAGAGCCATGTGCCTGAACTAGGCACTTACATTTAAATGTGTACTGTGATTCCATGGTGCAGTACGCACATTCTAAAATAACTTTGGATTATTATTTCAGTAACATAGAGAATATGCGATTCGGCATGTTAAAATAATCACCCAAATACCGAAACATTTCATGAAATGTTTTTCATTTTTCCAAATGCATTTCGTTTTGCAGGACTTTTTATGTATTTGAGCAAACCTCGGCTGGCTGTTTGTTGTCTTATCGCGTGACTCGTAATTGAAGCCGAGTCAAATATTTGAATTTTACTGAATTTGCCCTAATGTCAAAATAAAACTTATCCCCTCCACAATATGTAGTAACGCAGTACTGCAGCTAGAAGATGAACCATTGTTTAATTTCAGAATTTATTTATGAATGTAATTACCACAGGTGTATTTTTTTTCTACGAGAATGAGAATAACGTGGTTAAAATAGAATAAACGTATTAAATGGGCATACAATGTGAAATAATGCATTCAATCAAAATATTTGATGGGAAAAATTATCATGACAAAACATTTATCATATAATAATATTTGGATAATTTGTATAGCGCCATAATATACGTAATAAAAAAAAAAATAATAAATGGAAAACTTTTATAGCGCCGTTTTCGTGGGAAAATCACCTCAAGGGCGCTTTACAAAATTAATTTATCTAACCTATAACTTACCACTTAAACTTGTAACTTATAGCTTAAAGTTAAAATTTATTACTAATGGCCTACAACTAATATTTTCAACTAGTCACTTACAATTAGGACTTGTAGCTAGTAACTAACTACTGAGTATAACTTATAACAACAGACTTACATCATTGCCTCTTCATTAGTGATCCAATAATAAAAAAAAAGATTAAGTAGATTCTTCAAATTAAACAACAAAACCGTCAGATAAACACATTATAGCAATGTTTAAGTTAACAATTATAATAAAAGTGAAAAAACAATTTATTTTTATTTTTTATAGGGAAACCGCACGGAGTATGTCGTGAGTCTGAAGGTAGTAGGCAGGGGAAGAAGATGGGGATGATGAAGGTTTCGAGGTACCTGGTTATTCAGATCTGGTCACCAAGCATGGCTAAAGCCATTTCAAACAACGTTTCGATTCTGAATGGTGGTCGATCATCACTGCGATACTTAGAGTACCTACCAATCTGGAACGTGCCGCAAATTTACTACGTAATTATTTTATATGAATTAAATGTGATATAACAAATGAATATTAATTGAATAAAATTAATTTGCGCACGCCGGGTTTAAGCCTGCGACCTCTGGATTCGTAGTCGAGCGTCTTACCACTCGACTACGAAGGCCGCGTACTCAAAGCAAATATTTAAGCAGTATTTCACTACCACTGAACGAACTGTTGAGTAACTACTCGTCAAATTACTTTAATATTCATATTGACGTGGCTGTAAAAAAAACTTTTACTCGACGGGTAGCGTTACTCAGCGGCGTTACAACAGATATTATACACCACTCGTACAGTAGCGCTAATCGACAGTTTACTCGGAGGTGGTGAAATACCCCCCAAACGACACGTTGAATAACCAGCACAAGGACATAATATATTTTTATACAGCTGCGGGTCCATTTTAGGTGAGGAAGTGAACGTAGGTACCTGTTCTTGATAAGTAAGTAAAAAGTGCTCCAGTTATTATAGCTTTTGAGTTTATGGTCCACGCAGATTAAGAACGAGTTCTCACAGAGATTGCCAAATGATTAACTTGTTTAAAATATACACAGGTACTGAATGTCTGCCGGTGTACTGCCCGAGTTATGGAATGGAAAAAAGTTTAACGGTTATGATTGAATAACAGTGTGAAATATTTTAACGTAGTTTTGTTTTATTTTATTTTATTTTTATTTTATATTGGAAAACATTCAGTTGTTTACAATTTTTTATAAATAAAGTGATTACTATGTTGCATTAACCAGTGCAGTTTCTGCTAATAATGTTTTATTTTATTTTTATAAATTTAATAGAGAATGAAATCTTCAAAATAATAATAATAATTTCAGAATTATAAACAAATAAGAATTATATCTATGTATGAAGTTGAATAAAACTGAACTAACTAACCATCATGCCGTTTTCCCGTAGGGGTAGGCAGAGAGGACGGACCGCCATACAACTCTTTCTTGGCACACACTCTTTGCTTCATTTACATTCATACATTGTCTCACACATACTCTTCTGTTATTCTGACTCTTCGCATGACCCGATTAAAGTATTTGATTTACTTGATCGTGCCATGTCTTTCTCGGGCGTCCTCGACTTCTTCTTCCATTCACTTTCGCATCATATATTATTTTCACACTCCTTTCTTCGTTCATTCGCACTACATGCCCAAACCATCTAAGTGTCCCTTTTTTGATCCCATTCATTACGCTCACAACAGCCTTGCATTATTTTTGAATAAAACTGTATAATAAATAATACATAATAGAATGTAACCCAAGATGATTAATATAAACAAGAAAAAATTAATTAAAAGAAACACAACATACTGTGTATAAATGAAAATAGAGACAAATAAATAACACAATTATCTTAGATCTGTAACGCACAGCAGTGGTAGGGAGGTAATAATTAACCTTGTTATTTGATCATGTCCCGTATGCATTTATTAAACTGAACTGTGAATAAATGGAAAATAGTTTTGATAAATCACATCATACATAATGTGAAGGAATTGCTAACTAAATAGCTAGATAGACATATCGTCGCTGGAAAGGCAAAAAGGCTTAAGCGGCACTTTGGTCAAAAATGGGTTAAATATGCAGTTTTGATCAGTTTTTTTTCTGTATCGAACGCTCTGACTCTCGTTTGATTCTGAATACTTCTGTGGCCCTTCAGACATCTAAAATATATTTACCATTTGAGAGAAGGCTGTAAGACAGTAAGCATTGAATTACCCGAAGTAACTTTTTTTTTCAAAATACAACCAGGTACTGAAGACTTACGAATTTTATTGTAAAACAAAAAAAAAATTTAAAGTGCTCTGGTGTCATCTTCCCAAAATGGCACTTCGGCCCTTTTCTCCTTTCCAACGACGATATATTATAACGTTTATGATTTAAAACTCTCGAATTCCCGCTAAACGACTACAGACTGCAGGTAATATGACTAGACACTGTCACGTGATGGTGCGATTGTAAGGCATAGTTTATTATGCTTACGTGTCGTGTGAACGACCACCTTGGGCTTGGAAATATAATCTTTTAACAATTTATTTACTTCATTCAATATTTTACAAGATTATTTAATAAGAGACAGATTAAAAATATATGAAATATTACGACTTATAGAAATAGGCAAATGCCCATTTCATGGTAATCTGCATTCTATGTAAAAGTGTCATATGTCAAGTGTCAAAAGGGCTGAAGGGCCATTTTGGGAAGTTCACACCAGAGCACTTTAAAGTTTTTTTTTTTAAAATGAAATTTAAAAGTCTTCAGTACCTGGTTGGATTTTGAAAAATCAAGTTAGTGAACATGATTGTAAGAAAGATCAGTTTAGGTTCATGGATATACCTATACAATCAAAAACAAAAAATAAACAGTATAATTATACACTAACTAACTAACCATCACGCCGTTTCACCCCGCAGGGGGTAGGGCAGAGAGGACGGACTGCTATACAACTCTGTTTTGGCACACACTCCTTGCTTCGTTCACATTCATACACCGTCTCATACATACTCTTCACATAACCCGATTCAAGTATTTGATTCACTAGATCTTACCATGTCTTCTTCGGGTGTCCCCTACTTCTTCTTCCATTCACTTTCGCATATATTGTTTTCACACTTATTTCTTCGTTCATTCACTCTACATGCCCAAACCATGTAAGCGTCCCTTTCTTGATCCTAATTAATTACGCTTACATCAGCCTTGCATTCTTTCCGGATATCTAAATTTTTAACTCGGTCATACATGGTTTTACCGCACATACGTCTCAGGGATCTCATTTCCACAGCATTCAGTCTACTTTCATCCTTCCTCTGCCAGTTCCATGCCTCACTGCCGTACATCAGGTTTGGTATAAGCACTCCATTGTGGACTGCTAACTTCACTTCTTTGGACAATTTCTTAATTTCCTGCATTCACACTTCTTTCAATATCCTTATCGGCCTTTCCATCTCTCGTAAACATACTTCCTAAATACACAAACTCGTACACTTGCTCCAAGTATTCATCATTCACAACTATATTGCACGCTGTTCTCGTACTCTCTCTTTCAAATCACCATTTAACACAATTTATAATATTTAAAATATCAATTCAGTTATGTTAATTTGATATGATTTCAAGTTAGAGTTGAAAATGTCTACATCTCATAGTGTATATTGGGTTTTGCAGATACGTGTGTGACAGTTCCACTTGCTCCGGGCAGTTGGAGCTTTTGTTTAAAGAAATTATTAAAAACTTTAATGTTCCCAGCATCACAAAAATATACACAAAACGCTCTACTTAATGTTAAAATAAAGAGAGTGTACCTTACTGACCAACACACTCACACTACAAGAACAAAAACCTTTAAAAAAATCAATATTCCAAGATTGAACACATCTTTTGGAGAGAAAAACCACAAGTTCCATGCTGCCAAATTCTATAATGCTCTCTCAAATCATATGGATGCAAATGTTTAAGAGCAAATTAAAAATGTGGAGAAATAACCACGAAGACGAGGAAATTATAAAGATTATGAAGTAATCATTAGAACCAGTGACACCAACGCAGCCACCTACAGTCCGCCAGGACTGTGTATAAAATATTATTATTTTTCAAATCTGTTTTTAAAATGTTATATTGTAATTAATTAGTTCTTGCTTAGGTTTCTCTTTCTGTTTCCTTTTGAAATTTATAATTTTTTATTGGAAATAAACACCTATCTGCAGATTATTTATCTCGATACATCTTCGAGACATCTGGCAACCCTAGTAAATTGGTTATTCTTGGCCTATAACACGAGAGGATAGTTTTTGGCGGTGTGTTGTCGAGTGTCCAGGGCCGCCGGCCACCGCTGCAATCACGGTGACTGCGAGGCAGAAATTAATACCTCCGCAGCCTCCCAGACATGACCTGGAACCATCACGCAATACCATGCAAGAACCGTTTTTTTATCGGATCAAAGCAGAGGCGTGGAAACTTTTTTGAACCTTATGAAAGTAGCAATAAAAAAAATATGCTTGGACAAGCGGACCGTACCTTACACGTTATAAAAAATAAAATAAAAGAATTTGCTCGTCTTTAACCACACCTACTGAAAGCTCTAGTCACCAAGAATGTCGATTTTCTCATGTCTAATATTGTCCCAAAAGTAGTTAGGGAAAAACGTCAGTAGTGATTGATCAGTGAAATGTTTTTTTTAAAGAAAAATGCTTAGTATGATGCAGGTTATTTTTTCATGCTTACACTATATAATATAATATTATTATTTATATTTG
This sequence comes from Drusus annulatus, assembly GCA_022651775.1. Lineage (NCBI taxonomy): Eukaryota > Metazoa > Arthropoda > Insecta > Trichoptera > Limnephilidae > Drusus > Drusus annulatus. The sequence goes on along the minus strand of JAGWCC010000424.1, from coordinate 130,367 downwards.
ATGGAAAGAAACGATTTTTTTACTGCCGCAAGTGATAGATACTCTGGTGAAAGACCACCATTCAGAATCGAAACGTTGCTTCAAATGGTTTCAGCCGTGTTTGGTGACCAGATCTGAATAGCCAGGTACTTCCCAACCTTCCTCTTTCCCATTTCCATCCCTTCTCACTACCTTCAGCCTCACAAAATACTCCAATAAGGTATGACATAGTCCCACTGACTCCAAACGGTTAGAACTCTTGTGCGGTATTAACTAAAGAGTACAATTTTCCGATTTTTAGACCCTTACGATGCTTCATGCGTCGCAGGATATTTTAGATAATTAATCCAGAGAAGAGGTTAAATCCAACTAAAAAGGAACTCTTGCTATTCACAGATCAGATCTGAATAACCATGTACTTTCTAACCGTCCTTTTCCCCATCTACTAACCCTACCCACGCCCTTCAGCCTCACAAATTTAAAACAATTTTTAATAGCCTCCCAAAAGCCCTAAAAGAAGCCTCAAATCTTGGCACTTTTCTTTGGATTTGTACTTAATATGTAAAAAAAACCTATGAGTTTTATACAAACTAAGATTTCAATTTATATCTACTTATAAATAATACGAATTTTCAGATGTGCGTATGAACAATGATATGCATCATCACTAAACAGTTTCATCAAATAACTTAACTACTGTACATTATTTATCCATCTTGTTTATTTATAATATCTTAGAAAATGTATTTCTTTTTCATTACTAATTTACCTTTCTCTTGTCTTGGTATAATATTTATGTTTTGTACTCTGTTTTTAGTACACCCCATATACATTTATTTTGTATATCTTTAAAAATGCATAGAAATTGTATTTTGAAATGTGTTTAAAATGAGTAAGTAAATAAATTGAAATCATCTTTTTGAGATTGCTAGAAACTGAGACTTGGCTCGCGTACCATGGCACGTACGCGCAGGAGGTACCTGCCACGCAAGAAAGTTTTTTATGCATGTCCCGATGAAACAAATTACATTATATATTATTGTACACAAGCCGCAGAGGCACAGGTGGGATCATAAAGTATAGCCTGAAAACTCAAAGCTGGTTGCATAAAATACGAACATCGGTCATAAAACAAGTATTTGGTTTAAAAAAACGATACGTGTGGCGAAGTGGTCAAATCGGAATAATATGCGGCTCGCTGAAAACAACATTTAGCGATGTATTTAAATTTTCTCAGCTATTTGTGTTCCAGTTCCATTGAACAATGTGCACCTTTTTTATTCCTCTAGATTACACAGAGTGTTACCTATCCAAGGCAGTGTAGTTAGTTTTTTATGACTTTTGCCGGACTCGGCAGACCTGGGCGTGGCTAGAATTTGGGCTAGGGTATTTATACATCTATTCATAGCACATGTCGACATAATGTTTTTGTTTATTCGTATAAACACTTTTTCACAGTATTGTTATCAACAAAAAATATAGCATATAACCTAAAAAAACCGTTTAGTTGTGTCCAGTTTAGTCGCATTTCAAAACATGTGGGCAGAGTCCCCGGAGACGCGGGAGACCACGATCATCCTTACAAAACATAAAAGCGGTGTGTTATTTTTGTTATTTCTTTCTCTCTCATGGTGTACGACATAAAAACCCGATGAAAGTGATTTATCGCAAGTTTGTAAAGGTTGGATAAAAAGAATTAGCTCTCTCTCCATACATTGTTACTCCAAGTGAATACAGCACTAGAGTCCCAACTGCTCCCAACCGTCTAGAGCCAGATAGACCATGGCATCCCTAATTGGGGTATGTTGTGAGGCTGGAGGTAATGGGAAGGGGAAGGATATGGAAAAGAGTAGGTTGAGAAGTACCTGGCTATTCAGATCTGGTCACCAAACACGGCTAAAGACATTTTAAGCAATATTTCGATTTTGAATGGTGGTCTTTCACCAGGGTGATACTTACAGTATCTACCACTCTGGAGCGTGCCGCAAATATACTTTTTATTATTTTTGTATATGAATCAAATAACACATCGTCGCCGAAAAGGCAAAAGAGCTGAAGCCCCAGTTTTGTAAGTTTACACCTTTACAGGTTTATTTTATTTTTATAATAAAATTCATAAGTCCATAGTACCTGGTTGGATTTTGAAAAGAAAAGTTAAATCAGGTAAATCAATACTCTCACTGAGTTATCAGAAGCGACCTAAAACTAAAAAAGTTCCAAGCTTCTGTCGTTTGAGTGAAGCCTTCTTCTCCCAAATGGTAAATATATTTTAGATGGCTGGAGAGTCACAAAAGTCTTCAGAATCAAACGAGAGTCAAAGCATTCGATGCAGAAAAAAAAGCACCGATCAAAACTGCATGTTTAACCCAGTTTTGACCAAATTGTCGCTTAAGCCCTGTTCGATCCAGAAATTGAGATTCAGCTTTGAGTGACGTGATTGAATTTGAGTGGACTGTAAAACGATTATACTTAATGAATGATTTGATTGTATTTGGGGACAGATAAGAAAGGTAAATTTATGCTCACCTGTTAGACGTCTGCGAGAGAGCACGAACTATCTGAGTGGGCGAATCCTCCAGAGACGGATGCCAAGCGAGGCGCCGTCCCTGAGGGCCCGAGCGATGGTAAACGACTGAGATCGAATTGAGACGCGCCGCTATTGACGTTCCGATCTTTGTGTTTTGCCGGATGGTGGGGGTTATCGGTTGTTCAACACACTTTACGTAGTCATACAAACAGAACAAACTGGCAAAAAGGGAAGGTAGGAACTGGACAAAAGGTATCAGGTTAGGACCCATCAAATTGTTGATTTTAGGATCCAACAAGCCCCTTTACCTTTCCAGTGACGATACATAAATTTAAAAAAATATATTCGCGTACGCCGGGATTTGAGCCCGCGCCGTCTGGATTCGTAGTCGAGCGTTTTAACCACTAAACCACTGAGGCCGTCCCTACCCCGATGAGTGAAGATAAACACTGCTGTTAGGAACATTGGCTCAACAATGAAGAAGCGCACACACTCCAATGTCGACCAACTTAAAACTGTTGGACTTGAGAATCTCACAACTAAAATGTTTGTACGGAGATGTGAATAAATAAATGCAACGCTTGCAGAAAAAAAACGAATTCTGATGATTTCTCAATAAGCGAGTGCATTTTGGCATTGATGGACATTTCATGACTGAGATAATCACGAGGAGTATTATAGAAGCGAGACTCGTTTTTATAAATATATATATATATATAAATATATCAATTAGTAAAATACCTGTATGTCTATAAATATAAAAATATAAAAAACATGACTAAATCTACTTTAAGATTCTCATAAAATGAGATGATATTAGCAAAATAATATGATTTTTATAACTTCATCAGTTTCCAAAAACAAATGTGGTTTTCGCAAATCTGTATTTGGTAAGCTATTAGTTCTATGTTCATTTAATTTAAGACTAGTTTTTATGATAAATCAATGAAAAACGTTCACACATACCTTCGCGTGTTTTTGAAGTAGGATGGCGCTTTACTAAGAGTCAGTTTTCTTTTTGGGTTGCTTAAAAATCCAGTTACCAGTAGACTGAATGCTGTAGAAATGAAATCTCTGAAGCGCATGGTAGTGGAGAGGGGAAGGAGATGGGGAAGAGGAAGGTTGGAAAGTACTTGGCTTTTCCGATCTGGTCACTAAACTCGGCTAAAGCCATTTCAAGCAACGTTTTGATTCTGAATGGTGGTCTTTTACCAGGGCTATACTTAAAGTATCTACCACACTGGAACATGCCGCAAATATACTATGTACTATTTTGTATGAATGAAATGTAAAATAACATATATAAATTGAATAAAATTTAATTGCCCACGCCGGGATTCGACCCGCGACCTCTGCATTGGTAGTCAAGCGTCTTAACCACTCGACCACACAGGCCGTAAAATGCCGTCGAGCGTGATGAAGATATTTAAGTTGACATAGAATTAGAAATAACTATCTGAAAAAAAAAATACTACCCATTGCGCTGTAACTTTCTATTTACATAATACCTACCTACCTACTAATTTAAAGTTATACTATTGTTGTTATCATTTATTTTTTTGTTGTTGTTATTATGTCATGTATTATACACGTATTATACTCTTTTTTTTAACACTTCTATGATAATATAACTAATTTTAGCTACATTACGCTGCAATAACATACTTACACTTTACTTACTAACTTCTTTTTAATTTATTATGCTATATATTATATGCGTATTACACCATTTCGTGAAACTACTATGATAATATAACTAATTGTAAAACCTACGCTATACTTATATACTTGCGTTGTACATACTAACTTTTTATTAAACTCGTGCTTTTATATTATATTCTTCTCATTTATTTTACTCCTTTATATATTTAAAATGTATTATTTGTAAAAGCCTTTAAGGCGTTAATAAAATAAAATAAATTTACACACGAGAGCTGTGAAAATTTCATGACACCAGACTAAGCAGATTTTTGGTACTTCGGCTCGATGATCTTCTGGTTCATTGTTGACTAATGTTATTTTAGACCTACGACATGAGACATAGAAAATTACCATTAATATCGAGACAGTCTGCCCTCGCGGCAGTTAGTTGCCGTTAGCGTTGTGACCGCTCCGTGCGAACTACTACAAAGAACTACTTCGTTTTGCGGCAGTTCAAACTTCATTCATTTTTCATTTAACAAATACTTCAATTGAAGTTGGTAGTTCCGCTCGCACGATCGCACCATCTATGCTCATTTGTAGTTTACTTGGAAAACTTCAATTTTAGTTCTTCGTTCGTTCGCACGATTGTAGTATCGCACCATCCACACTTCAATTTTAGTTTACTTCAATTGTAGTTCATGATTTTATACGGGACTATTGTTGTGATATTTTTTTTCTGGACTCTGGTGACAGTTGGTTATAATTTTCTAAAATAATTACAAACTTTGATTTCTTTGCTTGTTTTGTCTGGCGTGGGACTTTTTTCCGAGTGTTGTTTTGATCATAATATAATATTTAATTTATTTTTTATTTTAATAATAATTATCCATTTGTAATGTTTTTTCAAATTATTAATTATTTATTAATTATAATTGTTATCCTTTTACATTTTCCTCTTAGATGGCACTACTATAGTTTGCAGACCTCATACGGCCGCTTTTAAAAGGTTTTTATAAAGCTTAGGCTGACTTGAAATCAGAATTTCTGTAGTACTTAATTGAAAGGTTTACCGTGAAGGGATAATTTTAAAGAACTAGCTGTTTCTGAAGCGTTCACAAAACTTTGAAGTTTTGCCGTACTAAGATTGATATAAATAGTCCGGTCCAGTTAACCGCAGGGACCGCTAGGGAAGCTCCCTTGTTAAGCGTACTTGTAGCAGATTAAATACCATTATTCAATCCTTATTGTGTTTCCAGATACAATTTATCATACTTCACGGGATCGCTGGTGAATGAGGTCGTCAACATACCGACGTAATGACCGCCATTATCCTTCAGAGTCAAATGAGCCTTCTAAAGACTAGTTATTCAAACCCAAAGTCACGTTGCACGATTTAATTCAGTTTTTAATACGCTTTCAAATTATGATCGCGTTGCACGTAAGAATGCAATAAATTATGATTACGATGTTAAAAAAGATACTTTAACTATTTCCGAATGATATTATTTATTTAATGACCTTCATCTAAATATCGTGTACTTAAAAAACAAGAGTAGCCATGCAAAATGATTTTAAATTTCATAAAAAAACAATCTCCTTTTTTTAGAAGGGTCTAATAATAAATTGAAAATAATTGTTTAGCTAAATTGCAAGGAATTCGCAAACGACGTTTAAAAGCTTCCTGGAATCAGATTCATCATTTCTGTTTTATTTGATTTTTTTCTGAAAATAAATAGCAGAAAATAATAGAAGCAAAGGGATGAATACGAATAGCGTTTATAAATAGTATTTTAAATAGAAGTGTATTCATAATATTTTAGTAATCTTTATCAAATATATCGCACAAAACCCTCGTTAGGGGTGATATAAGAACCCCTTTTTGGGACGGGAGTGTTAAGGAAATAAATAATTATTACTAACTTCTGTATAAAAAAGATAATATGAACGTGTTTACAAAAAGGCTGGGCAAAATTTGCGATTTACACAGTTTTTTCCAATAAGGCGGTATTGAAATTCAGCTTGGTAACATACTTTCGAGTTACAGTTATAACATATATTAAATGGATTATATTTTTACTACGGCGTTATTTATAACAAAAAAAAATTATATTTTAACACTTCTTGCAACACAACAATGTATTGAATAACTTTTAAAGTTATCGTCTAAGTTTTTTATCTTTCTATTTTTGAAACGGTTAATTCGATAATATTAAATAAAATAAAAAAGTAACTGTCAATATTATTAACAATTCTCTCTTTTGACATTCTCGATGAAAACAACAACAGCTCAACGCTTTTGAATACCTAACAAAACGCCCAATCATTTAAATTAAAACGTTCTGGTCAAGAGTTGTTTATTGGCTTAATTTTATAATTGCCTATTTTATATTGCTTGTGTCGCTAATTGAATCAATTATTTCATTTTATACGGAAAATTACAGCTTTACTCGTTAAACTAGATCGTTAGGTTTTAAATAGAATTTCTGTTGCAACTCTCATTGATATGAAGTGCTCCAGATATGCGTCAATGGTTGAAAATCTGACTTCCAATGGACTCGCACTTCACCTGGTCAGAAGTCATTTGCGCCAACTGTGTACTCGTATATCTGAACAAATAATGTTACATTGTGCATAATCGGTAATGTGTCGTCAATTTCTAACAAGGTAAAACCTGTAAACTAACAAAAGCACACATCTAAAACATAATTCAAATTTGTTTTTCAAAGTTACGTTAGAACAATTTAAATAGTAATAAAGAAAATGTTTATGGTTCAATAACGTTAAGCACGCGCCGCGGCCGCCGTAAAGATTTTCCAAAAGCAAAGTGGAGAAAGGAATTGGCGACAACCTTTTTCATTACCGATGGAAACTTTATAGAGATAATTTGTCAATAAAGATTGGAAATTTTTTGAATATTTCGGAATTCCGGTAAAAGAGTATCGATTTCATGGTTTATTTTTATCGTACATGTAGAATTCTAGCATGGTAGAATAATCTACGGGTGCTTTTTCTTAAACTAAAATAACTCATTCACAAGGAAATATGCCTTTACGCAAACACGATATTACATTTACCAGGTTTTGGAATGCGAATATAGATTACAAAATTAACGATAAGTGTTCCAAATTTCAAACCGTACCGAAAAAATATTACCCCCGGGTCCAACATCAAATTCACTCCGATATGATTTGAAGTTCAACAGCACTGAGGGACATGTTGGAAGTTTGAAAAGTAAGTCATCTGGTTTATTTGCATCACTGCGAGGTGATCAATTTAAAATCCCTGCACAGTCCAAATTAAAAAGATTCTCTGGATATTTGTTTGCAAACTTGCCCTAGAATCCTTACACTTAAAGCTACACATATTTTTTAAACTAAGCCAGAATATGTCAAGATTGTGCTTGTCACTTGTTGGTTTTTAAGCTGTGATTTATTCATTTATAATATTTGTGTTAATTTGTAGATCTCCATGGTATTTGATATATCGTTTTGCTCTCTGATCGTCAAGCTTTGATTTCGAGACCAGCTGTTATTTCCAGTCGAGTGCTGTTGAAATATTGGATGGTGCGTATTAAAAACGCTGGGTCCGGACCCAAAAACAAACTGCCGCGAATATAGGCAACGTGAGCACGCTCTGACGAGCCTGGGTAAAGTATAGATATGAAATTCGTTTCACAAAAATAACGGCGGTAGTTTCCGACTCTGCCCAATATGTTTTCCTCTACCTTCAGAAATATTGATGTAACTAACACCTGACAAGAGTTGGTTTCCTAGAAAAACGTTTTTCGGTTACATAAATATGAAAATAATGACTCAGCTACCTGTAATCTTACATCCATCTAGCTTGAAAGAAGTCAGCCGCCATTGATTGTGGATTGTGGTTGCCCTGGCGATATGCGATAATCCCATGCAGCTGCGGCTTATTAGTGTGGGTATGAGTTGGTAGTTTGTTGGTAGTCGGCGTGGCATGAGTTGTATGTTGGAGGCGGCCGTACACTACAACACTACTGACCACGCTGACTATACACTGAGCGCTACAGATGCAGGCGAGGCTGGGGCCAGTGTAGTGTGAGGTTGCTCGAGTAGCCGCTGATAGTCGCCGGTTTGTCTGCTTTAACTAATTGCACAAGGGCCGAGAGTGAAACGACCGCGACGCTTGCGCATTGGGATTGGGTAATGTCCGTGCAACGGGAAATCAGTGCACAGTGCTAATCGTCGCGTTAGACAGGCACGGCGGTTATAATGTTTCAAAAAATATACATGTCACTTAAAAAGGGACGTTGGAATCAACGTAAACTCTTCATCTCCGTCTTATTATTGCTGAAAGTCTCTGTGGTCGAGTGGTTGATATCCTCAAATACGAATCCAGAGGTTGGCGGGGTCAAATCCCGGCGTCCGCAAATAATTTTTATTTAGGAAATTTTTGTTATTTCACAAGTAATTAATCAAAAATAATACATGTGTATGACCATATCTCAATACCCGTTCTTCCCCATTTCCTTCCCCTCTCCGCTATCTTTAGCCTCACAATATACCCTAATTGAGGATGCCAAAGTCCTACTGGCTCCAGGTGGTTGGAAGCAGTTGGAACTCTTGTGCGGCATGCACTATGAAAATATAATATATATGTATATGTTTCGACTGTGCTTAGGCGAAAGGCGTTATTCCCCATTTTTTGTAAGGAAATGAAGGTTTTAGTGATAAAATAACGGCCATGCTGTTATGCTTGACACCTGCTCATAATTTGATCAAATGCTGAAACGGGCTGAGAATCGGTGGTAAACGGGGACGATCATTTGAACTGGTAACGGCAAAAAAATCATAATGGCGCTAATCATCGATTTGCGACAGTGTAAAATGCGACAGTGGTTCAAACCACTAGGCCTAAATTTGCTGCAAAAAACGTAGAATAAGGCCTCCCACCTAAACACAGTCGATATACATATATACAGGTATATGTTTAATAAATAAAAAATGTGTATTGTGTCTTTTCATTAAATTATGTGCCAGCCATTTAAAATATTTAACATTTTCTAAATGTTGTGTCAGCTTGAACAAAAAACCGCTTGTTTCAATAATAATTAGGAACCTGATAAAAACTTAGGTTGAGAAGATTTTTCTTAACGTTGCAATAAAACGACGAGACCTTGTAATTAAACACCGGCGCAATCAAGCTTCAATTAATTGTTGGAAATCCTAGTTTTCTAGTTGGATTATTCCTATTTAGAAAATGTAAAATCGAAAATTCCTTAGTTTTTCTCAACAGATGGTAGAATGAGTAAATATAGCAAATGGGCCGTGCTGGACCCGATTACAAGTTCTTCCACCAAGTACTGCGAGTCGATTCAGATTCATTTCTTATAGATAAATAATCATTGTAACTATTAACTTTAAAAAAAGACAATCAGTTCACTTTTACCGCTGGAAATTATTTTTTAACAGTAATTTATTGGTTTACCATTTTAGTACATAAATTAAAATAAATAAAACGCAAATATAATATATGATTACGTATTAAAGCTTTATTCCCACTGACAATCTGAGTTGGTTGGAAGAAATTGCCACTAGCAAAAGCCAATCTCTTTCCACTACATATCGACTGTGTTTCGGTGAAAGGCGTTTTTCTCATTTTTTTAAAGCAAACCACTGTCATATTTTACACTGTCGCAAATAAATGATTAGCGACATTATGATTTTTTTACCACTACCACTTCAAATAATCGGCCCCGTAAACCACCGATTCTGAGCCCGTTTCTGGATTTGATTAAATTATGATTAGGTGTGAAGCATAACAGCATGACCTTTAAATTATCACATTACATAATTAGTTATAAAAATACCGTTGACACATTTAGTATGTAGTGCCAGTGTTGGATTTTAAAGAGATAATTTGTTAGGTTCTTACCTTCTTGTTTTTCATCCAGTTCCTACCTTATCCAACCATTTAACTACATTCGATTTCCGTAATCAGTTACGCCGAGTTTGAAAACAAGTGACAATCGAGAAACAGAAGGGTTATGTGAAAAAACGTGTTTGTTCCTTGGTGTCTCGCTTGGTCGTTCGGTCTGTTGTTGTTCTTCAAAAAATATTAAATTAAGTGTGTGTTTTTTTGTTGTGGTGTTCGTTAATAATACAATGTGGAAGAAAAATTAAAAACTTTAACTTCAACTTCATCGGTGAGTGAATTGGTTTCCTTACTTCCTTCGTTACATAATCTCTCCACATCCATAATTAGACACTTCCATCAAGTGGTATAGTTTTATCGTTTTACAGTCCACTATTTTCCAAATTTATCTGAAGCTGAAAACACATTCGGTGTTTTATCGCAGCTTCGGATCCAACATCCAGAAACATTGTAAGCTCATTGTAGGTTTCGAAGAATACGTCGAATGTGTCATCCACAGATAGATAATTGCTATCGATGGCTGCAAGAGATTTTTCTTAACTGTGAATGGTGTTTATTGCTCCATAGAGATATTAAGTACATCATACATGCATTGCATGCATTTGCGTGGCGGGAAGATGTGAAGGAAACCACTCCAAACTGGCTCCGTCTTTATTAAATGAAATCGGGCCAAATCTTGTCTCTCCATTTTAAGCTGCCATTTTGTAGTATTATTTCAGCTTGTAACTTTTGAACTTTATAGCGACATTAAATTAAAAGTGCGCATTTCTGTACAAGGGGTTTGTCGCAGGACGCGTGAGCCATATAAGGCAAGATAAATTACTTTACTTTCGCCGGTTTCTTTACTTAATCAAAGATGAATGCAGATCAACTATATTAAATTTATAAACTGTTTAAAGAAACACCATTCTCTCATGTCCCTTAATGTTATTTATTGTATTGAGGCCAGGGCTATCGATATTCATTTTTATGCCAGTCTTTCGAAACTCATATCTTGGAATGAATGTTTTTTTTGTAATAACGCTCAAGAGCTCCGACTGCCAGTTGAACAATGACAACCTGATTTGGGGAATGTTGTGAGGCTGTAGAAAGTCAGAGAAGAAGTGGGGGAGATCGGGAAGTACCTGACCATTCAGTTATGATCTCTAAACATAACTAAAGCCATTGCTTCGATTATAATTGACAATCTTTCATAAGGGCGATACTGGTATCTGCGTTTTCACTCTGGCACGAGGTGAATATAGTTGTTTTATTTCATTTCTAGTTTAATTGTAAAATAACCCACGTAAAAATATATAAAGAAAGACAAACATTCCCGGGATACGCATAACCTGACAATATTTGAAATGCTCCTACTACAATCGTAATGAGTGGAAAATGTTGCTTGTGCAATATTGGAGAACTTATCTGGCAGAGGAATTGAACCCACGACGCCCGGGTGGGAATCGGACGCGTTTGTCCACTTGGCTGCCAACCGGTAGAAATATATTTAATCACGCCGAGTTTTCAACCCACAGTCTTTGGTTTCCCAGCTACCGCTTTGCCACGAAGTTCATCAGGATGAATGATAATCTTTTCCGATAATAGTGGTTAAGGTTCTGCCTTCGCTGCCTTACCTACCGTGAATACCAGTATAATGAAAAACGCCTTATCGCTTAAAGGCTTAAGCCATCCTCACTATAAAATGTACAGCGATGAATTATCTCTCCTGACGAGCCAGCCATTGTTGCCGGCGCAGAGCTGCAAGTCCCGAGTGTATTCACAAGTCACAAGATACGAAGAGGTATTCGGTTCTAGTTCGAATTAATCACCACGTCTTCGTTAATTTCATCCTCAGCAGGTTGAGCGATGATTTGCTAATTTCATGACGAAGAAATACGATGTTTAATATTCTAATACGAGATCTGTTGTACTTTAACCTGTGGAATGCCGGATTCCCGCAAGGTACATTTTTCGTCGTGCCTTGCTGTATGTAATTTCGTAATAACTCGCTAGTGTGATAATTGACAAAATGATGTTTTTGTCAATTATCTTGCAAGAAAATCATTTCAGATAACGTGTTTTTGTTTTTTTTTTATGTTGTATATTAATGGTATAAGTGTTTATTTCCAGAATAGCTACTTATATTCGGAGAATTTTTTTTTTCTTCCTCAATTCATTAAAAAAGAAGTTTGACTAAGAAATGCGAAGATTTTTTTTCATTTTCTTGTATTTTTGGGTGTGGCTGAATAAATTTTCTTCACAAAAAAATAACATTGCGTGAAATTTTCATGTAAAAACAAACAGTAATGTCATTTTAAAAATATTCTTATATTATCTGACGTAAGCAAATTTCAAATATTCATTGCTCGACTTGTACCGAACGTAAAATGCAAAATATCTCTATTATGGATTGATTGTTTTGTTAACAAGCAATTACGGTTCATTTAAATATGCGAACAACAGTTTTTAAAGGATAAAAACTCCCGAAAAAATAATGATGAGTGTCCGGTGACTATTGGCACCTCCGGCACACTAGAGGTTGCCATTATTTTTAGCTTGTCATTCTGTTTGAAGCATCATCTTGATACCGCGAAACTATTAATGGTGCATTACACTATGACAGTAGATAACATTTTAAAACGCACACATTACCTATTAGCATTGCAAAATATTTTGGTTACATTAATTTTCTAAATATTGATAAATTTAATTAAAATTAAATACTTGAAGACCGATTTAAAGGGTGTTCTGTAGAACCTTTAATTTTATTAATTATCCGTTTAAAATTAATTTATTTATTAATCGAAAAAACATTACAAATAAAAAAATAAGTTATTCTTTATCCCCTAGGGAAGGTTTCTGTGCAACGATATTTTGTGAAAACATATAATAATAACTGATTAAAATCAAATGAAGATGGTAAAAACATTACATATGCATGTATGAAAATGATAACTATGTTATGAAATACGACCTTTTCCCACGGGTAAGACCATCGGTATATTGACTTTATATGCAAGAAGATAAAACAATTCATGGTGATGCTGCCATAGATAGTTGCCCGGAACATGTAGACTTATGCTCTGCAAAATAAATGGCAAATGGCTTCTCAAAACTACCTGGAACAGCCAGAAGAAATGGGTGGAGGGATAACCCTCTCTTCTGAGTTGAGTTAGGGAATCAGAACAGCCACGTGTTGTAGCATCTTCTTATACTTGGAGTAACAATGTATGGAGAGAGAGCTAATTCTTTTTTACCCAACCTATACAAACTTGGGATAAATCACTTTCTCCGGGTTTTTACGTCGTACACAATGAGAGAGAAAGAGACAGCAAAAATATCATACCGCTTTTAGGTATGCAACAATGTTCTCCGTCTCCCGCGTCTACGGAGAACACGCCCACACGTTTTAATGTGCGACATAAATGGACATAACTCAACGGTTTTTTAGGTTATATGCTATATTTTTGTTCATAAAAATACTGTGATAAAGTGGTTATACAAATAAACAAAAACATTATGCCGACAAGTGCTATGAATGGATGTATAAATACCCTAGCACTAGTTATAGCCACGTCCAGGAATAGCCGAGTCAGGCAAAAAGCATCAATACTGACTACAGATTGTACAGAAGCGCTCCCTCCTGTATATTATTGCTCTGAGGTCTTATATAACAGATTATTAATTGAATAGGAATGATCAGGGTATTGGATACGCCACTGAATAATTTATAGATGAGTCGATCTCATTATTAAGATATATTTAGGGATATAAATAAGAAAAAAAAAGAAACTTTGTATAAGACCGCGGATATTATTTTTAGTTTTTATGACCAACCGGGTTTGCTTAGCCTAAGCATCATCAGGGTACAAAATTAAAATTGTTTTAATTATATATAATATTTTTGTCAATTAAATCAAAAAAAGAGTATTTTTTTCTATGGGAAAATACATATCATGACGTTGATAACTTTTTTGTTAGTCCACTTGTCTACGGGCTCAGTAACTGCATGACATGTTTTCGTACACAACATAGTTTCTTTCTTTCTAAAGATAGACAGAATTCGTTGCATAGTTTTTACAAAAGATATTTTTTTCGGGTACGTCTCTCTTTTGTGTCAACATTGTTGAAAGTTTCGTGAAATATGTATTTCTCTGAATTCAACACAAAATCAATATTCAATAACTGTTAACTTAATATTGCAATTCAGATCCGTAAGTCAAAATACAGAAAAACACTTAATTTAGGAACTCTAAAAATTGGCACTGCTAAAAAGGTTAAGCACTCTTAAGATGATATCAATTACTAACCGGCGCTATAAAAAATATTTAATAATAATACACGTTTCTTCTCTCCTTGACAATAAAAATTCTTGGCCCACGGCCAAGTGAAAAAAGCTAATTGATATTGTCAATTAGAACGAATGGTTCACGGATAAACAGAGAAATTGAATTGCGTTTATTTAAAGTCATTGACATGGACTTTCACACAAATAAAAACTAAGTGCATAACATAACACAATTGTTGCACAGCGCTGCACCAACAAATGGCCACGAGCGACTTTGACTACAATCTCCAGCGCAAAAGTAAACCGATCGACCATTGTGTGCTAAAGAAAATAGCCTCTCGACCTTTCAATAATGTTTATACAACGAAATTGAATAATGCCCGCAGATAAAGATTGCAGATAATTGGGGCACTAAACCCACATTTTACAGACAATGCGAAGATTTTACGTAGGTACTCCCCCACATAAATATTTTACCCACAACTATCAAAGATGATGATAAGGCCAAGCGAAACCGGCCGGTCATAAAAAATATATATATCCGTGGTCTTGTACAAAATTATTTTTTCATTTCTTTAAATAAAAAAGGTTAAAGATACATTTCAAATTAAAAAAAAATACAATTTTCAGTCAAAAGTTCTGCTAGGTAATTATTTTTACGCGTGAAAGCTGTTTCGCATTCTGAGGGCATCATCAAACTGTTTGCCCTCAGAAGGCGAAACAGCTGTCACGCGTAAAAATAATTATCTAGCAGAACTTTTGACTAAAATTTGTTTAAAAAAAAAAATTGAAATAATAATAATAATTGTTTAAATAAAATTAAGAAACCCAAGAATTAAAATGGAGTTCTTCAAAATAAACTTTAAAACAGTAAATACTTAAAGATACAAAAAAAATGAAAAAATATAAAAAAAACAATAAAAGTACATAATAATAATCTAAATACTTTTTAAAGTTCATGAAATTACTTATTCACATAGACATATATTTAAATATATGTTTTTATAGTGAATACCACACAAGAGTCCCAACTGCTCCCAACCGTCTAGACTGTCTAGAGGCAGTGATACTATGGAATCCCCGATTGGGGTATATTGTGAGGCTGAAGGTAGTGGGGAGGGCAAGGAGATGGGGAAGAGAAAGGTTGAGAAGTACCTGGCTATTCAGATCTGGTCACCAAAACACGGCTAAAGCCATTTCAAGATAATGAGGTAATTTATCGTAAACTGAAACCAAACTGGAAATAATTACAAGGAAAAGAAACATTACAAGTGATTTCTCTACTGAATTTGGGATTTTTTGTGAAAAAAAATCTTTTTTGTAATTAGCTTTAAGAAAACTCTGTTATTTTTAAATCTGCTGTGTTATTTATTTTGTAATTTTTTTTTGTATTCTCTATATAATATAAAATATTTAAATAAATTAGTTACGTTTCGATTCTGAATGGTGGTCTTTCCCCACTAAATACCTTACATTATTTTTTATGAATTAAATGTGTTATGACACATATTAATTAAATAAGATGTCATTGCGTACGCCGGGTTTGAAACTGTGACCTCTGGATTTGCATTCGAGCGTCTTACCACTAGACCACGGAGGCCGCCAAATAATTCATTAATTCCAGTCGATAATTCAACTTTGATGTTGTTATCGACGAAAAGTGAAATGATGCAGTACATTGTGACGCCTTTCGAATATTCCTGATTTGAGTATACATTTATGATGATTTATATTTATTTATTATTTTACTTGAACATACATTTTTTTATTGGTTGGTATATTGCCCATCCCACTAGGCATAAATAAGCCTGTGTTGGGATGGCAATTTGCAAAAGTGTTTTTGTTTTTGCTACGTAGTAACATATTAATATCGAAAATGTAGTGCATACATAATAAAAATAATTATTATTTAAGTAAATGACAAATTGTCAAATTTGAAGATATAGAATCTACATAATAAGAACTAAATCAAACGTGGTTTTCAATGTGAGTAATGATATTTCTTTTAAATGAGCTTTTGGTTTGTATGTTTCTGATGGTGCTGGGCAGAGAATTGAATTGCCTAATGGCGTTGTACTTAAAACTTTTTTGTCCGTAAGCGGTTTTATAGGCTGGGATATTAAAGAATTGTATGTGTGACTGCCTTAAGGTTCTAGAAAATTTTCCTTTCTTCACACATATAGACATTATTAAATTGGTGAAATGGGATATTTTTTGAGTATGGTTGTTTCAAGCTTAGGACGTCTGGCTGCTTAAAAACAAATTCAGTGCTCATCCTTAAAGGAACTTTAAGAATAACTCGCTTACCCTTCCTGATTGGGGCAATTAATTATTATTATTTATTACTGAATGTGACGTCGACTGCGCCATCCATCACCGATGGCCAATCTTGGACGTGAATAAGATGATGGATTCACCGTAATCCTTGGAACCAGGAAGCTCTATTGGCTTTGTGGGAAAAGGGTTTATATGAAAACGACGATACATACAAGCTACGTACTGCGAAGTACCCACGTAATGAGGTGAAAGCTCATTAAAATATTCAACACATTTTTCAGTTGCAATGGTATTTTCTTTTTAAATCTTCTTGTGCTTATAAAAAAGAAAAAAAATACAGTAAATACCGCACAAGAGTCCCAACTGCTCCCAACCGTCTAGGTTCAGTGGGACTATGGCATCCCTAATCAAGGGTATGTTGTGAGGCTGAAAGTTGTGGGAAGGGGGAGGAGATGTAGGAAAAATAAAAATAAATTAAAATAAAAATCAGCTAAAAGTTTAAGTTATTATAATAAAATGATTGTGTCCTACCAGGTAAGTGTGTTGCTGTATATTTTCATAATTTAAATAAATATTAAAAAAACTAGGAATTAATGCCGATTAATTAATTGCCGAGTCCGGTAAAAATCATCAAAAACTGACTACATTGCGTTGGATAGGTACCACTCTATGTACTCTAAGGGTGTGATAGTTAATCAGGTAAGTTTTCTTATATCGTAGCCGGATAGGCCAAAGAGTTGTGGCGCTATTTTGGGAAGTTTACATCCGAAAACTTTAAAGTACCTGATTGGATTTTGAAAAAAAAAGTCAACTCGGGTAACTCAATGCTCTCACGAGTTACCTGAAGCGACAAATTGCTAAAAAAACGTCCCAAACTCGTCCTTTCTTCCATATAGTAAATATATTTTAGTTGACTGAAGCGCCACAAAAGTCTTCAGAATCAAACGAGAGTCCGAACATTCGATGCAGAAAAAAGCTGATGGTCGTTTAAGCTCTTTCGCCTTTCCAGCGACGATATATTTACATAATACTGCGCGGTTGTTGTCAAATTTGGTAAAAATACCATGAACATGTTACATAGTAATCCCATCTCGAAAGATATTCTCTTTCATAAATTTGGTTTACCGAGATTTACCCGCAAACTTCTTGAGCACATTCATAGATATTCATTAATTTTAATTCTTGGACAGTTGTGAGTTACAAACTTTATAATACAAAGTTGTTAGGCTGTATAAGTGTGTTGGAACGACAAAGTTAAGGACAAAGTGACCACAAAAGTAAATGTGGAATAATGCGCAATAATCATTTCACTCTTTCCAGAAAAATAAACACTTCCCACACGCGATGCTGACCAATATCCGACGGAATCAGTTGGCCCATCGGGTTTTTATAACCACGAGAAAATAAAGATGCGATGACCGATTCCATTAACTGGAGTTGATCGCCCAATAAAACATTATTACCTAGTCAGCAAGCGCAGCGCTGCGAGGAAAGAATGGCGAGCTACGAAATAGTTTTCTTTGTATGCTTAGCAGTTGAACGTTGCGCTTCCTTCGTGGTGCAATCCTTATTCGAGTGTTCAAATAAAATAAACAGAATGAGACCAGTTGTTGGCTCATTAAGTCCTTTTCCTGAGTCCTGACTGTGGCGTGGAATGGGCCAGTGTACTCGTGTAGAGCAGTGGCGTGCCGACAGCCCGCATTCTTGGTGATATGAAATACATTTTTAATTATTTATTCTTACCTAAGTTTTTATTCTTCTTCTTTAGCCTTGATCTACTCGTTGCTGGGTATGGGCCTCTTTTTCTTCTTTAGGGTCTTCAATTTTCGCTCTTTGAATCGTCGCTCCATCTCTGCAGTAGTCTTCCTGTTGGCCTATTTCCTTTTGGTGTTTGTAATATGATACAAAAACAGAGAAGCAAACGTAATCAAAACTTCTAAACCAAATCTAACTGAAAACTAGCCAAAAGCAGCATTTCTGACGTATACCTATGTTAAAATTGTACAAATATGTCAAGCGGAGATTTGTATTGTATAATGTCGAATTTTTATTTATTTTATACCTTATAATTATAATTGAAAAAGTTACTTATAATAATTCCATTCCTAATATAATACGTAAATTTGTATCTACATAGTAATATTATCTAGTTTTTTTTTTTAAATCCAACATTATTCATGTGCATAAAAAAATCTTTACCATGAACAGCACGCTACTGGTATTTAGTGCAGTGCCGTGTAGAACCAAAACAATGCGATCGAAATAATAACGTTATCCGTCAAATTTTCCCGAGACCAGATTATAAGGTTATTAGAATTGATGTAAAATAATGCTAAGAAAAAAAAACTCTCATTTAAAACATGTATATTGTTCGAGATATTAAATACGTTCGAGAATGAATTTCCAAAAAACTGATTTCCGAGCAGCAAGAGAATAAAAATTTCTATTGGTATTTATATTTGTATGGAAAAAAAGTGTATTTAGAATTTGCACTCGAATCAACGAAAAAGAAATGCTATCAAATAACAGACATGAATCATCGGCCAATCATGTTGTCGGCTGTAGATATTTTGACCTCAACAACCATCACGTTTATTCTATTTTCATTTTATTTCAACCTCCTATCGGAAGTTGGTCATCATCAGCGTGGTCTTCCAACACAGGCCTCAGCGAAATTTTACTCTTACCAACACGTTGGCTTCGAAGGCATGGTGTGGCATTTTTCTTCACCACGTCTTCAATCAATATTTGCCGGAATTATTGATTTGGTTTTTTGTATTCGTCGTTTCTTATAACGTAACGAAGATACTGGAGTTTTGTTTTATTATGCTATCGATGTCATTCAAAACCAATTTCAGGTCAGGTTACAAGAGTTACATGCAAATAGAATCGATTTGTAGTATGTGTTGGATCCGAAGTTGCGATGAAACACCGAATGTGTGTCCCGCTTCAAATCAATTTGTAAAATAGTGGACTGTAAACGATAATAATAAATGGATTACTTTTATAGCGCCGTTTTTGTGGGAAAATCACCTCAAGGGCGCTATAAACTATACTACTTGATGGAAATGTCTAATTATAGCTTGTGGAAGGAATTATGGAAGGAAAAAAGGAAACCATTCACTCACCGATAAAGTTTCAGTTCTTGAATCTTCTTGCAGAATTTATTACCGAAACGATCCACAAATCACACCACACTTATTTAGTCTTATAATTCACGAAACACCACATTTATTTTATATTTTTAGAAGAACAAACAACCACGTTTTTCTCAGAAAAAACTTTTCTGTTCGCTTGTCTATTTTTTCGAACATAGGGAAATGGTTGGGTTGATAAGGATTTGAAAGAAAAACACGACGGTAAGAACCCAATAAAGTATCACTTTGAAATCCAACAGTATGCTTATAATATTGATTATATTGATATTCATTGATCAAGTTACAGTTTTGATCGAGTGGATTTCTGAGTAAGTGTTAAATAATAAATATAAATCTTTCTTTAATGCGCGCAGAAAAACACCGTAAGAAATAACACACTTCGTATTTGTTATGCAAACTGGATAAACAACTGCATGATCAGCATTAAGTTGCATCGTTATTACAGCCATTATAGCGGAATGTTTCCGAGAGTCTTCTTTACTCTTTACTGAGCTACGGGTAAGACCGTTCCAAGGATGTCAGAGTGAACGTGTATGTAAAATATAAAGTGCAGGAACGAGTACGTCAAGTACTATGCATTTTAATTGACGTTTACCATGAATGAGTGCCGGCTGTAATGAAGGAGTCATGCATCGCGAGTAAGTAGGTAGGCACTGCATAGGTGCACATAACAGCATAGCCAGTATCACGCGCACCTTCATCGCAATGCAACTTTATAATAATATTATTTAAATTGACTACTTTACATAAAGCGATTGTATTTTACGGCAATCATGTTTTTGTAGGAATCAATGAGCCGATCAAAAGACATGCAAGTTGTAAAATAATTGTTTTCATATCTTATGCAGTTAACAATCCAGCTATCCAAGTAGTTAGAATTTAGGTTTTATGCTTCATAAGTATAAAGCAAAAAATCTGTTTCCGTATCCAATTTAAATCTTTCGATCGGTGTACTCTGGCGTCAGCAGTTTCACACAACTTTGCAGTACAAAACTATTTTCATTTCCACTACGAGTTTTTTTAAATTTTACATTAACTCCCCACCAGAAAATAATTTCCCTCAGGGCTTTTGGCGTCTTTGGGGATACTGTGTGGAAAGTCTTTTGAGGAAAGAAAGGAGTGAACCTGGGTCTTGAAGAGAAACACGGAGACCTCCAAATCATTCTACAGCCGAGCTGTTGAACACAAAAACGATTTGTATGAGCGATCCGTTCTCATATTTATATCGAATGTCAACTAAGTAAAAATGTTGGGCGAGCGTAAGTGAGAGTGTTCGAAGTGTGAATGAAGTTCTTTGGAGCATCTTCCATTGCGATACTGGTAGAACGAAGATAGCATTTCCACCTGACGTGTGGGGTGCACTGGCGATTTGTACAAGGTCAGCAGTTGTGAGACTTTGGAAAATTAAGAAGACCCCACCGCAATGTTTGTTACATTCGTTTCATTTGATCAATAAGAAAAAAAGCGTTGATACTTGGGCGAAACAGGTAGAAATCGCTAGTATTTTATATAAATAAAATAGAGATTTCGTTCAAAATCATCGTTATTTTTTTACCAGTATTCAGTTTTCAGCATGGTTTTGTATGAAAAATTGATTAGAATACCAGAATAAAGAAAGTAAAATAGCAAAAATTTAATATTTTTTATAAAAATTCAGTTGAATTAAATTTAATATTATTATTATTTAGTTCTACTAGTTTTTGTTTTTTGTTTTTAGTGACAGCTGTTTCGACGTTTATGGCCATTATTAAACTGACTTTACAAACGGGCTTAAAAGCCTAAGTAAAACTGAAACTAGCAGAACTAAATAATAATAATATTAAACATAATTCAACTGAATTATTTAAGAAAAAATTCAAATGGAGTTCTACAAACTGAACACAAAAATTATAGATAAAAAATATTATTATAGCTGGATTTCCCATGCAATTAGCATTGATAATTTTCATTTAATTGACCATAAAGAGAATATTCTTGAATGCATTATGCAAGCTTTGAACATCGAACGTCTTTTTTAAAATTTGTCAAGGTTTTTTATCGCATTCGTAATAAGCCAAGCTCACCAACTACACAATATAATAATTATCTTTGGGAGTACATACGTACTAGTGTGATTTTTGTAAATTTGCCACTGTTGTTAATTTAAATGATCAAGTTAAAAGAATCTTTTCAAATCGCTACCTACTTAATAAAGTACCCAACCTCAGAGCAAAAATATACAAGAGGAAGGACTGCTGTAGTCAGTTATGTTGAGTTTTGCCAGAATCGGTTAGACCTGAGCGTGGCTAGGACTAAAGCTAGCGAATTTAAACATCCATTCATAGGACATGTCAACATAATGTTTTTTTTTTATTCGTATTACCACTTTTTCACAGTATTGTTGTAAACGAAAATAAAACATGTAACCTAAAAAACCGTTGAGTTATGTCCATTTATATCGCATATCAAAACGTGTGGGCGGAGTCAACGAAAACTCGGGACACGAAGAACATTCTCAAAATAATTTAAAGCGGTGTGATAATTTGGAAATATTTGTTGTCTCTTTCTTTCTCATGGTGTACGACACAAAAAACCCGGAGAAAGTAATTTATTCCAAATTTGTAAAGGTTGGGTAAAAATAATTAGCTCTCTCTCCATATATTGTTACTCCGAGATTTTGATTCACTGATATATTATGTTAATGTTTTGGATTGTTTGACTTTTAACTTTTATAGCGCCGTTTTCGTGGCAAAATCACATCAAGGACGCTTTGTGAATGTAATTTAGAAAATAAAGTATTATTTTGGTAGTCTACCAAAAAATAGGCAACGTCGGTGTTATTTTCAACGGTTATATTTAACAGTCAACAATCGCCAACGATAACGGCGTTGGCGTTTTTTCGAATTGTAGTTAACGCCCAGTACTACTCCAAGTACCCAACTTTAATGTATTTTAGCAGACATTATTATGTATTTTTGAAATGGGTGGATTAAAGCTACTAATATTTTTTCTTGGCAAGTCAAGTTACTATACGCGATTTTTAACATTGACTAGTAAATAAATAATAGGTACCACTTATAATCAATGCGTAGGCTGCAGGTATTTTTCAAACATTACGGATTATGGCGGATCTCTAATGAATATTTGAATAATCCTTGATTTACGATATGATGACAGATGTTGATGAATGTATTCATGGTTGTCCTAGCAGTTGACATTAGAAGCAAATAGATGGGTAATTTATTGCAGAAATGTCGTCATTTGAATATACTCGTATATCAGAGGTGTGTGATTTTGTTTATTTATTTTAATTTTATAGAGAACACCGCACAATAAGAGTAACTGTCTAGAGCCAGAGAGACTAAGGCATTCCAGGCCTCCGTGACGCCGATTTTTTATTTTTTTTTATTATTACCTAAGAAGATATGACACTCCAAAAACCGGGGGGTTTGAGGGATATTCATATTTGAATTAATACTGATGAATCTGTAACAATTAATTTCAAATGTATTTGACTGAAGTAATTCATATTTGAGATAGGGAGGGGAAGGAGATGAGGAAGAGGAAGGTTAAGAAGTACTAGTAAGCTATTCAGATCTGGTCACCAAACGAGATATTTTTAAGCAACGTTTCTATTCTGATTGGTGGTCTTTCACCAGGGCGATACTTAGAGTATCTACCACTCTGGAACGTGCCGCAAATAAACTTAATATTATTGTATATGCATTAAATGTGTTACGACACATTTTAATAAAATAAAAGTTATTGGCGCACGCCGGGTTTGAATCCGCTACCTTTAGATTCGTAGTCGAGCGTCTTACCACTCGACCATGGAGGCTATAAATTGATTTCATCATCATTTTTCAACTATAACCACCAGCGGTTAAACTAGATTTATTTCCTATGTGCTTAATTTGTTGCTTCCCGAGAGGTTCATTAGAATTAATTAAAATTCATACCGTAGCTTTTCTAAGCCTGCTACAGAAAAAGGCAATGCTATGCCCATTGCTTAAGCCGTGCGTCAAACATCATTTTGGAATTTCAAGTATTACACTCTTTTTGGTATATTCGACAGCCGGCCGGTGCGGACGCAAACTCTGGGCCTAACGTCACGATGAAATTAAAAAATATTTTAACGAAACTTAGTGAATTCTTATATTTTTTAACATTTCGACTTCACTTATCTGTAAAAAATGGGCTATTGTATTTTTGTTCGCAATTTAATAAAACATGTACTATGGAACATTAACGAATACTAGTAAATTTGTACCATTTTCAATTTTCGAAACAGTTTTTTTCTAGAACGCTATGATGAGTTTTGCCGTACTCGGCTGGACCTGGGGGTGGCTAGGACTAGAGCTAGGGTATTTATACATCCATTCATAGCACATGTCAACATAATGTTTTTGTTTATTCGTATTATCACTTTTTCACAGTATTGTTATAAACAAACATAAATATAGCACATAACCTAAATTCCCGTTGATTTATGTCCATTTATTATTAAAACGTGTGGGAGGAGTCAACGGAGACGCGGACACGAATAGCATTGTTACAATACTTTAAAGCGGTGTGATAATTTGGTAAAATTTTGCTGTTCTTTCTTTTTCATGGTGTACGACGAAAAACCCGGAGAAAGTGATTTATCCCAAATTTGAATAGGTTGGGTAAAAATAATTAGCTCTCTCTCTCCATATATTGTTACTCCAATATTTTGACTCACTGATATATGGTTATGTTTTGGATTGTTTGTTTTTGCTTAAACTCACATTCCAGTTAAATGACAAGGGTGGACTATTTTTTATAAAGACGAAAACGTTAAGTTATATGAATGGTAACCTACGCAGCAATAATTTTTTTTTGGATTTATGCATTATATGGATTATTAAATCGTGAAATGCTCACTTTTTATCTCAGTGAAACCCTTTAATACCTTTAAAAAATAGAAGGAATTATAGTTCTATCCTTTTAAGGTCTGTGTGGCGTAGTAGTCAACTTAACTTGATTGGAGCAAATTTTCGTTTTCATAGCCCGGAGATCTTTCATGGCCCTCACCTCAGATCATTTGATAAAACTTTTATTTTGATTTTACACTTACCATTGTACGCACAATACAATTAAAGAAAATATAAATTTATGTGTAAAGTAGTTAAAGTCTCCAATCTCAATTAGAGCAAGATTGTTAGTGACACTTATGATATTTTAGCCGTATCTGTCCGGGATGATAATTTTTTTACAAACGTTTAGTCTAGATTTTGGATTCAGACGAAAAAAGGGTTTGCGCTTAGGTACTTTAGTGGTTGGCGCGAGACCTATGATGTTTCAAAGCAATAATATACAGGAGGAAGCGCTACTGTAGTCAGTATTGATGATTTTTGCCTGACACGAGCGTGACTAGGGCTAGGGTATTTATACATCCATTCATACCACATGTCTACGTGATGTTTTTGTTTATTTGTATAACCACTTTTTAACAATATTGTGATAAACAAAAATAAAGGATATAATCTAAAAAACTGTTGAGATATGTTCTGTTATGTCGCATAGCAAATCATAGTGGGCGGAGTCGCCGGAGATGGATAACATGTTTACATACCTAAAAGTGGTGTGATATTATATGACAACTTGTCTTGTCTCTTTCTCTCTCACGGTTTACGATGTTAAAACCCGGAGAAGGTGATTTATCGTAAATTTGTACAGGTTGGGTAAAAATATTTAGCTGTCTCTCCATATATTCTTGCTCTGAGTATGGGGTCATGTTAAGTATTGAAAAGCTAAATCTATAATCATTTTATCAGTGCCGGTAGACTGGTAACTATTGTTACCAGGTTTATGTATTGATAGCTTTTCAGTATTGCACTGCCTGTTAAAATAAATAAATCACAAACTTTTCCGCTTTCAAGGCAGTCCAGTTTTAGGTGGAAGGGCATCTCTCAGTTACCCGCCGCGTCTCTGACCTCATTCCACGACGCAAAATTATATTCGGTCGAAACAAGATCAAATACATAATCGGTTATTCATTTAAGCATCTCGGGAAAGGAAACCAAGAAATGATCTATGGCCGAAGTTAAATGTGAACACGCAATGTATCAACAGCTTTGATACAATGAAACCACATTCTTTACATGATTTGCTAATAGCCCGTTTAGAAATATTGTTTAGGAACATTATTAAAGCATTGATTTATTGGTTTCAACAATATTTTACATGTATAATAGTGCCCGATTTGAATATGCAGAGAACTTCACATGGTTAATAACACATGCCTTCTGATGTCATAATTTCTTCAGTTCGATAGTAGGTACATAGGGAGTTCAATGTTTATTCTTTTCTTAGTATATTTCACTACTATTAAAATATACTCTCAATCAAGCTGTTAAGTGTTTGTAACGAAGAGTTGATAGATGGGACTTTGCAATAGCAAAACTTACAAAGATAAAAAACCTACTTAATTATGTACTTTTTACTTTAACGATGTTTATGCTTGTTCCCAGTGGTATGTTTAACGTTTTTTAAGCAAAAAATTCTGCGAATAATACTAATTTTGAAATCATCAGATCAGTAACTTTGAAATACTAAAGTTTATTGCAAATAAATAAATAATGTAAAAAATAATTCATTAATACAAAATTTACACTTAATTGTTCATGTAAATTTAATTTTGCTGTAAAACATGTAATTACAATAATTGATAATATTAAATAACTTGCAATAACCAGCGAAGTCTTCATTGTTCATACAGTATTTTGAGAAGAATAAAAGTTTGAAAATGTAGATAGCTTAAAGTATTTTCAATAAGAAATAATAGCTGTAAAAAGCTAAGGGTGTTGTTAAGAAAACTTAAAAAAAAAGTTTGGCTGAAAGTGTTACTTTAGTGACGAAAGAAATAAGTCAATTTAATGTGAAATAATAAATACATAATAAATAATAACATATCATTTGAATAACGTAGTTTTGTGTTATTTCACCTCGAGTGAATAGGTTTATACTAATAAACCATTTACTTTAAACCACTGTACGAACATGATAGTATCAAAAAGAAGGATAATACAGGAAAAGACATACTTCCTAAACACACCAATGGTGTGAGCAGTAAAAAGGTGGTTGCGATTTCAGGTTTTCAAATATATGTTTTTTTATAGTGAATACCGCACAAACGTCTCAACTGCTTCCAACCATTTGGAGCTAGTGGGACTACGGCATACTCTAATTAGGGTATGTTATGAGGCTGAAGGTAAAAGGGAGGCGAAAGAGATGGAGAAGCGGAAGGATTGGATCCAGTACCTGGATATTCAGATCTGGTCACCAAACATGGCTGTAAAGCGGTTTAAAGCAACCAGGGCGATACTGAGAGTATCTAACACTCTGGTAATCGAATGTAGTGTGTTGTTGATCTTCGAGAATTAGATCAGAACTATAAATGAAAGACAAGGCGCCTTAACTTCAGTTCCAAAGAGTTTTCATGTCCAAATGAAAGTTTTTTGTAATATAATAATATAAAGATTAGCGAAATATTATGAACTTACTTCTCTCTAAGTATTACCAAAACCATATTGCCCAAGATTATGTCACGAAAACGTTTTAATAAGCAAGGTCAAACGGGACAACTACGTCACCCCCCTTCGAATCGTTCGTTTGATTTTTACTTTCAGGTACGGAAAGGTTAAGGTGGCTATTCCTTCAATGCACATATTGTGCAACGGTTTCTTCGTCCTCAATGCAGTTGCATCGCGTGTGTGCGGTTGCGGAAATTCTGCTCGTGACGCCAGCGCGTGTTCCCCGTGCAACGTAAATTTTCCTACACCCCACTCGTACACGCTTGTCATACGAAACCTACTCTTCGAATATTTAATTATCTTTGGGTTTATGATGGTGGTTTGTCATTCCCACCCACTTTTGAGTTTTTCATTTAATTGAATATCTTGATGAAGGTTTGGAGTACCTGCTTATTCTGATCTGGTCACCAAACACGGCTAAAGTGATTTCAAGCAACTTATCTATTTTGAATGATGGTCTTTCATCAAGGCGATAAATTGTGTATTTACTACTCTGGAACGTACCCCAAATACACTTTATATTATTGTATATGATTTAAATGTGTTATGACACATGTTAATTAAATGAAAAAAAATGCTCAGGCCGGGCTTGAACCCACTACTTCTGGATACGTATTCGAGCGTCTTACCACTTGACCATGCAGGCTTTATGGAATTGTTTTTATTCATCTGTCTAAAGCTGGAATCGGTCGCTGCAGCTGGTCGCATCTTAAAGGTAATATCACTTCTCTCTTATTATTTAAAAATATTTCCTGTTATCTCGACATCTTCTTGCGAAGCCCCATCCTTGTAAAAAGTTGTCCAGTATCAAGGCAAGTATTAACACTAGAGCTAATATACATTTTATAAAAGATAAGAAATTGTTAAGTTAAAAAAAATATATAGTTTTTACAATTATCATTTAGTCTCCTCCCAACAATAGTATGATGAAAAATGGAATAAAAAGCCCTAAAATCAAAATAGCCTTAAGAGTTTAAGTTTATTAGGTAAGCCACACCGTATGAAAAAAGCAGTATTATAATTATAAACGAGTGTGTAATGATTTTTGTCAAACATCAAAGAAACCTCGCCGACTGCGTTAATGGCTTTTCATTCACTAATGTGCACAGTTTGCGTGCCTAATACTTGCAGGCTCCTAATGTCTAGTTCATACGAACAGGGTTATTACGAAAGGATGTGATCGTTTGAATAGGTACCCACTCCTTGTGGATTTCACTTATGCTGATTAATTTGGTGAAAGACAACGTCAAACAGTTGATAAAATTGTACCTAAATAAATCACTCATTGGCAGTTTGTGATTTATTGATATTTCAAAAAAAAAAGGAAAAATAAACATTTCCAACCAAAAGTGAATGAGTATTGTGAGACTGAATTAACTAACTAACTGTCACGCCGTTTCTCTGCAGGGTTAGGCAGAGAGGACGGATCACCATAAAACTCTGTCTTGGCACACACTCTTTGCTACATTCACATTCATACATACTATTCCGTTATTCTGACTCTGCACATGACCCGATTCAAGTATTTGATTAACTTGATCGTGCCATGTCTTTCTCGGGCGTCCTCAACTTCTTCCATTCACTTTCGCATCATGTATTCTTTTCACACTCCTTTCTTCGTTCGTTCGCTTTACATGCCCAAACCATCCAAGCATCCCTTTCTTGATCCTATTCATTAAGTTTACATCAGCCTTGCATTCTTTCCGAATATTCACATTTTTAACACGGTCATACATGGTTTTACCGCACTCTTCTACTAATCTGACACATGACATGGCCCGACTCAAGTTTTTGATTCACTTGATCGTGCCATGTCTTCCTCGGGCGTCCCCGACTTCTTCTTTTAACCAATTTTGCGTCATATATTCTTTCACACTCCTTTCTTCGTTCATTCGCTCTACATGCCCAAACCATCTAAGCGTCCCTTTATTAATTCTATTCATTACGCTTACATCAGCCTTGTGTTTTTTCCGAATATGCACATTTTTAACATACATATTCCGGATATGCACATTGACGCAGTGATACATGGTTTTACCACACATACGCCTTGTGAGACTGGACCATATAATAAAAATAATAACATTGCATCTATATAGCTTAGTTTTGTGATATTTCGCCTCAAGTGATTGATGAGGATAAACTTAGAAATAAAGATTTTGTGATCCCGTCCAAGGATCATGTTGTTAAAATTACCCCCACAGTGCTCCTTATATAGATGATAAAATAAAGTTACAAGTAGTCATATAGTAAAAATATTAATCCTAGTCCAATTATGTAAGCATAAATGCAAGATTTAGGTTAGATATTGCTAAAATAACACAAAAAAACAGATAACAGATAACAGATATGCATATAAACATCATAATTTACAAATCTGAATGAAGCACTAATGGTGTCAAAGAATGTGAGCCTGGAAGAGATGGAAAGTATTTGCCAAAGCGGTTCGACTGGTAAATAAGCAAAGCAATGAGAATAGAACACAAATTAAGATTCAAACTAAAATCCGTAAAAAAATACTATAATTAGCCATTTTCTCAAGTCTCCGGTAAATATTTGATTTTGGTTGCCTCCTTGTTGAACTGTTTTACGTAAATTGCCTCCTTAGAATCTTCTCATATTCATTGCTGAACCTAAGCTGACTCGCTTGGAGGAACAATATGTGGAGAGAGAGCCAATTCTTTTTACCCAACCTATACAAATTTGGGATAAATCACTTTCTCTGGGTTTTTACGTCGTACACTATGAGAAAGAAAGAGACAGTAAATTTTCCCAAGTTATCACACCGCTTTAAAGTATTGTAAGAATGTTCATCATATCCCGCGTCTCCGTTGACTCCACCCACACTTTTCATATGCGACATAAATGGACATAAGTCAACGGTTTTTTAGGTTATGTGATATATTTTGTTTATTACAACACTGGGAAAAAGTGTTCATACGAATAAACAAAAACATTATGTTGACTTGTGCTATGAATGGATGTATAAATACCCTAGCCCTAGTCCTAGCCACGCCCAGGTCTAGCTGAGTCCGGCAAAACTCATCAAAATTGACTACAGTAGCGCTCTCTCTTACATATTATTGCTCTGAGCTTTATATGTTTTATTGTTGTTATTTTGTCATATTCTAATGTTCATAAATTTTATGGATGCCATGGTTTCTCTGACTTTCGATCGTTGGAATTCCTATACGATACTTCATTTATTTATTTACAAACTAACGGACTAAAGTTCAATTATAAAAAAATAAAACACGAAGAGGGAAAAAAGAGCAACAGAGAAATAACAGCACATACATAATATTAAATGAAGCAATGTTTAAAATATGACAAAATACACATGAGAAAGAACATTCAAATCAAAGCCAAGGTCAAGTCAAAGTTTAGGTAGAGTCATAAAATCGAATGACAAAAATCATTTAGACTGCTACCAAACATTTCAATACCGTGGCTGGAGTTAACAAGTCTCGACATTCTGGACAGTGGAGAAATTATAAAAGTTACTAACCACGGCTGACGATTATGAACGCTTGTTCTCACCAGGAAGAAATAGAAAATTCAATCATCACTTTAGATTGAATCTGTTTAGTATCCTTCATAATTTCCTTTCTCAATTGTTAAGGCGAGATGAAGGTATAATTTCAATCAGCATTTATAAATACGCTTGCCGTCATAATAACCCTGTACAAGAATATGGATCTTAAATGTAAGAGACGTATAATTAAGTTAGGAGTAATTTGTGAGGAACTAACAATGAGCGAGGTCCACTGAATGAAACACCGAGCCGTGTAGTAATTCCGCCATCCTTTGGGAAGATGACGTTTCATTATTCAAGAGACTGGCGACAAACAACATTAATCATGGCGGCATTGTTTTATTTTAGAAAAGGTTTTTAGTACCATCGCCTCTGCTAAAAAGAATACAAGATTACACTGAGTATTGCACTCGTTTCTACAAAACACTTGAAAAACTAATTGTTATCTAGTAATTTACATACACATTTCTAAACATATTCATTTTTCAGAAAACGAGGCTTGATCTCTGTTGGATTTGAAAATGATAATTTGTTAGGATCTCATCTTCTTGTTTTCAATCCAGCTCCTACCTATCCCGCTATTTCACTATTTGATTTATTTCCCAACAACACTGCGTTAAAAAAAAAACAAGTGACAATCAAGAAACAGAGGAGTTTGGTGAAAAATGTGTTGCTCGTTGGTTTTTCGCTTGTTCGTCGGTTTGTTTTTTTGATCTGCAAATAACATAAAATTAAGGTGTTCATTCATTGGTGTCTCACTTGGTCGTCGTTTAGTTATTATCTTCAAGTAAAATAGAGTTCAGTGTTGTGATTCGTTGTGTTAGAAGAATCAAGAGCTTAAACATCATCGATGTGTGAATTGGTTTTCCTTACTTCCTTCACTCCTTAATCTGTCCACATCCATAATTACACACTTTTATTTAAACAATTAGTATAGTTTATCATTTTACAGTCCACTATTTTCCAAATTCATCTGAAGCTGAAAACACATTCGGTGTTTAATCGCAGCTTCGAATTCAACAATCCCTGTTCGTAATGGGAGTTAAAGTTCCCGGTGTCTTTTTCTAACTAATGGCAATAATTGAGGCAACTATAAATACGCTGGGAGCTTTTTCACTTCAAGTTTGTAATAATCTAACTTTTTATTGTACCGATTCTATAGGATTCTAAATAAAATGATTGATATCATTACATTACCCACTGGAATCTTAATTTTTTCCACCATTTTCAGTTTCAATATTTTTTTCATGCCGTATCCGGTGTTTTTAACAACCATAATTTAGACACGTACACATAAACGTGTGTACTAAAATCTGTATTTTTATTTTTATTTTTTTACAGTAAATACCGTACAAGAGTCCCAACTGCTCCCAACCGTCTAGAGCCAGTGATTCTATGGCATCCCCAATGAGGGTATGTTGTGAGGCTGAAGGTAGTGGAGAGGGGAAGGAGATGAGGAAGAGAAAGGTTGTAAAGTATCTGGCTATTCAGATCTGGTCACCAAATACGACTAAAGCCATTTCAAGCAACTTTTCGATTCTGAATGGTGGTTTTTCACCGGGGCGATAAATAGAGTATCTACCACTCTGGAACGTGCCGCAAATATACTATGTTATTTTTATATTAATTAAATGTGTTATGACACATATTAATCGAATAAAATTTTATTGCCACGCCCGCGACCTTTGGATGTGTAGTCGAGCGTCTTACCACTCGACCACGGAGACTGTCAAACATTGAACCAAACTCTGTAGAATTATTAACAATGTGAATTTTAGTTTCTGTTTAGTATTTGAGTATTTGACGTTGAAATTTCAAAGCTTTTAAATATTATGCGAATGTTAAAACTCAGTTTTCAAGTATAAAGTATATTATGCAATACTTAAAGTTGTTAGAAAATTCTATAAATATCTATTCTTTGTGAACAAAGGAACAATATTCTCGAGGGGCGAAATTCGTACGGTGCGGCCCAAATAGTGTGCCCGAAAAGCATGTAGTGTTTCCGAAATACCGAACACGCCCTGTTGGATCCGAAGCTGCGATAAAACACTGAATGTGTTTTCAGCTTCAGATGAATTTGGAAAATAGTGGACTGTAAAACGATAAAACCATACTACTTCATGGAAATGTCTAATTATGGATGTGGACATATTAAGGAGTGAAAGAAGTAAGGAAAACCAATTCACTCACCGATGAAGTTGATGTTTAAGCTCTTGATTCTTCTTACACAAAGAATCAACAACACTTAACTCAATTTTACTTAAAGATAATAACTAAACGACGACCAAGCGAGACATCAATGAATGAACACCTAAATTTTGCATTATTTAAAGATCAAAACAAAAAACCGACGAACAAGCGAAAAACCAACGAGCAACCCATTTTTCTCATAACTCTTCTGTTTCTTGATTTATAACTGTTTTTTAACACAGTGTTGTTGAGTATGAAATCGAATAGCGAAATGGCGAGATAGGTAGGAACTGGATGAAAAACAAGAAGGTGAGAACCTAACAAATTATCTCTTCGAAATCCAACCCGCCCATTTAAAAATAAGGGGGATTTCAAAGTAATTTCACTCGTCCTTGAAAGCGTAGGTACTGTTTGAAAAAAGTGTCTCCTTATTGTGGGCGCGTTTTTTCATGAACCAGGGCCCCAGGCGCCAACACTCCCTATTCGAAACGACAATGTAATATTTTTTCTGCCAGTAACTAATTTATTCATCCTCAACTTTTGTTTAATGAAATCCCTTTTAATTTGAGGAAAAAGTTTCAAAAAATGTCTTGTTCGAGGACGGGAAGATAATAATTTTCTTTCAATTTCCATGTAATTTTATTCAAAGAAACCTTCACCTTGGCTAAGCCAGCTTATTCCCAACACTTAAGCTGCGTGGCACCGAGTCGTGTCTCGTGAGATTGAATTAAATCACGGACCAATTATTTGATATTGAAATCTAATGGTCTATCAATAAATCACCAGATGTCTTCCAAGAAACAATCAATCACTATTGGTGTGAAAACTGGAGATTGGAGATCGCCTCCTCTACCATTGTTTGGGATCACCACGTTCGTGGTCATATTATCTTTTATCGTGGGAAACATCTAATAGATTTGTCACGATTTTCTTATCGATCATGATAGTGTGGCAGTTTTATAAGAGAAAGAGATTCAAGTGCAGATATTAGAGGAAACTCGTTTAGTGATAATTAAGTTTTTATAATGAGTTCCTTGAATTTTTTCCAATAAATAATTACTATACTAGACGATCTTTGTGGCAGAGCGGAAAAATCTCTCGCTCCAGAGATCACAGGCTTAAAATCTAGCTTGGTTTAAAATTCGTCTAAAAAAATAACTGACGATTTATTTTGATTTTTTTCCTACACTTCCCCAACTTCTACCTCCTATCGAATTGGGGATCTGATGTGAATTGAGGGATCCCCAATCTGATTGGGTTTACAAAAGGGATTCAGGCAAAGGAAATATAATGTGGTATTTGTACATAAAAAAAATTATTACAGAGTCGGGTCAGTACCGAAAAATACACACTTTTTGGCTTTCTAATACAAGCAATAATAAAAATGATTTGTCTGTTATTTCTCTACGGGTAGTCAGGGAAATGTCTAAGGTTTCCAGTGAATACAATTTTAACAGCAATCTTCAAATTATTTATAAAATTAGGTAAAACGTTCAAAAATGCTTTCGCTGGTTTTTAAACTGCACCTTTTACTGGCATTTTAGTGTCTTTCAAAAATTTAAAAGATTTCAGTTTTTAAAAAATCACTGGAAACCTTAGACGTTTTCCTGACTACCCGTATAGAATTTATAAATAAACTGTTTGTAGTATTGCTTATATTACAATGCTATAAAGTGATGTTTAGCACCATTTTTGAAACTTAAGTCTTTCGCTAAGATATAATAAAATAAGCTACAATGCATTCGGACAGAATCCAGAAAAAAATGTGGAATGAAAAAAGAGAAAAATACTGAAGGAAATATTGATTGGAATAAGCTTAAGCGGAATACATTAGTTTGATTATGCCTTCAACCTTATCTATTTAATTGTGATGGCTCGATACTGAATAATATTTGTAATTATTAATACTCGGCAAAACCTAGTACCTAGTTATGACCACCGACCGTCATTTCTTCGTAACTAACCACTGAAGCAACTACTGACCAGACAGGGGCTCATAGGTCAATACGTGGTGCCAATGCTCACGAGTTACAACCGTACTTTCATTTAATCTTAGGAACAGAATGAAAGTTGAATTACTCAAGTTCTCGAGGTAGGTTTACCTGCAAATACGCTTTTCTACACGCGCAATTTATTTATATACGCCCTTATGGGCTTTTACATAACTGTGTAATATATAACATAAAATAATAGTGACATAAAAATAACATTGAGTACATGGTTAGCACCCAAACACTTAAGTAAGTTAATATAAATATTATAATGCAATAAATTAACAGTAATATTTTTGAAAGAGGTATGCTATTATAGCCTTCTTGTAACTAGATTATGTGCAGTTGAATATATCTACTATTTCAGCGAAAGAATTACCCATCGTATGCAATCTAGGTACAAGCGAGTATCTAAATGACTCAGTGCTGATATTATTGTTACATTTAAAAATAATTTTCGATCGAGTGGTTCTGTTAGGTACATGGAATGTAATTAAGCTAAGTAAATCAGGCCTGTCTATAATACCATTAACAATTTTTAAAAATTACCCAAGCAACTAAAGGCAAAAAGAATAGTTTTATTTATTTCCACTATTTCTTTTTTTCTTTCCCAGAGTAAGTGGTAAATTGGCAAAACATACTTCAACAAAATATAAGGTTTTGGTAAAAAAAAACGAACATCTTCACGAAAATTTAAATAATGACAAGAATTGATTTTTTGTTCGAGGTTTTGGGAAGAAAAATAAAACGAAGCTTTTATAAAAATTCTCTCACAATATTATACAAATTTAACTTCCTGTTTACTTGGAGATTTCTTTTACGAAGAGCAAACACTTTATCGCACAAAAGTGCCGTTAAAATCTAGACTAAAGATGTTCATTTCAAAAAGATTACGTTTCTAAAAAAAATGATAAAAAAAATATTTGAAACATGGATTTTTTAAAATCGAGATAAATCTCAATTTTGTCGAAGTATACCCATCCTATTGAATTTATAAATTATATTTCCGATGGTTAAACAACATCACCAATTGAAGTTATCACACTCTCTCTAACATAATATAGTTCCATTTCTATCACACGTATTGTCTTCTCTGTATGTTAACAATATTTTCTATTTCATAAAAAGATCAGCCTCCGTGGTCGAGTGGCAAGAAGCTCGACTACGAATCCAAAGGTCGCGGATTCAAGCCCGGCGTGCGCAAGAAACTTTAATTTAATTTATATGTGCCATAACACATTTAATTCATATAAAATATTATAAAGTATATTTGCGGGGTACGTTCCAGAGTAGTAGAAACTCTAAGTATTGCCCTCTGGAAAAGACCACCATTCAGAATCAAAACGTTGCTCGAAATGGCTTTAGCCGTGTTTGGTGACCAGATCTGAATAGCCGAGTTCTTCCCAACCTTCCTCTCCCCAATCTAATTTGACTCCCCACTACCTTCAGCATGAAAACATATCCCGATTGGGGATTCCATAGTCTCACTGGCTCCAGACAGTTGGAAGCAGTTTGGACTCTTGTGATTAAATTTCTCTAAGGACAAAATTTCTTGCGAAACATCCTCAACAAACCCCTCACCCTCTGGCTTTAATATTTCACACCCCCAATAAATTCATGGTATTGCACTTCAGGTTAATAATTAGGGCGCTAGACTGCATGTTCCACGTCCGTCTGTAAAATCATCTCGTCTTTTGGCAGACACGGAAGAGGCGGGAGACAGGCTCACTCGTCTATCTAAATTCATTATGAACTATGAATTACCACTGTCACTTTGCTTATGTTTGTGGTTTTGTGCTCGGATACAGATGCTAATTGGGATTAATTTCGTAGAGTTTCCTCCGCCCACGCGTTTATATTCCTCGAATTCGTGGGCTTGTGAATCTTTACTGAATGTTTTTTCCCATAAACGGTAAAACTAATATCGTGATATTAATAACACTGCCTGGTTAACGATGTCCGTGGCATTCAAACGTGGGTTTAAATGTGGGAAAAGTGCTGATAAAACAATTAAACTAACTCTGATTTTTATCATTTTTAAAAAAAAGTTTCACTTCATCCGAGAGTTATTGATTCTCTTAGTATCGTTCTAGGGAAAATTTCCATTTATAGTTGAATGATTAATTCAAATAGCTTCAGATCATTAAATAGAAAACCCATAGAAGTGTGACCAGTAGCGATATAAAAAAAAACAATGTAACTAATTTTATAAACATTTCTGACTCCTCGGCCCAAAAAGTCAATGGAATTGATTGTTTATTCAAGAAAGACTTTTGGTAGATATAATATATATATATTTTTACAGTGAATACTACACAAGGGTCCTAAGTCCGAACTGCTCGCAACCGTCTAGTGCCAGTGAGACTATGGCATCTCCAATTGATAAGGGGTATGTTGTGAGGCTAAATGTAGTGGGGAGAGGAAGAAGATGGGGAAGAGGAAGGTTGGGAAGTACCTGGCTATTCAGATCTGGTCACCAAAAACGGAAAAAGCCATTTAAAGTAACGTTTCGATTCTGAATGGTGGTCTTTCACCAGGGCGCTACTTGGAGTATCTACCACTCTGGAAATAAGTTTTTTTTGTCAATTTCACCCGATGAAAGGGAATACTGACCTAACTTCGAGCTTACCAGACGCGCCCACAACACACTTCCAACTTTCAGCCTCACAACATACCTC
Source organism: Drusus annulatus (assembly GCA_022651775.1). NCBI lineage: Eukaryota > Metazoa > Arthropoda > Insecta > Trichoptera > Limnephilidae > Drusus > Drusus annulatus. The sequence goes on along the minus strand of JAGWCC010000424.1, from coordinate 92,679 downwards.
AATCGGGAATGCCATAGTCTTACTGGCCTGGCTCAAGACGGTTGGGAGCAGTTGGAACTCTTGTGCGGTATTAACTATTAAAAAGTTCTTTATTTCTTCAGTGCCTTAGTTAATATATTTAGTAACCCCTTCTCTTTTGTTTCGCATTTCCTTTCATATCAAAAATTTATCCAATTAGTAGTCAGACAGAGTCCGACCAGCAAGTCTCTAATCTTATGTGGTATCACATAAAAAGGTTGATCCTGCAAGTATCTTCCAGTCACAACAACTTAGTGAATAACTGCACATTGCATCACGTGCTGCTAACGACGTGTTCATGTAAGAGTATCTTCGCCAAAATTGATTGGGCTTATGGGACCTTTGACTACCGAAGTATCGAAGCTAGTCGGTCGCCAGCTCGTACCGGAGAGAAGAGGCATTTAAAATAAAATATCTTTTGAACCGGCCATTAAATTTTTATTATAATACATTATTCTAATCTTGGAGAATGAGTATACATGGAGAGGTACCTTTGCGAAACAGTGTAGTCAGTATTGTTGACTTTAAACTGACTCGATAGAAAAATACGAATATATGTCAAAAGAAGTTGGATAGCCTATTAGTTACCGCACACATGGAATTCGGACATTTTTAATAAACATATTTGAACACATTAAACAAAACATTTTCGAAGACACCATTAAAATGTTTTATAAAGCCAAAATATCACACAAACCCTAATAACAGAAGGTTTGCCTTAATAATGATCGAAGCTCTTTGTTGATTTTATGTCTTTACATCATTAAAAATGTGAGAATTCTAAAGTTCGGTGGAAAATATTTAAAACTGTTGAATTAACTCTGAAAAGTGATGTTTTATAATCTTTGTTGGGTCTTATTTGAACATTCACGTATAGCACACATCACCATCATGTTTGATTTATTTGTATAACCACTGCAAGTTTTTTAACCAACACAAATATAGGAAATAACCTCAAAATCCGATGAGGTAAGTTATGCGACTCGATGATGGGAAGTTAGCTCGGACGGAGAATATTCTTACATACTTAGAAGTGTTGCAATATTATGGGACGACTTTTCTTGTCTCTTTCTCTCTCATGACATACGACGTAAAAACTCGGAGAAAGTTGTTTTTCGATAATTGTATAGGTTGGGTAAAAATATTAGCTATTCCTCCTTATGTCGTTACTCCAAGCTCTATACTAATTTCAATCGTCAAAAACAAATGCGACGTCGATTTAATCTAGTCCAAGAAGACACCCGTAAGTATCTCCACTCGGTCGTGACTGCGTATTTCGCCACCGAACGGATCACAACACAGCAGAGGTCTATTTCCACTTTAGCGCGTTGAAGAGTGATATCAGTGTACCAATGGACCACATCCGTCACTTGATCAACCCACTTGACAAGTATTCTGTAGTCTTGTGCAAGTCGCATGGCATTAGATCCACATCGCGGTACGTACCGCTCAGAGCTACCGCGCGAGTCAATCTCCTCGTAGGGATGGGCACGTAAGAACACTGTAAGATAATATTAATATGTACTCGTACACAATGTAAACACGAGTTGCGGAACAAAGCGATAATTTTTCAGTTTATTTGTAGTCGGATTTCGCTTTAGGCAAGCAATGCCCCTCCTCAAGTCGTTGCCTTCAGTCATAAATGTACATGGCTACGTACTTTTTGTTATGGTATGTGAGAAGATGTGCGCACATTGATGAAACCTTGGAAGGCGCACCCTTTCCAAGAACCGTTCTTAACCGTTCCCAAAAATACACACTTTTTGGCTTTCTAATACAAGTAATAATATAAATGATTTATCTGTTAATTCTATACGGGTAGTTAGGAAAATGTCTAAGGTTTCTAGTGAATACAATTTTCAAACAGTAATCTTTTAAATCTTATCTCTTAATCATGCAATGCATGCTGTGAAACGTTTGAAAATGGCTGTGCTGGTTTTCAAACTACACCCTTTACTGATATTTTAGTATGTTTTTCATGGAGTTTTAAAGGTAACAGCCTATTTTATTTTATTTACTGGATACCTTAGACATTTTTCTAACTACCCATGAAGAATTTACGGATAAATCATGTGCGGTATTGCTTGTATTAGAATTCTACAAAGTGATGTTTGCGCCATTTTAGGCCTTATGGGTCCCTCCTTCAGTTCCTTTCTATCAAATGAGACGATATTACTAAATGATACCAAATACGTACTATTTACTAAGGCTTAACGATGAAGATGGATACATAAGGAGAAAAAATAGTGAAGCAAAACATATCATCGTTGGAAAGCCAAAAGAGCTTAAGCGACACATTGGTCGAAAATGAGTTAAATATGCAGTTTTGATCAGTTTATTCTTCTCTCGTTTGATTCTGAAGCCTTTTGTGACCCTACAACCATCTAAAATATGATTATGCTAAAAGTCTCTTACAAATGCATACCGTCGTTGAAAAGGCAAAAGGGCTTAAGCGACACTTTGGTCAAAAATGAGTTAAATATGCAGTTTACTTTTCTACATGATCTATCATAATCAAATGCTTTGACTCTCATTTGATTCTGATGACTTATGTGGTCTTTCAGCCATCTAAATATATTTACCGTTTGGAAGAGGGCTCGACTCAAGCAATACAAGCTTGGGACATTTTTTCAGCAATTCGTCGCTTCAGGTAACTCGTGAGAGGATTGAGTTAACTATTTTTTTCAAAATCCAACCAGGTACTGAAGACTTTTATTGAAAAAACAAAAAAAAAAACTTTTAAGTGCTCTGGTGTAAACTTCCAAAAATGGCACTTCAGCTCTTTTGCCTTTCGGCGAAGATATCACTAAAGTAGAATAAGACAACACGCCTTATTGAAATAGTGGGAGTGGGACGGGTACTACCCATTGATGGGGAATGGGAAATGAAACAAAACACTCGCATTAGAGCCAGTGAGAAAAAATGCCAAAAGTAGGTATTTATATACTGACGAACAGAATGTGTACGAGAGAGTGTTGTACCAAAGGAATGCTTCAAGGTTAAAAGTTTTTCATAGGTGATCAGACCTTTTCAAGGGCTTTAACGCCGATTATGATGGTGACCATTAGATTGATTAGGTAGGTACTACTTAACACGGGTAAAAATCTTTTAGTTAATTTACTTGATTAATCGCCTGTTGGAGAAAATCGCCTACTTCCATTGAGAACTGAAAAATAACCGGTTTACAACAAGTTCTACCCCATAATTTTACTCCATCAAAACCATATACAAAGAAAACACAAAACGGCTGAAAAACGTGGAATTTTTTGAATAATTACGAACATTTCTAATAGAATTGTAGGAAAAATTTAGGGGAGAGGCATATATTGTGCGTAAAAATAATTAATAAGACCCCAGTCCTGAAAATAGAACAAAATGGAAGGTATAATTATTACGATAATTTTTATCCATAATGTTCTTTTTATGAATTAATTGATAGAGCGATCGTGAGACTTTTAGACGCCCCCACACACCCGCTCACACGAATAATTATTTATTATTTCGTAGTAAGCGCGTGTTACTGTTATTGCATAGAGTTCAGTATACCAGTTAGTTGTAATCTATTTTAAATTTTCCTATTTAACTGTGTGAACAGCACCCGGTAGTGCGGAAATCGAAACATACGGATTACGGCGACTTCTTAGTCACGTCTCCCAGTAAGTCTATCGCGGCTGCTTTATTATGACTTGGCCTTCGAATAGAATGAGTTTTTTTCTGTGTTTGCTTTGTGTGGAAATAATCAAAGATTAAATTTAACGACGGTGTTGTTTCCTTTTACACGGTAGCAATTATTATGCTGATGTGTTCCTTGGATAAATTAAATACAGTGGCAGATTATTGGTGGAAGGAACATTAAATGGCGATAACTGCAGTAAGATTATGCATAAAATTGTGTTGGATCATTAGTGCTATAATATCAATGTGAAATTATTGTGAGCTATAAATGACAAATAAAAAATATGTTATGACCACAAAAGACTTGAAACAGTCCGGAGCCACTGAGACAATTCTATAAAATTGAGGAATTTTATCATAGGGGGAGGAGAGTGAAAAATGATGGGAAAAACAAAAGATTGTTGAACATGGAACCTAATTGTTCTGATCTAGTCATTCATTGCCGCAATGTAAATTTAATTAAATAAGAATCATACAAGTATGTTTACGTTGTTTATAAATCGTATTGTAATTTTCGACAGATTTCTTTTGTGTATTCAAAGGAAAGTGTACCGTGAACCAATAATTAAATAATGATAATTAGTTTTATTCTATAGTGATTATATGGCGTGTTCAATGAGCTACTCGCCATATAAAAAAGCAACGATAATCTTAAAAAAAGCTTACCAAAAATTATTTCAAGACACGCTTCATTTCAAGGCGGGTCTTCTTTCACCAGAGCGACGTTGTAGGAATCTTTCATTCTGGAAATAAACAAAACACGTTATGGAAATTATTTCTAATATAACGTTCAAATTATAAACGACCTCACCGCTCAATTTTCCGCACATTCCAAATAAGAAATAATTATCTCATAAATCCTGATCCAGAAAAAAAATTAAAAATTTAAAAATTTTCGTCACGAATTTTCGCCGAACATTTTTCCAACGAATTTCATCCAGAATACTGGCCCATAAATTGTAGCCAAGTTTGCTGGGTCAAGTCAAAAACAATTTGCGTACTTATTGTATTTGATGGCAGACATTTTTCTTGTAAATAATGAATTGAAAACGGTAATTTCTAAGGGCTTTTAAGGCGTATTATGTCACGTACCGACACAAGAACGCGTTGTAAAATTATTTATTAATACTTGGAAAAGGGTCAAGGGCCTAGAAGTAGTTGGCAGATCATAGAAGAAGTGAACACTTCTCCATATTATTACACACAAGCCTCCAACTGCGTGCTTCAGAATACGCGAGCTTCATGAATACTGGATGCTGTGGCTGATACTTGCCAGGGAAATTGGATAGTTGTATGCCTTCGGAGATGAACCGAAATGTTTATTCATCCGAGGACACTTGGAGATTAAAATAAAATGTTTGTATCTAAATATCAATCTAAATATTTTATTTGACTCTCAAAAAATATCTCGATTGAAGTATTACAATAACTGGATTTACATATTTCAAAATTATTAATAAAAATGAAAATGATTGAAAATACATGCTTTGCCTTCTAATCTTTGATGAATATTATATTTTGTCCAAGGGAAAGAAAATAAGGTAACAAAATCTAAATTGAAGTTTTTGAATAATGTAAATTGACATTTTCATTTCTGGTATTTCATAAAAATACCTCGAAGTAAAGATTCACTAAACAAAACGAATAGGTTATAATTTTTAAATAAAAGTAACTTTGTTTTGACACTACTTTATTAGATACATATACCAACCGGTTTCGGCTCTACCTGAACCTTCTGCAGGGTTGAACAAATATGTCTTAAATTAAAACAGAATTACAATGCTTGGGGAAACCATAAAATGGGCACATCCTGAAGAAGGTTCAGGTAGAACCGAAACCGATTGGTATATGTATCTAATAAAGTGGTGTCAAAACAAAGTTACTTTTATTTAAAAATTAATTATGTTTTACCACAAAGTGAGTGCTTCATGTCAAAGTTGAATAGGTAATATTTGATTTTAGGCACAACGTGTATTATGTAAGCATTTTATATCACGAACTAAGTTCACTGGAATCATGTTCTTATATCGACGCTGGAAAAGCGAAAGGGGTTAAGCTATATTTTAGTCACAACCGATTTAAATATGCAGATTTAAATAGTTTTTGTGCATCGGATGCTCTGACTCTCGTTTGATTCTGAAGACTTTTGTGGCTCTTCAGCCATCTAAAATATATTGACCATTTGGTAAGTGCTCTAGTGTAAACATGCCAAATTGGCGCTTCAGCCCTTTTGCCTTTCTGGCGTCGATATTATCACTATTTAAAATAAATTTATACTATCGATTTCGGAAGAGTAATTATATATTTATTATTTTAGTGTCATGTTTTTTTATAGTTAATTAACGCACAAGAGTCCCAACTGCTCTCAACCGTCTAGAGCCAGTGAGACTATGGCATCCCCCATTGGGAGTATGCTGTCAGGCTGAAGGTAGTAGGGAGGGGAAGGAGATGGTGAAGAGGAAGGTTGGGAGGTACCTGGCTATTTAGATCTGGTCACTAAACACGGCTAAAGCCATTTCAAGAAACGTTTCGATTTTGAATGGTTTTCTTTCACCAGGGCGATACGTGCCGCAAAATACTATATACTATTTTTTATGAATTAAATATGTTTTTTTTTACAATAACTTCACACAGGAGGCCTTGAGGGTAATAATTTCCCTCAGGGCCTATGTCATCTTTGGGGATGCTGTGTGGAAGGTCTTTTTGAGGAAAGGAATGAGTGAACCTGGGTCTTGAAGAGGCCCATGTCAAAGGAGGGAGGAAACACAGTGGACGGCAAATCGTTCCATAGCCGAGCTGTCGAACATAAGGACGGAGGGTTGGGCGCGCGTTCGGCGAGTTTCCCGACTAAATTTATGACAAATATGAATTTAATAAATGTTATGTTGTTTGAATGATTAAAAGCATATATTGCCTTGTTTCAAAACAGCTGCTACGTGCTCATCTGGTACTAAATCAAATTAGTTAAAAATGCCAAAGTGGGAAATAGTTTGTAAATGGTGATAGCCTACTCTCCGCCCGACACCACACTTGTCTCGCGCTGGACCCGAGAGCGTGGGACACCACGTTGTTGAATGAAATTACGGCAACACCTCCTCACATAAATCAGTCGCCTCTGGTTGTGGCTCGCCGACTCCTCTGATGTCCAAATCAAAGCCCGTGTTTATTCATTATTGCGTACGTGAAAAGGTATCCACTTGCTACTTGAGCCGCGATGATTTATTTACTTCGTTATTCGACACACGCGATACAAGGATGTCACAAAGCTAAACCAACTGACAAATTAATGAGATTATTATTATTTTTTTTTTAGGTTTTTTACTTTTATTTAAACAATAATTATTATTATCAGTTTGTAAATGCCCTCAGAAGGCGAAACAGCTGTCACGCGTAAAAATAATTACATCGCAGAGCTTTTAACTAAAAACTGTTTTTTTTTAAATTAAAATAATAATAATTATTGTTTAAATAAAAGTACAAAACCTAAAAATTAAAATGGAGTTCTACAAAATAAACTATAAAACCATAAATAATGAGATTCACATTAAAACGTACAGTTACCCACTCGAAACTCATCATTTTTTAAATCAAATTATGTTGTTTTTACCGGAAATAGATATCGTATGATAAGATATATCAGAAATATTGTGCGTGTTGCGTGCTTTTCGAATAGATTATTTTATTAAATACAGCTTTTCTGTAGTTTTGTGTAACGGAAAAATGTAGTTACTTGAAGTGACGTTCAGAACTACCGAATATATCAAGAATGTTTTGTATTGACTCAAAGTATACGTTGAATCACTTGTCACGCCAGCTTACATAAACATCGAGGAAGTTGTCAGTTGCGGTACTCGAGATACAAAAATATCACTTTTATCAAATACAATGCTGTGAATAGTAAACAGTTTCGTAGAAGTTAAATATTATCTTCAAATGTTTTGGACTCGGTTGCACCAGCTGCAATATTTACTAGACAGTCCTGAGTGTACTTGGTCATGAAACGGCAGTTTCAGAGCGGTAGACACTCTAAGTTTCGCCCTGGTGAAAAATCACTATTCAGAGTCGAAACGTTACTTGAAATGGCTTTAGCCGTGTTTGATATCCAGATCTGAATAGGTAGGTACTTTTTAACGTTCTTCTTCTCCATCTCCTTCTCTTTCCACTCCCTTCAGCTTCACAACATACTCCGATTGGGGATGCCATGGTGTCATTGGTTCCAGACAGTTAGATAAGTTGGCACTCTTGTGCAGTTTTCACATAAAAAAAATAAGTCAGCCAGTAAAAAAGGAGTAACTATGCAGTTTTTACTCAAAACATTAATTAAAAATAACTTCTTTTGTACAAACGAACGCACGTACGTACGCTTGTACGTACGCATGTGAATTTTTCAATATCGAAACTGTGGACGAAAATTATTAATTTATAAAAGGATAATTGGAAATTCAGTTTAAGTATGTACCTACAAGTAATATATACGACAAAAACGATTGAGTGACATTTAACTTGATTGTCAATCTTTAGTTTTTGATCGCCGTGTCAGATTACACTACATCGCGTGATTTTTCACAGGTACACTAACAAGTAGAGCAATAAAAAATGACTAGTTTATGCGCAAATGTTTTTGCAAACTTTAGCGCCCCACACGGCGATTGATCGAACTAAGAAGTTTCACGGTATTAATGCTATTATCGATATTGATTGCTTACGAATATATCTCAATTTGTTAAAATTAAATTTCATGTACGTGTTTCAACGTACATACTTGTAAGTATAAGAAACAAGTGTTCGCTAAGACACCCACCGCCACAAAATCTCATTTGAATTAACCTAATTCCCTACAATGCTTACTATGATTATTTCTGACAAAGTCAATTTATATGAATAGATATTATCGCAATCTACAAGCCAGCCCTATCAGATATTGGTAATAGTGCGTTCATCTCGCGCGGGCGTTTCAGACTCGGTGTCGCCGGCGAGTGGTTCGAGTGGGAAGCGGTCGCAGTAGTCGCCGCCTTAATCATCTGCCAGCAGAACGATAACGTATTTTACAATATCTCGAATCGTTAGCTCTCTGGATAAGCGACGAATTTGCATCCTTTTATTTAGCGTTATTTATGACAGAAGTATTATTTTAATCAGGATAACAAGTTTTTTGTAATTTATTGTAAACTTCTGTCTAGACTGGGTAGTAAATTATTGTAGAGAATATTGCTAACAAGCAGAGCCGGTACAAGGTATTTTGATGTTCAGGGGCTGTTGGATTTTAAAATGATAATTTGTTGGGTTCTCACCTTCATGTTTTAAATTCAAATCCCTACCTACCTAAAAAAAATCATTGTTTTATTCAAAATGGCACAATTTGAAACAATTGACAACTAAACAGAGGAGTTTTTCTTTGAAAAAACGTTGTTGCTCGTTCGTTTCTCTAGTTCGTTTGTACTTCTAAAAATTTAAAATAAATGTGGTATTTTATGGATAAGAAGACTAGAATAAGCGTGGTGTTTTCGTGAATTGTTTCGTAAATAAAATTGTGCAAGAAGAATCAAGAACTTCAACTTCATCGGTGAGTGAATGGTTTCCATTTTTTCCTTCCCTAATCTTTTCACATCCATAATTAGATATTTCCATTAAGTATTATAGTACTTAGAAATCTTATCGTTTACAGTCCACTATTTTCCAAATTCATCTAAAGCTGTAAACACATAAGGTGTTTCGTCGCAACATCGGATCCAAGCATTCTAGCACGAAATATTTATATGGATTTTATCGACATTGTCAGTAATTTTGAATCGTTTCCCAGCCAAATTGCAGATCGCCAACGAACAAACGACAGTTCACATTGACTACATTAAGCATGTATATATATATACATATTTTATTTTTTTTCAGTTTGATAATGCCCTCAGAAGGCGAAACAGCTGTCACGCGTAAAAATAATTACATCGCAGAGCTTTTAACTAAAAACTGTTTTTTAAAAATTAAAATAATAACAATTATTGTTTAAATAAAAGTAAAAAACCTAAAAATTAAAAACATTAAGCATGTTTAGTCGACGCGAGTTGTCGTTTGTCCGTTGCTCGGGGAACGATTCCAAATTACCGATATTGTCGATAAAATCAAGATCGATGTTTTGTACTAGGGTTCCAGGGCATCCATTGAAATACATTTTTGGTAACCGAGAACAGCGCATTTTTTTACCACCTTTTAAAAAATAAATTAAAATTTATTTAATACATTTTACAAAATTATCAAATATGAGACAGCTTTAAAATAAAAAAAAAACAACCTTTTACAACCTCTCAAACTAGGCATATTCTCGTATTGTGGTGGTCTGCATTGTCTATAAAAATCTCATAAGAAACATAGCTTATACCAACCCTGATGTATAGCAGTGAGGCATGGACCTGGCAGAGGAAGGATGCAAGTAGACTGAATACTGTATAAATTAGATGCCTGAGGCGTATGTGCGGTAAAACCATGTATGACGGTGTTAAAATGTGGATGTCCGGAAAGAATGCAAGGCTGATGTAAGCGTAATGAATGGGTTAAGAAAGGGACGCTTAGATTGTTTGGGCATGTAGAGCAGATGAATGAAGAAAGGAGCGTGATAAAAATATATGACGTGAAAGTGAATCGTAGAAGAAGTTGGGGACGCCCGAAGAAGAGATGGCACGATCAAGTGAATTAAATATTGAGTCAGGCCATATCAAGAGTCAGAACAAAATAACAAAATTTGTTAATAATTATTTTAAATATTGAAGAAAATTAACGTGTTGGTACTTAATAACATCAATATGAAAGTATAATAAAGTAACGATTCTAAAAATTCAAGCAGTGTGAATATAACAAATTAAGTCTTTTAGGGGAAATTCATCTGTTTAAAAAAATGTCCAGAGTGTTCAGGATGGGAAAGCCATCAATATGTTTATGGAAATTGATTGTCTGAGAAATAAAATTTTCAGCAAGTCTTTCCATTACCTCTAGAACGTCCAATTTTTCATGATCGAGACCAAGTCTAGAATGCGAAATTTTTTTGTGTATTCACCTTTTCTGGTTAGTAACGATCTTACACGATGCTTGTGTGTACATTACTCCCTGCACGTGAGACGTGGCGCACTTTAGCCCGTATAGTGGACCGTGCTGAAGCTCACCACCTTCAATCGTGGGATGGTCAAATATGCGCGAAGTGCAATATAAATATTGGCATATATAGAGATTTTAATGTGTTACAAACTCGATAATTGACACGATAAAAAACCGAATTTGTTTTCAGCTTCAGATGAATTTTGAAAATAGTGGACTGTAAAACGATAAAACTATACTGCTTTATGGAAGTGTTTAATAATAGATGTGAACAGATTATGGAGTAAAGGAAGTAAGAAAACCAATTCACTCACCGATGAAATTGTTGTTTTAACTCTTGATTCTTTTTAAACAACGAATCACAACACTTGACTTAATTTTACTTGAAGAACAAACGACTGAACGACGACCAAGCGAGACATATCTCAACTCTTCTGTTTCTTGATTGTCAACTGTTTTCGAACACAGTGTTGTTGAGTAAAGAAATCGACTAGCGAAATGGCGGGATAGGTAGGAATTTGATAAAAAACAAGAAGGTAAGAACCTAACAAATTATCTCTTTGAAATCCAACAATGGTTTAAATGGTTCAACAAAGTTTTAAATTTCATGTGCCAATGCATATGAAATTTAAAACTTTGAATCATTTGAGCGGTCGGTAGCTGAGTGGACAAATGCGTCGGATTCCTAGCATCGTGTGTTTAATTCGTCTGCTGGTTGAGTTCTCCGTCATTAAACAAGACACATCTATCGCTTTTTATGATGGTAGTAGGAGTTTTTCAAAGATTGTCAGGTAAGCCGGGAATGTTTGTCTTTCTTTTAAAAACAATACATTTAAAAAAAACGAAAGAAAAGTCTTCAGTCTTTAAGTCTTTTACTGTTTTTTTTTGTAAAATGCCATTGATTATGCGTTGGTTTTCAATGCTTACAAATTGAGTTATTTTCCCTGATAAAAAGTCAAATTAAATTGTGAAAATTCTCAAGTATTCCGTACTCACGTTTTGTTTTTGTATTACGTAGTATCAATAAATATGTAAATAAATACGGCATTTTTAACCATGTGTTAAATAAAGAAGCCCGTAAAATTCAGCCATCGATATTTCAACGGTTACCAAAAACTTTATAACATTAAGTTTTTAGTCGTATTTCGGAAAAAAAACTTACATTTAAAAGTTCCAGTATACGCTGTCACGTGTTCTTGTGAAACATAAAAATAAAACGGGGGGCTTGCCCGAAATTCAAATTTGAATTAACTAACTAACTAACCATCACGCCGTTTCCCCGCAGGGGTAGGCAGAGAGGACGGACTGCCATATAACTCTGTCTTGGCACACATTCCTTGCTTCATTTACATTTATACATCGTCTTATACATACTCTTCTGTTATTCTGACTCTTCACATGACCCGATTCAAGTATTTGATTTACTTGATCGTGCCATGTCTTTCTCGGGCGTCCTCAACTTCTTCTTCCATTCACTTTCGCATCATATATTCTTTTCACACTCCTTTCTTCGTTCATTCGCTCTACATGCCCAAACCATCTAAGCGTCCCTTTCTTTATCCTATTCATTACGCTCACATCAGCCTTGCATTCTTTCCGGGTATCCACATTTTTAGTATATCATACATGGTTTTACCGCACATACGTCTCAAAGATCTCATTTCCACAGCATTCAGTCTACTTTCATCCTTCCTCTGCCAGTTCCATGCCTCACTGCCAGACATCAGGGTTGGTATAAGTACTCCATTGTGGACTGCTAGCTTCGCTTCTTTGGACAATTTCTTATTTGCGACAACAGCGTTCAGTCCTCCATTAATGGAGTTTCCTGCATTCACCCTTCTTTCAATATCCTTATCAGCCTTTCCGTCCCTTGTAAACATACTTCCTAAATACACAAACTCATCCACTTACTAAGTATTCATTATTCACAACTATATTGCACGCTGTTCTCGTACTCTCTCTTTCAAACACCATGACTTCGGACTTACTTTCATTCATCATCAACTCATTTTGCATACATACTTGGTTCATCCTAGACACGAGAAACTGTAGATCTTCCATACTGTCAGCAATCAGCACCGCATCGTCCGCACACAATAGGCAACATACTTTCAGATTGTTCATTTTCGCGCCCAAGCCCACATCTTTTAATTCTTGCATACAATTATCCATGTACAAATTGAACAACCACGGTGACATTACACAGCCTTGATTTACACCTTTTGTGATGTTAAACCACTTCGTAAAATCACCGTTTACTCTAACACATGCAACAATGTAACACAAATAAATCTGTAACAATGAAATCAAATGTTTTTGGTCATATGTTCATCAGAAATAAATGTAAACCTCAAGCATGACACTCTTCTTGGCCTGTTACAACAAACACGAGTCTATGGCTCATCTATCCGCCGTGCGACAAGCATTATTTTTTTCGTCCCGTCTTTTGAGTTACGTCGTTTTTGGTTCAGTCGCCGCCCAATTCTGAGATAATAGATACGGCTAATATGTGCTTAACCTCAGCTTGATGAAAAAAAAAAACATTTTGACGAACAATGATTTGCTTAAAAACATTTCGACTTGCACCAACTTGTAAATAAAGGGTTATTTTATATTTACGCAATTTTATAAAACACGAACGATTGCAAATTGATTAATTGTATTCTTAAGTCTCGGCCAATATTTTGGGGACGCCCCCCACCAATTTATTTGTAAGGTAGTGTATCCTATTAATACGGCGAGGGATAACTTTTAAACATAAGCTATCTTAATTAAGCCAGGGCAATGTTTTATTAATCCTTTCCCGGCCCTGTTACAGACGTATTATAATAACACATACGAGATAAAAAATAGTATACTAATCACAGAAGTGTTATTGTTCATCTATTTGAGTTTCCTGTTTTTGGTATGATTTAAAAAACATAATATATCTCTTCTTTCGGTATTATTGAAATTGAAAATGTTTGTGATAAATGGTTTGCAGTCTTTTCTTTACCATCGAGCTGTGTTTTCTTTGCACTTTATAAATTCAATAGCTAGCATACACAATTAAATATATACATTATTAACCAAAAGGGTCGAGGTCAAAATACATTACGAACATTGTAATTTGAACCCGTACAAAACTACATAATTAATTTAATTTATAACGAAAATTAAATAATGACTTTGTATAAAACCACAAATTTAATTTTGTTTTTTATGACCCACCGGTTTCTCTTAGCCTAAGCATCATCAGGGTAAGAAATTAAACTAAACAAAAAAAAATATTATGTGGTTATATATGCTCATACAGACAAATAGAACAGTAAGAAAACAAAATAATAACATTCAAATTATAACAAAGGAACAGAGAGAAAAAAGTAGAGAATAAAAATGAAATTTGCTATAATGTCAACTGAGAAGATGGTAAAAATAATTTCATTTTCATTAAATATCTCAAACCATAAAGTGATTGCTTTCTACGGAAATATAATTTGATTTATGTAAAATTTTCTAAAGTAAAGTACTGTTGTTTTCATTTCATAATCTTATCTATCCATGTTTCTTAGGAAGTACTAGATATTACTAGACCAAAAAATTGAAGATCTTTTAAGGTAGGAAAAAAAAACTCGAACAATCTTTTCCCGGAAAGTGACTGCCTCCTAGACGGCCTCCAAAATAAATCCTCCAAATTTATTCACGGAGCGTTTTCAATACTCGAGATTTACTTGAACGCTTTACTCTGGCTTTTTAATGTGAGGACGAAAATTTAGAGAGCCTACGTGCCATTTTAGCTTTTATTAAAACAGTGCAGGAATGACTCGGTGAACATTTTTGTTGTATTTTTCGTGAACACAAAATTGTCGTACCTACTCAGCGTCCACAACATTACCAATCAGTGGCGTGCATTGCTCTTTGACCGAGCTGTATTTTATCGGTTCTGGTTATTACAAATCATCATGAAAAATCCCAAAAGTTTTAGTTTGAAGCTGGATATTGTAACGCATAATTTGAAATACTTTATATCCAGATTACGATAATACATATATACAAAACATGTACTACCGAAATCTAATATTAAATGGGAGAAAATACGATTCATTGCTTAAAAATAATTCTGCTGGAAAGTATTTACTACACATTTAAGCTTTTGACTCTAACATTGTTTTTATCTTCTAATTTATAGAACTTATTAAATATTTTTTACAGTATAAACAAATCTAGATTTAAGGTAAATTAATAAAAGCAAACATGATTGCCTAAAATAGGTGTTCAGCTATACGTTAATAGATGGCGATATAAAAAAAAACAATTTAAAATTACCACTAAATATTTTGTAACAAAGTGCGATCAATATTTTTTTAACTACGTTGAACGGGAGACTTTATTTAAAGAATAAAACCAGTAGTATAGTGAGCTATTTGTTTAATGAAGTTTAAATACACTTTTCGTGCTTAAATTGACAGAAAAGGCTTTATTTCTCACAGCTCTTAAAACAGATTTTACTAAAATATTAGCGATGATGAGATTGACTGCGTAAAGTGAATATAAAAAAATGATACCAAAACGTATGGGTGGAAGTTAGGTTGCAACTATATTACATTAAAAACTGTTAAGCAGATGAAATTCTTTCAGGTAAAAAAGTGAAAATTGAAATTCAGTGAAATTCTTTCAGGTCTTTTTTTGAAAATTTACATTATTAACCAAAAATTAACGTATATTTCCTAATTTTATAATAATTGTTGTTTGCTTAGATTTTTCTTATTGTACGCACAGTTTTCAGCTTTTTTTATAGAGTGCACGCCTCTGTTACCAACATGAAGAATTATACATAACCGTACGTTTGGCATAGTTCAAATAGCAATGGAGTTATTTTTTAAATGACTGATAATTAAATAAATAGCTGGGTACAACAAATCAAAGCAGATTCAGATTTTTTTTCTATATTCTCCCTTTACCTAGAAAGAAATTATTTTCAAAAGCAAACGAATAAATTGCCCTAAACGTAGTATCTAATCAGTGTAAGAAATGGACTTGAAATTAACACTGAAAACAACTTCAACTACGTATTTATATTGTTGTGGCTGAAAAAAAATCTTCAAAAATGCTTTTCTTTTACTAGGGTAAAATCATTGTCTTAAGATTTTCATTGTTGAATACTAATATTTTTTACATCTAAGGCAAAGACCTTAAAAGTTGGCCACTACTCCAGACATGACATGCACGTTTACCGTCCATTCCTCATGATTGTAATTTTTAAAAGGTAGGTCAATTTGGTAGAATGTAATATATACAAATTATTAAAGGCCAATATTGAATCCTTTAGACATATTTTACAAACTTACAAAGAACTTGTTATTGTAATGAGTTTTGCATATATATAGTTGTTCAAACAAAATAATTAATAAAAAAATAACTAACTTAGCCCCACTCGAAAAAGTAAAAAAAAATACTTATTAAAATAATTCTAAAAAAGCCATTAGATTACTCAACGGATGATTTATTTACAGATTTCAAAGTTTTGAATTTGAATAAAATATATTAAAAAAAGGAAAAATCCACTAAGAAAAATTCAAATTGGTTTCAGTGAGCACCAGTCCAAGAGCTTCAGGCCAAAAATAATGACCTCGAAACTCAACACAACAAGGGCACACCATTATTATTCTTACTCGGCAATTAAGATTTTTAACGAACTTCCTAAACACATATTAGATGTATATATAACTACGAAATTAAAAAAAGTTTAAAAATACACTTTACACCACAATAATTTAAAATGTTTATATTGATCTGAAATCTTTTTTAATAATTAAAATGTAAGTATGAGTCACAAATGATAATACTCCCTCTCTAAGCACAAGTATTTTCTCAATTAGGGAGGTAATTATCACAAACTAGAAATTATAATGATAACATTGAACATTAATTGTATTTTGTATATTACCTACTGTTGGTATTGAGTAAAAAAAATTGATGTACTGTCAAATTCCATAAAAAAAATATACATATATATATATATTTATATGATCATTTTTTATGATTTTTAAACTTAGCCCCCTTTATTCCCCAACTTCGCATAAATTGATTACATAACACTCGACTTACTCGTGATTTATATGATAGCGATTGTAGGTACACAGAACAGGTTATATTATAGCATCTCATAAGGGCGGTAAATTAAAGTTAGTTAATGTCTGACAGATCAGAAACGTCGGCAGAAAGAAATAGACCACATCCTGATAGGAGAAAAAAGCAGTTAGTTCAGTATGTGAGCCCCGGGCGGGTGAGGCGAAGCGACAGAGCGCGTAATGCGAACACACCAGTATGTGGCTATTACCTATCTACTACTTTAATGGTTCTGTGGTATGTTGGTAATCGCTTTTTTTTTCAGCTCTGTGCATCGCACGTTCCGCGATTTAAAAAAAAAGATGTGCCCTCTTAATAAGGATAAGCGAGATTGGATTTGAATAGGAATAAATCGAGGGGAACTTATTGAAGTTATGGAAATTATTAGGCGCTTATTTGCATATTTAGTTGGCAAAATCTTCACGAAGAAAATATACTGTTTTGCACTGAGTCTGTGTTAAGAATATTTCTGTATTTGACAAAAAAAGTTTGAAAAAGTTATGGCACTGAAAATTATAAATACCAAACTATCAAATATCTCAAAAATGTAGAGAGAGTTTATTTTCAGTTTGTTGACTTCCACTGAAGGTGATTTCATATCAAGTGATAATTTGTTAGGTTAGGTGATTTACCTTCATGTTTTTTATCTAAATCCTTACCTACCCAACCATTTTACTTTATCGCCGTTTTGAATAGATCGGCGACCGTTCGAAACAGTTGACAATCGAAAAGGAGAGTTTTTGTGTGAAAAAATGGTTGCTCTTTCGTTTCGCTAATTCGTTGGTTTGATGTTTGATCTTCAAAAAATGCAAAATAAATGTGGTGTTTTGTGAATAAAAAGATTAAAATAGGTATGGTTTTTTCGTGAATTGTTTCGGTAATAAATTTCGTGCAAGAAGAGTCTTTCAACTTTAACTTCATCGGTGAGTGAATGGTTTCCCATTTTTCCTTCATTCCATAATTCTTTCCACATTTCCACAAAGTAGTATAGTTTATCGTTTAGAGTCCACTATTTTAAAAATTCAACTGCAACTGTAAACACATTCGGTGTTTCATCGCAGCTTCGGATCCAACATCATAAAAAACGACTTAAAAACTTTTGCTACAAAACGCAAAGAGAATTGTCAACACCCAGCTGTTTACTTCTGTTTACTTGTTGGCTTTGGCCTAATCAAACATCGGCTTGATAACTGGTTTCCTGCGACTGAAACAAAACAAAGCAGACATCTTGGTGCCAAAAGGACAAGTTACGTGACCGGTCAAGTGGTGACGTCAGCCAATTAAGAGCGTGTATATTATCTTATTCAAGGTTAAATTCTTGTCCACGTACGCCATGTAATAAATACATAATATTCTAGTAAGGTACCTACCTACATAATTATTTTAATTTTAAGTAAAAGTAATTTTGTTTTGACACCACTTTATTACATACATATACCAACCGGTTTCGGCTCTACCCGAACCTTCTTGAGGGTTGAACAAATAATATTATTTACATTATCATTAGTGTTACCAGCACAGGTGGTTTGAATTAAATTAAAGTTTCTATGTGATTTAAGCCTCAGCACTCAAAAATGACACTAAACGTCACTTTGTAGCATTCTAATACAAGCAATACTACAAATAATGTATCTTTAAATTTTATATGGATAGTTAGGAAAATGTCTAAGGTTTTATGTGAATAATTTTTTAAAACTGTACTCTTTTAAATTCTACGAAAAACATATTAAAATGTTAGTAAAAGGTACAGCTTGAAAGCCAATGAAGGATTTTTTTAACGTTTAACCTTTAAATTTCAGTATGCACTTCATTAATAATTTAAATAATTAACGAGAATTTATAATTCTAATTTATACAATAATAAGTAGTATATACATTCTCCAGATACTTCAAAACATACATTTTTTGATCGTGTACAAAATTTATCTCCACATATGTTTCTTCCAGAAGAGATGAAGTTATTATCTAAAGATTAATTTAATATTGTCCTGATGATGGAAGGGTACTTCCGAAACCGGTAGACAAAATATTAAATAAAAAAGTGGTTAAAAACAAAGTATATGTGTTCTATTTATAAATAATTAACGTTTAAGAATTGTATTCGCTAGAAACTTTAGGCGTTTTCCTAACAATTTCCCAAATTAACAGATGAATAATTTTGAGTATTAGTATTTGCTTGTATTAGAAAGTCAAAAATCAAATAAATAACTAATTATATATTACAAAATATAAATAAATACAATATTTTAAGTTGAGTATGATGTAATTATCTCTAGAGTTTTCATAATATAAAATACCCAGCAAGTTATTATCTTTAGTTGCAATTAGATAGATGTAAACATACCTACTGCGTTTATTACGCAAGTAAACGGCGCAAACAGCTAGGTACAAAGAGTTACTGGTAAACTTGTTCTCAGTAAAGTTGACGATCAACCATTTTTGATTGATACCGCTAGAGACATTTTAAATGTATATAAACTTGTTTACAGGTTTAGCGTTGATACTAGTCTCAAAAAAATATTCTCCAAATTGACGTGAAACGGTCACCGATGACAATAGTTTCTTGTTACGTGAAACGGGGAGTGAAATAAAAAAATGTTTTTAAAATGAAATACAAAAATTTCCGGGTTACGAATAATCTGACAATATTTTTAAAACTCCTACCGGCATCGTAATAAGCGGAAGATTTTCCTTGTGCAATGATGGAGGACTTAGCTAGCAGAGGAAATTAACTCACGACGCCCGGGTGGGAATCACTTAGCTACTAACCGGTCAAAAAATAATAATCCACAGACACATATATAGTTAAAAATAAAATTAAATAATTAGCTACTTGTAAACTTGCATGTACAAAGTAACTAATATAAAATAAATAAAACTAAAAAAATAAAAAAATAAGAACGACTTATTAAGTAAATTAATTAAATTATGTTCTTTAGCTCATTTGGTCTAGCTGTGGTTTTAAATGTGCAATTAACAGGAAGCGGTAAGTATCACATAGACAATATCGATAATGTTAGTACAGATAATGTACAGTAATCAACTCACATTTATGGACAATCTTACCAACAGTTTTAACAATTTAACCGACAGTTTTAAAAGTATAGTTGTAAAATAACAAAGAACCCGGTGTATTCTCGTATTCATCGTTAGTCAGCATCTATCTGCCGCTGGATGAATGCTTTCACTCTTGGTTGTTTCACTCCAAATTAGATTCAAACCCGAATCCATCCATTTCCAACCTTGGCCGCTGGACTCCAGTACGAACCCCTTCGTCTCCGTTCAAATTCCATTTTATTCCCTTCCTAAGCTTGGCGAGTGGGCTCAAATAAAATATCGCCATAAGCACACAAAACACAGTCTACAAAATTTCACTGTAAGTACTTGTATTTAAACATATATATAAAAAGTCCCAGCCCGCTCATCGGGTAGAAAAGATTATCTCCTCATTAATGCACCTCTAACCACAGTTGACACAGGAAGAGGGAGAAATATTCCCTTGCATTGTTCAAAATTTCTACAACACGATTTATGGGTTGTGCGTCTTGTCCACTGCCAATAGCTTTTTGGGGTTTTCAATAAATTAAATGGGTCTCTTTTCTTTTCACGTGTTTCTTATCTACGCGTTTGTATCGATCTATTCACGATGCCTAGCTAGCATATAATTTTCATCCCACGTTACGTATAAAAGCCGCATTTAAATGTAGACATTTTGTTAAATCATAAAAAACAGATTGATTCAATAATAATGCAATATAATTTTCGTAGCTAGAATCGTCGGTTTCGGTTTCAAATAATTTGCATGACAAAATGCCACACATCACAAGGCGGCTCCATAAATACTTCCTGATCAATTTTGTGTCATTTTTGAGGGGATCACCTCGACGATATTTTTCTCAGCTTTGGGCATCGATGGCGAGATTATATCTTCAATGGACCGCCGCAAAGCCACATACGTAACGCACTGTTAATAAACTTAAAATGATTTGCGATTATTGCGAGGTACCTGGGGAGGTATAAGGAAAACCTAATGTATGAAACCTGTTGTGTTAAGTATTACCTTTTTGATAAATCTAAAGATTTAGTTTCGGATTGACTCTCCTTTGTGTGTTTAGAGTGGTTATACAATATGTTCCCACGGTTGTTATACTTAATAAAATTTTAATCAGATTCACTTGTACCCAATTTATATTGCCCAAGTTTCCATTAAAACACTATCCAGTATTCAACAGACACAGTTGAATATTAATGAATTCGACTGGTTAGTAGCTGAGTGAACAAACGCTTCGGATTCACATCCGGGCGCCGTGGGTTCAATTCTTCTGCTAGCTAAGCCTTTCATCATTGCACAAGCAACATCTTCCCCTTATTGTAGTAGGAGTTTGTTTTTAATATTATCAGATTATTCTTAACCCGGGAATGTTTAGTCTTTCTTTAAAAAAAAATGTACTGAATTGGAATATACGCAGTTTGACTCTTTTTATTGCATGTCAGTTGGTAAACGTTAAGGAAAATTGAATTTTTTATTTAAAAAAAAGTTATCCATCCGGAAAAAAAAACTGTGAATACTGGTGTGGAGAACATATTGTGGAGATAAAATTGTCAACTATACCAATGTTTTATAAAACACTTATAAAACCCGGAAACTCTAAAGAAAACAGACACCAACGGTCCACTATTTTGACCATATAAATGAAAATCGCATACCATTTTAAATCAGAATGGAATCAGTCCGGAATGTCATTTACATTGGGCTTAACCGACAAACTTTGAGGCAAGCCCGCGAACTAAATACATAAACTTCCCCTATACACATATATTTGAAATTCCGGTGAAATTGAGCCCAAACCCCTCTTCATCCAAAGGGCCCAATTGACTTGGTAAGGAGTTTGAAGTGGGATGGCTTGGTGAGAGGATTTTATGAAGATCTACGCATCACAAACCGAAGAATAAATACCAGTGCTGCGTCTAAGACGAAGTGGAAAGACACTGTGCGAAGAAAACCAGAAGAAAATGTGTCGAGAAATCAATACAAAAAATCCATAGACACGCAAAAAATATTACATTTAGTTTAATGATATTAAACTGTCCACCAGTATCAAAAACATCCTTCCTTTTTCAGGGTAAAAATTAAACTAACAAACAAATTCTTTCTCCCAGGGTTACATTGAACTACAAAACTCAACGCCTAGACACAAATTATTTCTGCATTTGTCATTAGATTAACTTTTGTTCTACCGGTTCCAGGTAGACCGCTAACCGGTAACCGGTAAACTGCTATGTTTCCTCTGAACAACCATTACCTATCTCTTCTCGTGTCGCTTCTCACTCCAAACCCTCAGTGGAGAGTTATTCATTTGTCTATTTGTTGTGAGATTTACTTTCATCCTGTCGAAGGAAAGGTTCTTCCGAAAACGCTCGACAGATTAGATATAATTATGCATTGGTTTAAAAAAACGTGCTTCTTACAAACATGTAATGTTTTATGTAGTGGATGATTTCTACGTTTCTTGTAATCAACACGTTACGAGAATGAAGTAGATACGATGTTGTGGTCCATCCATCGAAGTTAAATCATTCAAAAAACGAAAAATAGAATATTACGATCCATAAAAAAACCACGTCAAATCAGTTACTAGCATCATACGTTTTTATATTTCAGAAGCCACAATACTAGTCAAGTCAAAACATACAATACGCGTATTCATTTGACAATCGAAAAAAAACAATACTTGTTTTGATCGCGAATGAAAAAGCTTCTGGCAATAATCATTGAAGAATTGATTAAAAAATTGTAAACAACCTGCAATGTTTTTTTCATGAACACAGTCGAGGTTCTTGGTATTATGTGAGATTGAACAAACATAATTCCATGAAGTGAATGTGTTGAAATAAAGAAAGTAGGTACTTGGACTTTTGATTCTTACATCATTCACTACATGCCATAAAATGGGCTGTGTGTCGAGGCTTGCTCAGCCGCCCTTATAAATAACAGAAACGTTAATTAATCCAGTAAAAAAGAAGAAAAAAAATGAAAAGAAAACAGTTTATTTGTTCGTTTTGTTGTGACAGGGGTCTCGAGGTAGGAGTGACGTAGACAAGCACCTTTGTCTTAATTAATGTGTTTTTGTTTGCTAACTGATTTCTTTTTAGCAGGTATCTCAAGTTATACCTTATATTTAAACACACACAAGTTATTAAATATTTTCTGAAAAAAGCGCGTTGTTTGACTATACGATTGCGTCTACTACGTGACACGTGATTATTACAAACCTTTAAAAGGCTTTGGTAATGGATTTAATCTGAGGTCTTCGAATTAGTGAGGCAAATAAGCACCAATAATTTACAGTAATATATCACACAGTTTATTTTAATTGATTTTCTTAAAATACAGATCTGTTTAAGCCTCATTGTAATGCGAGCGACACTACAAATTATTTATCTGTAAATTATAGACAGGTAGTTGGAAAAATGTCTAAATGTTTGAGATCTTTTAAATTTTATGAAAAACATTCTAAGATATCTGTAGCAGGCGCAGTTTGAAAACCAGCAAAGGCATTTTCAAACGTTTTACCTAAACATTTAGTTTGCATTTCATATAAAGTGTAAAAGGTTACCATTATGCTTGCAAAATAATTAAGTAATAATAATATGTTAAAGTTAGTGATGATACCGAATAAGTATTCGATGCATACCTTGTACAAAGTAACAAAATTATAATAATACTCGTATAACGAAAGGATTAGTTAGTGGGGCATGCAAATAAACTTTATACGCGTTGTTGGCTGAAATAAATGCAGGCACAAATTTCGTAATTTAATCAATGTAGAACCACAGTGGAATCAATGGAAGAGGTTTAACACTCGGGAGAAGTACTCCCTCATGTTAGAGAGGGTTCAGAAGAAATTTCTTAGATTTCTCTACCTGGGGGAGTATGGTTACTACCCGTGGCTCTATCTTACTGACTTTCTCTTGGGTAACTACGGGTCAGAAGGTATGTGTACATTATTAAACATCCCTTCAAATTGATTCGTGGATGTTTCGAAACCTTGGCTATCGTGGAGAGTAGCGTTGGGAAAAACTTCAATGTTTTGTGAATGCTTCAAGAATTGCTAGTTCTTTAAAATGAACCCTTCGCAGTGAACATTTCAATTGAAGTCGAACTCACAAAAAAGAGATTTGAATTTATCCGGTTATTTGTTCAGTTCTTTTTGGAATCGGTTCCTTGATATTCCTCGCCAAAACAAAAGAACTAGTCGGTAGAGATTTAAAAACGAAAAGAACTGGAACCGGTTCCTCGCCAAAACAAAGAGATTTAAAAATGAAAAAAACTCTTAAAAAAACACGTTCCTTTAGATCAAAGTACTTTGAAGTCGAACTTCAATTAAAAGTACTTTAAATGAAGTACTTCTTTAAAGGCTTTGAAGTTCAACTTCACAACTGAACTGCTGTAAATTGAAGTATTCCTTTGTAATCTAACTTCCATTGAAGTATTTGTTCAATGAAATGAAATGAATGAAGTTTGAACTGCCGCAAAATGAAATAGTTCACACGGAGCAGTCACAACGCTAAAATGAACTACCAACTTCAATTGAAGTATTTGTTCAATGAACAATGAAGGAAGTAGGAACTGCTGCCAAAAAAAGTAGTTCTATCAGAGCGTTCACAACGCTAGTTGAAAGCATTTATTTTTATGTTGCCTATGGTTATTGCCGTCATCGACAGCGTAGATTGTTTTATATCCCGGCCTATATGTTGTTCTATTATTCTTATATTTATGTTCGTTTGCTTTTATATGTTGTTCTTGTAAACAAGTTAAATTTTTCTTCTCCGTTTGGAATATTTGACAAGTTTGGAACATAAATTAAAGCCGATATAAAAAAATACATAAGTACGAGGGGTTTAATTTGCAAAGAGGAAATATTTTTACCGTTCAAATGTGCTTGTCCGCTGATAACAGTTTGATGGAAAGCTGAAATGGATCTAAATCATCTCTGTTTGACGGGAAACACTGACAATGGCGTTTGTCAAAAATTTGACAACAATTCATCGACTATCGCCATTTTGTTTTTTTTTTTTTACCATTTTCATCGATCGATCGATCAGTTGTAAAGCATAAAGGTCGTGCTGTTATGCTTGTCCGCTGATGACAGTTTGATGGAAAGCTGAAATGGGTCCAAATCGGCGTTTGACGGGAACCTTTCAAATGTCAAAAAAACAAAAAGTTTGTGAATTATGACGATGTCAAGTGTGACAAAAGTTTGAAGCATCTCGACCTAAGTGCAGGTTGTTTCAAACATGCGTTACATTTGACATCGTTATAATTCAATGATTAGCGCCATTTTGATTTTGAACGTTCCCCATTGAACAACGATTGTCAATCCGTTTCAGCCTTGGAAGAGTATGACAATGTATGGAGAGAGAGCTAATTCTTTTTACCCAACCTATACAAACTTGCGATAAATCACTTTTTCTCCGGGTTTTTATGTCGTACACCAATGAGAGAGAAAGAGACAGCAAAAATAACACACCGCGTTTTATGTACTGGAAGGATGATCTTGGTCTCCCGCGTCTCCAGGGACTCCGCCCACATCTTTTCATATGCGAATAAACTCGACACAACTAAACAGTTTTTTAGGTTATATGCCATATTTTTGTTGATAACAATACTGTGCAAAAAGTGGTTATACGAATAAACAAAAACATTATGTCGACATGTGCTATGAATGGGTGTATAAATACCCTGGCCTTAGTCTTAGCCACGCCCAGGTCTGCCGAGTCCGGTAAAAATCATCAAAAACTGACTACGCTGCCTTGGATAGGTACCAATCTATGTACTCTAAGGTTTCAGACTTTTGAACAAAGTGTGAAAAATTTTGTCAAATGCTGAAAAGCATAATAACCATGTCGTTGTGCTTGTCAGCTGATCAGAATTTGTTCAAAAGCTGAAACGGGCCTAGAATCAACGTGTAACGGTCCCCGGAGACTATCAATGTAAATATCATGTAAAAAAAAACTAAATTGCGCTAACCGTTAATTCGATGTCAAATGTGATTAAAGTTTGAAAAACCTTAACTAGACTGGTTTAGACTTTAGACAGTGGCTATGTGGATGGACTAGGTAGTGGAAATGCTAATGCTTTGTGTCTATTCCGATGCGAGTTACTATTTGTTAGTTAATTCTTGAAAATAGACACGAGTAAGTCAAAGTTACCAAACTACCAAATGTCGCCGCGGCCAGTGGGCACTCCCATCCCACACGTGGCTCCATTCATCTGGTAAATAGGTAGATACTACCAATCTACCCGAGTACCTGACTACTGGCACTGACTACCAACTTAGTATTAGTGTTGTTTAACTAACGAATTATATTCCTGTTAATACACGTTGACCATAAAGAATCTAACTAGCTTTATTATAACAATTATGACGTTTGTAGAAAACAAGATTTTCAATTTCGTTTGTTATATTTTCAAGCTTCATTCTCTAAATATTGGGTGTAGTTTTGCGGAAGAGGAAAAGGGATGGAAAAGAGGATGGTTGGGAGAACCCAACCCATTAGATCTGGTCAATAGTCAAGTAATCAATATGAGCATTATAAATATTTTTCGTTTCTTTTATTTGTTAGCCACTACCAAGTTTTTCTTCCGCTGTGTAAGGCAAATAAAATTAACCTACTTGTTACCTATTAAATTGTGACGTTTTTTTTATTTTTTGTTAAAACCGCTCAAGAGATTTAACTGCTCTAAACCGTCTAGAGCCAGTGAGACTATGGCATTAGATTTGGGGTATACTATGAGGCTGAAGGCAGTGAGGAAGGAAAAGAGTTGGCAAGAGGAAAGTTGGGAAGTACCTGGCTATTCAGATCTGGTCACCAAATACGACTAAAGTCATTTTAAGCAACTTTCTGAATGGCGGTCTTTCACTAGAGTATCTACCACTCTGGAACGTGCCGAAAATCTACTGTATTTTATTTCATTTGGATTAAATGTGTTATGACACATTTTAATTAAATAAAATTTATTCGCGCATACCGGGTTTGAACCCGAGATCTCTGGATTCGTATTAATAGTATGTCTTCCTGGGACGCCACCGAAATATTCCACCTACACGCGCAATAAAACACATCAATCAATCTATCTTCCGCCATTTACACGAGTTATTCGCTACGTCTAAAAACATCGCTTAGATTTCGTCAGTTGTAATTCTGTCATTCGCAGAGTCTTAGTACCCATCACCCCATGGGATTTATTTTCTCGGTACACCCACATAATATTGTTTAATGCGAATATGTTAATTGAATGCGGCTTGTACAACTTCTCGCTTAGGATAACCATAAATTACCACTCGAATTAAAACGTACACTAATGACTCAAATGCTAATACAGTCATAGAAATGAAGTCTAACCGTTTTTACAACCACCCTTTGGAGAAAATATATTATTTAACGGAATGTAAGCGGCTCGCGACTCGAAATAAAACACCATCAACTCGCTCTTACGAAATACAGAACAACAAAAGCTTGGCACTTTTAATCTTCTGAATAATAATCTAGCACAAAGGCGTCGCAGAGGCACGAGATACGAATCATTTGCTCGTCGTTAAATATGGGCGCAAACGAATCGAAATATGTTTTGATGATGTGCCTGCCTGCTTGACTGGAATGTTTGAATGTGAAGATAACATCTTATATCAAAGAGTTTGCAACAGGTGTCGTGTGGTGTATTCAACTGAAGACATTTCTAAAGACTTTAGTAATTATTATTATAAGTATCAAGTTGGTGAGTAAGCGAGAGGACGCTGAATGGAATAATGGGTTCTTCGAGTACATCTATGATAGAACATTCCTTATCATCAACGAAAGGTTTCTTTAATTGTATCAGCCGTCTTTTTTTAAATGGAGAGTATAATTGTTTTGAGCTACACCACATAAAAAGGGTATCTGGCTATTCAGATTTGGTTGCAACTTTGCGGTTCTGAGTGATTTCATCTGGATAATCATGAAAAATGCCAATATACCCATTTAATTTCTGATTGTGAACTCTCGATCCCTGGGTACGGAGCCAAAAATCATACCTCTCTACCACGTAGATCATAGAAAACCCATCCTTGGTGTATTTAATATATTTTTCCAAGACGTACAGTTGAAAATTAAGAATAATTTTAGTAAAGTTTGAATATTTTCTGATTTTAAATAGAGATAAAATTAATTAAATATCTACCACAATACACTTGCAAACATCGATGTATTAAAAAAAAAAGAATTTTAAAGATGTTTTGTTTTTTACGTAATCACTAGGCGTACCTAGAGTGGTAGACATTTTTAGCCCTTGTATATAGTATATTTGCGGCACGTTTCAGTCGTAGATACTCTTACTATCACCTTGGTGAAATACTACCAGTCAGAATCGAAACCTTGCTTGAAATGGCTTAAACCGTGTTTGGTGACCGGATCGAATGGCCAGATACTTCCAACCTTCCTCTTACCAATCTACATCCCTTCCTCACTACTCTCAGTCTCACAACATACCCGAATTGGGGATGGAATACTATCACTTGAGAGCAGTTGGGACTCTTATGCGGTATTCACTGTGAAAAAAAGTACTAAATATGAAAATAAAAAAACTTATGTGATGTAAATTTTTTTGTTAGCAAAATAAATACTATCCATACCTTTTTTTTCTTAGATTTTGAAAATGAATGTTGCACCTTTATGCTCAATCTTTATTTTAATATCAGAGAAATCACAAACTATTTAAAAAAAAAAGGAAAACATTTCCGGATTACGAATAACCTAACAACATAAAAAAACTCCTACTTCCATCATAATAAGCGAAAGATGTTGCTTGTGCAATGATGGAGGACTTAGCCAGTAGAGGAATTGAACCCACGACGCCCGGGACGCAACGAAGATTGAATTTTACTATACATCACAATTAACAAACCATATCAATATTATTGAGTATTAGAATGTACCTAATGCATATTTTATTCACTTGTAATTAATTAGGCAGCATTTCACTGATGTTTGATATACCTCTAATCTTACTAATCTTGCATTAAGTTAGATACGCAAGATTTTGATCGCTTCGAGAGATAAACAATTTGTTTATATTATATCAACTCTCTAGAATGCAGGTATTCACATTATGTCTCATTGGCCTACTAGAATGAATTAAATCAACGTTTTACAAATGATTATTTCATTCCTCAAAAAGTTGTCTCCCGACAGCTGTAAAGAATAAATTAGAAAGCAAATCTTCTGCTATAAAAATACAAAAATTGATAAAATTTTATGAAAATTTGCGACACGCCACTGGATATGTCACAATAATTTGTATTTGATTTTTATTAATTTACACTCAGATAAACCGATTTAAATATTGAATGGAAGGACTTAATACATCTAAAGAATTTTTAATGGGATAAATATTGAAATATTAAAAGTGATTTTGAAGGTTAATATTAAAGTACAAAATCACTCGTATAAATAATGAAAACGAAAAAAAAATGTAACTCAATGCTAGACGAAAGCAAGGATTTTTAATAGCAATATTAAATCCAACTAAATTATATGTGAAATAATTACATTTGAAGATTTCATAATAAAGTCATTGCTACATTTATGCTGTTTATAAATGGAAATCCTTGAATAATATCTTAATATTTTTTTCTTAAATTAACGACATTGATCATATTATTCTAAATATTGATCATAAATAAATGTTATTTCACAAAACGTATAAAATTGTAACGTATTTTGACGAACTGCATTTTTTTTTCTAAAGAGATATGTACCTATCGCATGTCCGTAATGGTCGGCTTACACGAGGGCAGTGTTTAGGACGAAACGACTATCATAAAAAAAACACTAAACGCACTGTTTACACGCGTCATTTCACATAAAATGGACGTAGTTATGCAGAAAGCGTACAACCCACAATTTTCCAAAATCTAGTTGCACATGTTTTCCTATTGATAAATACGAGATTTATAATTGCTGAAAACATCCAAGCTCCAGTGCAATATATATTTACTTTTTTTTTTTTATTAACGCACATTGCATATATTTGGCTTAAATTTAAGTTTAAAAACGTTATACAATGTAGGATAACATAAGAAATACTTTTTTTTTTAAATAAACACATTAATAGATTATAAATCACCTATTTATAATAATGCTCATAAAGAAAAAAAAACACTAATATTCGCTTAACAAATGCCGATTAACGCTTATTAATGCTTTTTTATGGTCATATTTTCAAACGCCTTTTTCTCAGTTTCATATTTTTGGGGTTGTACGCTTTCTGCATTACTGCATAAGCGCCCTTGAGGTGATTTCCCCACAAAAACGGCGCTATAAAAGCTATCCATTTATTATTATTATTACGTCTAATCAAGTTAACAGTTCAGTTATTACTTACCACCGTCTTAAACACTGTCCTCGTGTAAGTCGGCCATAAAGCCTTGCTCGCACTATGCTAGTAATTTAGTCGAGAGGCGAGTAATTTAGCGGCTAAGAGTTAAAAGTAATAATGGAATCCAAAAATTCCGGCACTAGGACTGTCACAGCTTACTACGTAGTTTTGTTGTTAATGCTATTTCCTTGATAATATAATTTGTAGCTCCTACTTCATCTCCTCTCTTTATCCGTTTTCGTATCTATAGTTCCTTTACTTCCTTCTTCACTATTTTTTTTCTTCCACCTCTTGTAAAACAACCATTACAATCAGCTTTGTTAGCATATTAACTATGTTGCATTGCAGCCAGCACCCTGTTCATCTCCCAATACACCACTCACTAATGTACTATACACGTCCGTAACGCGAACGCTTTTTGGTTAATTCATTCTTTAGTAATGTAGTACTCGCCACTAGACTAATTTACTAGGATAGTGCGAACAGGGCTTAAGGGTGATTAATCTCAACACTTCTGTGATTAAATTAATGATTCATATAAATCACAATATAAAACAATAAAGCTGTTGTATGCATATAGGAAATAGATAAGCAGACAAGGTGTAGATTCTATTTAGTAGATACAGCGTACAGAATGTTCTCACACAGCAGAATTAGCTCGTCATGATTGGAAGAACAAGGGTGACGTCACCATGGTTTATCCAACATTGTTCTTACCATTGTTTTATAGTTCTCATTTCTCATCCTGCTGTTTAACAAGTTTAGTTATGGACTAATTTGATTTAAAGGGATTTCTTGCAAACTGATTCCGATCGTTATTAGAGGACTAGGATTGAGTCCTTTCCAAGACTTTGTCATTAACAACATTGATAATATAATGATGTAAAAGTTTTTTTGAATAATTTGACAGTTCACTTAAAAACAATGCATCAGATCCCCCTTTAAAAGCTGCTGTTTATTTAATTTATTTGTGAAAAAAAAACTGTTTAAGAGCTAGTGTTCAGTAACGATGATCGGTTAGTTGGTCAAGCGGTCCAAAGCATCGGGTTAGCACCAAATCATCTCCAAGATAAATACTCCAACATTTTTCGCTCAACTATCCGTAATCTGGGAATGATTTTTGAATATCCTTAACAAAAAATGATTTCAAGGAGAATACAAATACTATAAAAGGACAAGTGATTATGATAATCAAATAAGCAAGTAAATATCGTCGAATAAAACTTTGATAATGTCTTGAAAGGGTCACGCATTAAAATAATAAACCAACAGAACTTAATAAAAAAATAATGCATTGGGGCTATTTAATGTTGGCCATCATTATTTGCAATGCCAACTCAAAGCAAACTAAAATAATTACTTCCCCGCTGGAAACAGTTGACTACCTGTAAAAAATACGTATCGAAGGTTAACGCTACTTGTATTTTACATGAGTTTTATTCAGGTTGACCTTTCATCGAGCGCGGTACGAAACTCTGGTAGAATACACGATCTAAATTGAAAATTACAATTCACCAAATGTATTGAACGAAGTTTAAAAGAAATCTAACAGCTAATGAAACACTGAAACATATTATAATAATTAATATAAATCTTGGTAGGGGCTTATTGGATCTTTTCTAACTTAATCTCATCACTCAACAATCGTGTGCGAATTGTAAAATCATTAAAAAAATCGTTTTACTGCCGTAGACATATCGTTGATGAAGGTAGTACAATAAATTATACACGTGAGAGAGAAAAAAATGATAATCATCTAATATCAGGCACATCATGATTATAAAGCGAAATAGTCTTTTAATTTGCGCTCATAAACTGTGATTGCTCTCAAAAGGTAGATAATTTTGTTTCCTAATCAGTTAATTACGTTGAGTATTGATTAAAATGTAGGTACACCTTGAATTCAATAGGTAGATTAAGACTAATCAAGTCATATAGCCAATATTCAAGACTCTCTACGGAAACGGGCGGTCCGTTTGATAGATTCTCCTATCTTAAGACACAAATTACGTCAGGCGAGAATGCTGTCCTTGTTCTACCGGTATTTCAATTGGAAGGTTCTCCGAGAGACTTGCGTCATTGATCCCTTCGGCATCGGTGCATAGCCAGGAAACTCGCCAAAACGCGCGCCCAACATTTGTATATGGTTGACATTCGATGGATGAGAACGGGTCGCTTCTACGACTAGTCCATGTGTTCAACAGCTCGGCTGTGGAACGATTTACCGGCCTCTAATGTGTGCTTCGTACCTTTTACAATATGGGCCTCTTCGAGAAAACCCTCAACACAGAATCCTCAAGGTTGACACAGACCCTTAGAGAAGTAATTTACTTCAGTGCCACCTGTGTGGAGTTAATAACAAAATTCTAATAGGGGGAAAAGATTCAGCTACGAGATTTTTTGATGCCCGAGATGGTACTCTTAGTTTAATGGATCTTTAACTTACAAAATGCTTACGTTTTTTTCAATCGAATGAGTTGGAATGCAAAATTTATAAGTTCTATATTCGTTTACTTTGAAACGGAAAATAATGTCCAAAGATGGTCAAAGATAGACTCTGAACATTTATATTACTTGTATTTTATAAATTATGTTCAGAATTCCTGAAATGAGTAATGTTTAATATCTCTAATCAATTTATTTTTATATCTTGTGGGAGGGAAATCAAACTTTAACAAACTGTTCGTAGAGTGGTAGATACTCCAAGTATCACCCTGGTGAAAGACCACCATACAAAAACGAAACGTTGCTTAAAATGGCTTAGGCCGTTTATGATGACCATATTTGAATATCCAGGTACTTTCCAACCTTCCTCTTCCCCATCTTCTTTCTTTTCCCACTAAATTAAGCTTCACAACATATCCTAATTAGGAATGCCGTAGTCCCATTGGCTCCAGACGGTTGGGAGTAGTTAGGACTCTTGTGCGATATTCACTTAAGATATTTTATTTAATTATTCATACTGAGATCCCGCTAAACTACTTCTATAGTTTGTCAGCAGGTGTGTATTGACAACATTTATATTTTGGTACATTCTAGTCTTCGACTTGAATCTGAACAGAAGGTGCAGAAGTGGTCGCGTAAGCCGAATGCTTGATGCGAGGGCGGAATCATCAGCCAATTGAGAAATAATGACGTTATCGTTAATGGGCTCGGGTATATCAATAGTTATACGTTAAATATTGAAAGACCTAAGAGCGAGCCTTGAGGAACTCCGCCTCTTAGAAGTCGTTTAGAGGAGAGAATATATTATAATTTAATTTGACGCGGAGAAAAATGGTCAATGGTTTTTGGCTGATGTGAGCGTAGTGAATATGATCAAGAAAGGGACGCTTAGATGGTTTGGGCATGTATAGTGAATGATCGAAGAAAGGAGTGTGAAAAGAATATATGATGCGAAAGTGAATGGAAGAAGAAGTCGAAGACGTCCGAGGAAGACATGGCGCGATCAAGTAAATCAAGTCAGAAGAGTATGTATGAGACGATGTATGAATGTGAATGAAGCAAGAAGTGTGTGGCAAGACAGAGTTATATGGCGGTCCGTCCTAATCTGCGGGGACACGACGTGATGATTATTTAGTTAAAAAATGGTCAAATATGGTATTTCAATTGTGACAGATATATATCAAACTCACGGGGAAAAGTATTTAGTAACTGGATAAAATCTGATGATTACTTTGCGCTAAAAAACTCCCTTCCAGAATATCAGGCTTTTATATTATTTTAATTTCCAAATGTTTCAAAAACAAAGACAAGACTTCTTTGAATTTGAATTTCTTATCGAAACTTGTAGTTGAGAAATAATAGTATCGACGGTTTTGAAGTCGTTGAGCTGTGAAGTTTTCGCAAAATTAATGAAATTTGGTGAGCTGTCCAGCACACCACTGTTTACGGTTGACCAATATATTGAAACGGTTGTAGGTAGCCTAGTTGGTATAGTTTTCCTGACGATTTATTATAGTCACAGTTAAAGCAGTACGCCAAATGTGTATATTCAATAACAAAAGCGGTTTATTTATGTCCAATAAACTGGACATGAAAAAAGCGCTTTTGACATTAAAACAGATTATTTTTAATGATAAAGACACAAAAGGATAGAAGTTGACTTTCGATTCTGTACTCAGATGATTTATTAAGATAAACATACAATTTAAGATTTCGCTTTGGGTGGCTTATTGTCCCAATGCAAATCTGCAGGCTTCACGATACCACATCTGTATTGTTTACAATCGTTGTCTTTGAATCGTGTCTGCATTTTTAAAGGTGATTTAGACCTTGATAAATTCAAACAATGAAATGATATGTCAATATGACACGCTGCAATTTGGAACGACTGCTCAAATAATACAAATGTTTCTTGAAACAACATCTTATATCTCAATTAGAAATGTTTTTTGTACTGATTGGGTATGCGGGAGCGTAATTAAATTTTCGGTATGCTAATGCGTTAAATTAACACCTAAGATTACACGAATCGTGTTATGTATTCAACTACATTTTTGATAATATTGTTTATGTAAAGTTTGCCATAGAAAAACGGTGAAGTTACAACATTTAGAGGAAAAACAACAATTTTCGGAATGTAATTATTTCATTAGAGGGATAAACCTTCTTTGATAGTGAGTACAAATTCATTTTAAATTTGTATATATCTGATAGTATTAATACGCTAAGCCGTCTTCTGTACACGATTCACCAATATCTACAAAAACAATACTGGTAATTTTCGCTCACCCGTAAAAAAGTTTGAAATTTTATTCCGACTACGCTATTTCGCGCTTTATTCACCATGTCTCTTTTGACGTGTGTATCAAGACTAAACTTTATATTTATTTATATATAAATATATATTGGAAAATTTAACAAATCGATAATAAGTAACAAATAAAAAAAATAATAAAGGTTAGGTTTATCTATTCAATTAAAAAATATTTACATCATGCCTTGAATAAAATAGTGATTTGTTCAATAATAAAATACAAAAATCACATTAGAGTCATCAAGTGATGCAAAGAGGAAATGAATTAAAGAGCAGAATTTAAGAGACAAAAGTTATATAAGCAAGTAGGTGTCTGGAAAATGAAAATGTGGTAAGTATAATACACAGAAAATATACAAAAGTGTAATGGAAGTAGAGGGAATTAAAAAGTTCATCTTGTTTGCATATTGTTAGTATATTTAATGCTGATGTAACTGCACGGAATATAGATACAAGAATGTTATAACATCATATTTCTTTAATCAATAATCTTTTTATTTATTTAAACACTATTTTCTACTACTCTACAACCATTCCTTATTTTGTTTGTGCATATAATTCTCATTTTGTTCACTGTCAATTGCAAACCTTTTAATGTAAAAGCCCTCTCGGGCGTATACAATAAAATAAAAAAATAAATATTCTTCGAAAAATATTACTAATTTAACTACGTCAATAACCGGCAGGTGTTATCGAGTGCATTGTTATGTGCAATAATTTCGCGTGCGGGATATCTTTTATGAAAAAAGCGATGCCCCTCTCCAGGAGACGAAGGTCAGAAAGAACTTCACTTTTCAGATTTTGTTACTAAAATAATATCGAAAGAAGTGTAAAAAATATATTTTTTACGTGAATATCGCACAAGAGTCCCAACTACTCCCGACTGCCCGGAGCCAGTGAGACTATGGCATCCTCGATGGGTATGTAGTGAGGATGAAGTTAGTGAACGGAAAGAGATGGAGAAGATGAAGATGGAGAAGTACCTGGCTATTCAGATCTGGTCACCAAGCACGGCTAAAGCCATTTTAAGCAACGTTTCGATTCTGAATGAAGGTCTCTCACTAAGATAATCTTCCGTCTGGAAATTAAAATTCAATTAAAACATGTATTTATTGCAGTGTAATTTAACGCTAACCCCTCATCATACCAAGAAGTCTCCCACATGTATCGATCAGCAATGGAAGTCTCCTTTATTGTTATATCATTAACAACAATTAACACATAGGTATTCCCAAAGCGTTAAAAATTCCCAAATAAAGGCGATTGCAAAATCTTAATGTTCGGAGTGATCTTGGCTTCGTTTAAAAGACGTGAGAAATTTCAACGTACTTGATAACCCGTGAATTAATAGAAGTTCATATGACTACACATAATATTGCAACATTATTTTTTTCATTTCGCCTTTCCACTATTTGACCACGTGACCGGTGGATAATGGATTGCTTGTGAACACGCGAAAGGTAAATATATTCTCGTATTTAAAGTCAGTCAATTCAAAAATTTCATATCGAATTGTTGCTTAACTATTTCATCAATATATAAAAAAAAATATTGAGCAATTATTATTGCCAGCGAAAGCGATGACTATGCAATCAGTATTTTATCTTGTAGTTAGCATTTCAAGAATTACGACTATTTTGCTCTTCCGAAACTATTTTTTACCAACATTGCAACTAAGTGAAACTATTAAATTGTTCTGGTAGGAAAATACGTATTTTTTAAGCATTTTAAATAAATATCTAGCGTTACTTTTGTGAAGTATCCTTTCAATACAACCTTTTAAAAAGGTTTTGCTTAAATCAATTGATTTAAATATGTACCATCCTTCCTGAAAACTGGAATAAGCATTTAAAATGTGTTTAAAAACACCATTTACAAAGTTAGTAAGAAAGTTAAACAATATTTTTCTTTACGAAATAACCCAAGTTATAGCAAAAATTATATTATTTTACCGGGATTGTAATGTGACCAGACACTAGACAGAAAAAGTTTGATTTTTATTTATTTATTAATCAAAAAGTAAATACATAATAATATTAATAATTTAATATTTCTCTTATGATTTTATTTCTTCTTTTCTTACGAATTCATGTTAATTTTTTATTTATTATTAATTATTGTTTGTATTAAAACTTTTATTTTATTATTATTATCATCAATTATGGAAAATATTGCATTGTACTACTCCTGCATACCTTCTAGAATAAAACTTTTTTATTATTATATTAATAATTTATATCACAGTGTAATAAGTTATTTAAAAAAATCAAATAGTTTTTTTTACGATTGAAGAAATGAGTCAGTTACCAAAAAAATATTAAATAAAATCTTGTACATTTTGTTTGTCTCTTTTCCCTGAAATGTTCCATAATCAACAGAAAAAAATTTAAAACATCGTGGAATACTTTTGAGATCCTCTTTTTAACCCTAAACTTTTCTGAAAAAAGATTCTGAAACTTTCTTAATGAAGGTCTTTTGGGTTCAGATAAAAGATCTCTTCAATTATTCAAGAAAAAATCTCAACTAAGGCTTTATCTTTTAAGGATACTTGAGCATGTTAATGTATTTAGTCATGCCTGCCCTTAAATTAAACCCCGAATCTGGCTCCA
The DNA here is from genome assembly GCA_022651775.1 of Drusus annulatus. Taxonomy (NCBI): domain Eukaryota; kingdom Metazoa; phylum Arthropoda; class Insecta; order Trichoptera; family Limnephilidae; genus Drusus; species Drusus annulatus. Next base: position 55,010 of record JAGWCC010000424.1, on the reverse strand, counting down.
ACGGATTAACAGGATTTCGTAACTGTCTTAGAAAAACTAAAAATAGTAACAAAAGGATTTCACGTCCTTTTATTTTTTTAAATATCCGCTGAGAAAATCTCTGCCGGAATAAAATTACAACATCGAAGATATATAATTGAATACAGCGTGCGAAGTATCCCTTTTTATAGTATTCTTAGGAGACTGAGAGAGTCTTACAAATTTAAATTTTATTACTGAGAAGATACTTTTGAGTTGTTTAGATTTTCTATTTTTAAAAGATTTTTACTTAGCGATCGCTGCGTATAAATTTTGGATTCCGATTTTGACGAGCGATTTGTATAAATATAAAAACCCCCTGGTGTATGACATTGTGTCTGTAACTTTATCGGATATTTACAAATAAAAACGGTCGAAAATAAATATAAACAGTAAATTAAAAATATGTCATAGAATAATTTAACTATCATGTGAATTATACGTCAAAGTAATCATAGACGGCCTGCATGGTCGAGTGGCAAGACGCACGACTACGAATCCAGAGGTCACGGGTTCCAACCCGGCGTGCGCAAATAAATTTTATTTAATTAATATATGTCATAACACATTTAATTGATATAAAATAATATATAGTACATTTGCGGCACGTTACAGAGTGGTAGGTAGTATCGCCCTGGTGAAAGACCACCATTCATTCCATTGTTTGGTGACTAAATCCGAATAGCCAGGTGCTTCCCAACCTTCCCTTTCCTCATCTCCTTCTCTCTCTCTCCCTACTACCTTCAGCCTCACAACATACCCCTATTTGGGATGCCATAATCTCACTGGCTCTAGACGGTTGGGAACAGTTGAGACTCTTGTGCGGTATTCACGTAAAAAAAAAAAGTATTTTTTCAGCATATGTATTTTGTCTTATTAAAACTTCTCTTTTGCAATGTTTCAAATGGGTATCATCATTGTAATCATCTTAATATATTAGTTAGTTAGATATGTTAAGCCATTTAAAAGATGCTGCATATAATTTTATGAGTCAAATTACACACAGTTCTCTATAAGAACCTTAAATAGTTGAATAAAATACCTACGTCTCTTTAGACGATCTTTATCACATCGAATACACCCTTATATAAAATGTTATTCTTTTTCCATTTGCGTCTTGTCACCAATAACTTTAGTCAGCCCCGTAAAAGAATCTTCACAGCTGCGGTAAAATTTTCCCGTCGGTTCGTATTTACTTCGATCCAAGAAAAAAATCCCCCTCCTCGCAATAATCCTTCAATTTCAATGTTGACATTTATCACGCGATAATAAATTCTCGATCTGAACGTTGTTTTACGACGGCGCTGGTATATGGTTATATTGTTATGCCACGCGGCAGAATTGTTATTATCATTTGCAAATTGCAATATTGATATGCAACAATTAGAACGGCCGCCTCGGAACATGTAGATTTGTCGCTTTAATTTATTCGTTCGCCTTTGCAATCTGCCAGAGTAATTACAGCCTAATGTCCCGCAGGTCTCCGTCTCGGGGTGCGCCACGCAGGGCCCTGGACCCCGGGCCCTCCCACGGGCAGATGTTCCAAAATACAACAGAATAATTAGATAATTTGCGAAAATGATTGATCATTCGATTTTTAATACGATTAGGAATCCCATCGTATTAGTAAACCTAATTTAAAAAAACTCTAGTTAATTTCAGACATTAGGGTTTTCAGGTGTTTTTCAACACTATCAGTCCTGATGATGGATACCGAAAGGCTGCCGGAAACGACGCTCACGAATAAAGAGGAAGCGCAACTTGAATTATTACCCCAAGAATTTTAAATATTTGCTTTAAATTATACTAATTTCAATGATTGGTTTGGTGTGGTGGACAGAGGCGTGCACTCTATATACGAACATAAGCACTGGCTACCCTGTCGTGCTCGCAAAAAAATAGAATTATATCGGATTAAATTATGTGAAATTGTTGCAAAAACTGAAACTACACTTTCAAAAATACGCGAGCGACCCACCGACCGTCCTACTTTAACGTGTCAAAAGCAGTAACAACAGAGTAGTAATCTACGCTGTCAAAGCCAGAGTAGATCATTCTATGTTCACTAGACTAAACAAAATATATGTGCAAGTGGCTCGTTTGTGTCAGTATCTTTGTTAGTGCCTAGGCAGTGCTTTTACAGAACAAATGCAATAACAATCAGGAACGTCTGTTGGTCCCTATCTTTATTGTCAATTAATACGCTATTTTTCCTAACGCCTACTCAGATCAAAAACTTTGTGCACGCCACTGGTGGTGGACCATTTGTGTATAAGACTTATCATAGTCAAACCAAACGAAAAATGGCAGAAAACTTTATTAAAAGATTTATAATACCAAATTTTTAACTATATTCCACTATTTAAAGATCTCAAGACCGGATTGGTTCACCCTCTAACAAGAATCTTCAGACTGGTTTAATTTTGAAGTGAATCCATAGTATATAATACATTATATTTATATCCGAAACGCTTATTGGCTCATGTTGAATATCTGTGACTTAGCATTTCGTTTTATTGCTGACAGGGGCAGATTTACAATTACAATCTAATATACCTTCGGGTGGTTTTATTACCTTATGGAAGAAGGGTTACCTAGTAAATAGATGGACGAATCTGTGGGTTTAAAAAAATAATATAATATCGAGTGTCAGCATTATTTTCAACAGTTGGCTATTTTTGAATTTACCTTTTGATTTTCCCGTCTCGGTTGCTCAATGTATTTTATAGCAGGTATATTTACATTGGTCGATTGGTAAAATATGCTTTTAGGATAATAGGTACACATCAGGGTATCATCTTTCGTAGATTTCCTCTTAGATGTTAGATGTCAGTGACAAAAAATCCAGATTACATTCCAATCTGGTATTTATGTGTGTTACCCGTTTAGTACATCCATTCATAAAATATTATTATTTAGTTAAAAATAAAGCTTAACTATAGTGGATGTATTAACGGAGTGTTGAGCTTTACTATTCTTTACGTTATTTTATTTGTAAGTTTATTTATGTCTAATGATTATAATTTGTTTAATTTCTACCCCTTACTACAAAATTAGAACCAATAATTAAGAGAAATGGGTACCTATTGCGAAACGTAGCAATTTTCATATTTTGACCTAAGAAAGCCGAAATAGAAAAAGTGGTTGTTTCTTGCAAATGAATCGAATAGGGCTAACTAACTAACTAACTTACCATAACGCCGTTTCTCCGAAGGCGAAGGCAGAGAGGACGGACCGCCATACAACTCTGTCCAGGCATACACCCCTTGCTTAATTCACATGCATACATCGTCTCATACATACTCTTCTATTATTCTGACTCTTCACATAACCTGACTCTAGTATTTGATTCACTTGATCGTGTCGTTTCTTCCTCAGGCGCCTCCGACTTCTTCTTCCATTCACTTTCGCATCTTTCTTCGCATTATTTTTTCGTTCATTCGCTCTACATGCCCAAACCATCTGAGCGTCCCTTTCTTGATTCTATTCATTACGCTCACATCAGCCTTGCATTCTTTCCGGATATCCACATTTTTAACACGGTCATATACGGTTTTACTGCACATACGCCTCAATGATCTCATTTCTACAGCGTTATTAATTAGGGCACTAGTAAATAATGTTCACCGTGGAAAATAATCTAGGCTGAAAACTTAACTATGTTGAATGAGCTTGGTGGAGGCTATAGAATTGCAAGGCTTGTAGATAAAAAGCAAAGCATTGATCCGGCTAAATGCTTGGAAGATTTTGTCATTTTTAATCTGAAATCTAGACCCACTTCGTTTTTTTTATTCCAAACAAACTCCTCCAGAACTACAAAAGACGTAAACTATCATAAATATACATAGTTGGTTAGTAAATCTCCTGCACAAAAAATGACATCAACATGTAAATTCAATAAGTCGAATTATAATGTAAGGAATAGCGTATTCAGAAATAGCATGTTTTATTACTGTCTATTGTTCTTTATTATTGTCTTTTGTTATTCTTGAACTTGTGTTTAATGGAACGTGGGTATGTTATTGATTATTTATACGTCTAAAGAATAAAATTATTACAATCAATATTGTGCAAAACTAAAACGCAGTTACAGATGTTTTTAGTGAAGACTCTTTTAGAAGGCTCTGATTTTTAAATAAATTGGTCCGTGGATTAAAAAACAGTCAAAATTCAAAGAATGTGTATTTTTTTTTTCTTATCTAAGATTCGTGAAAATAATAATTTGTAAAAATATGATGTAGAGACCCCCTTACATCGAAGGTATTAAAAAAAAACACATTTAAAATCTTCACGTTTCATCCCAATATTGATTACTGAAAGAATATTAACAACCTTCAAAGAATATTAACATAGAATTATATGCATGTTTGATGGCTTCAAAAACCAGAGGTCACGGGTTCAAACCCGACGTGCGCAAAAACTTTTATTTGAATAATATGTGTCATAACACATTTAATTGGTATAAAATTATATATAGTAAACTATATTTGCGACGCATTCCAGTGTGGTAGATACGTTAATTATGGTCCTGGTGAAAGACCACCATTCAGAATCGAAACGTTGCTTGAAATGGCTTTAGTCGTGTTTGGTGACCAGATCTAAAAAGCCAGGTACTCTCAACCTTCCTTTTCCCAATTTCCTTCCCCTCCCCACTACCTTCAACCTCAAAACATACCCTAATTGGGGATGCCATAGTCCCACTGGCTCTAGACGGTTAGGAGCAGTTGTGACTCTTGTGCGGTATTCACTATAAAAATTAAAAATATAGAAAAAGACGCAGAATAAAAAGAAAGGTTAGATTGTGAGCGAGACTCGAACCTGGTATCTCCTGACTATTCGGGCGTGGCGCCATCTACGTTTGCAATTGTGTTCGGGTACAAAATTGCCACGATTATAAAGATAGTTGCAAATCTCGATGGTATATAATTTTTTTCTGATAATTCATCCAAAAAAAACCTTATTCTTAGATTGATAAATCTGCCAGTCAACTTATATATTATTTGCCTTAATTTACGCCTATCTTAGGTTCTATCTCAAAAAGCACAGTTCTTAAGTCGGCTCTTGGCATCCACTTGAGACTAGGAACGGGAATGTCCGGTTTAAAAGTTAGAGCGTACTGGAATTCCAGTCTTGTAGGATTGCCCGATAGTTGACAAGAATTATAGCTACGGTGACAAAGGTCGACATCATTAAATAACCAGAAGATGGAGAATGTTCAATTATCTAATTGTTTTACATACATTAAGGAAGATAAAAATAGATATGTAACACGGTTAATGATGTGAACAAGTAGTCTACTTCCCGTTAATTACCACTTGGATTTATAGCGAGGCTTTATTTTTCTTGTTTTGAGAGCGTTTGATTCCTAATTAAAAGTAAATGTGACACTTGACTTTCTCACCTTCAAAATATGTTGTTGTGTTAATTTTTTTAAGCACTTGCGTCTTCATTGAAAACACAGTGTTTTTTAACGTAGTTTAAACTTAGTGGGTTGCGGGTGAAAAATAAAATAGTTTCGCGAATGATAAACTTAATATGAGGATATACTCGTACTTATAATGCGATTAAGTACATTGTTAAAAAAACATATTTTTTTTAAAGAAAACGGACAAAATTCGTTTAAAACTACTTTGTTATTTAATATTTTGTCGACCGGTTTCGGAAGCACCCTTTCATCTTCAGGACGATATCAAAATTTAATTTGAATTTCCTAAAGACAGAAGGGTGCTTTCGAAACCGGTCGACCAAATATTAAATAATAAAAATGATTTTTAACAAATTGTATCTGTTTTCTTTGTAAATATGGCAAGCCACAGAGTTAATGCTTTTTACGAACACATTTTTTAAATCATTGAACGCAAACCACACTAGCTGAAAAGTGGGAATGTAATAGTTAAAAATAACAAACAATAAATGTAGTTGAATTGATTCGCGAGTTTCAATGCATTTATTAAATCAATTGATATAAATTACTCGTACTCCTGACAGGGTATGAATTAATTCTTGGTAAAATCGATCAATCTTCCCTCGTTTCTTGCGAGTATCTGTGACTCTACGACAATCGTAATTATTTATTTATTTTCTCGAGCGTGTTATTAGCATATTGCATATCTCGCTGGGATATGTATCTGTTATTTATCACGGCATACCTTGTATTCAGTAGCCTTTGCATAATTGTTGAACAAAATCATACTTAGTACAACTACTAACATCATTTTATTTTTGTATCAATATTCAGGCAGGTGCGTCCGATACCAGACACGTAGGCAGACCTGTTGTTTTAAGGTGTGTATTTTATACCCCAAAACAAATCTGAATGCTTTTGTTGGTTTTTTAGAATAATCAACAGGTGTTTTATGTGGGAATTATCTAATTTCACGAAAATTTTTACAACATTATACATTAGGAGAGAAAATTATTAGTACGGGAGAAAATTTAGGAATTCTTAAAGGAATGTTTTGGCTGACAAATAATAAGAAATAAAATCAGTACGGACTTACGGAGTCGCTTTATATATAATATATCTATTAATGTATTAAATGAGTAATTCTTTAATAGTTTTTTATTCAAAATTATTTTTTGTTTATAGATAAAACATATCGTTTGTAGGTTTATGTATATTTATTTCCAAGTTTTGCCAAGGACCGACGTCGTTCTGCGCTATTCGGAACAGGCATCATAGCACAAGCATTTGTCTAGCGAGATCAAATCTCGTATATTATGCTAATGAAACGAGAAGGAAGGATTGAGTAACACCCGGTCTGAACAGCGTCCGCTATGTAAAGATAATACATATATACTATGTCTATTTAATGTACCCACCTTCCACTATCCACAATATTATACCTTATACCTGCATACCGTACAAATACCCCGCAAGTTAACGTTCGCGCTAGGTAAATAGAATCGATTACAATTAATCGAATGAGAGATACGAAAACATTTTTTAGTTAATTTTATGTAAGCCTTATCTTTTGGTAGACAAACTGAAATGAGATTCTAACAATAATTAATATTGTTGTTCTCAGCAAAATTTTATAGGTGATAATAATTTTCGATAGATTTGAGATAGATTTATCAATAGTTAAAATTAGTCGCTTTTTCAGTTTTGTTTTAATTTTAATCCAAGCAGATTTCATAATTTCGCTTAAATTCTTTACCTACTTTCTATAATAATAATAATAATAATAATAACAGAGAACTTAAATAGCACAGTTTTGTGATATTTCACCTCAAGTGCGCTTCATACTAAATTATTTATGCTAGTAAGACTAACTATCAAGGAGAAAATGATATATACAATATGTAAACAAATTAAAACTATCTAAAAGCATGATCGTTTAGATATGGATATAACGGTGCATTAAAAAAGGTTCAGATATGGATATAACAGTGCATGTGTAAATCAACAGATTAAAAAAAAAAACAATTTACCAGAAGCTAAGGGTATAAAAATCCAGATGAAACGTAAGAATTCATATTAATATATTTATTGAATCAGAGAAAGGGAAATTAGATTGAAGACAGTTAACATGTTGGTATATATACTCGTATACTATGAAAATGAGCAAATCGTTGTTTTTACCAGAAATTCATTGTTATTTTATCTCGTTGGAATGGTATTATTCGAAGCGTTGTTTTTATCTTTAACTTCCTTGTCACCCGAGTCACGACAAAATTACACGTTTTCAGTGATTAATTGAATACTAGCTTCATTATGAAAAAAAACGTTGCACCTATTTTACAGGTGATAAATGTCTTGTTTCCAATTACACAACACTAATCGTGTCGTTTATTAAAACATCTCTCGATTCCATAATTAAAGTGTCATTACTGTGAATATTATAAATGTATTTTTAAGTTCACAGATCACGACGACGAAATGACCTCGGGCAAATAAAAAATAGACCTAAATCATTATCCGCCAAACCCGTTTTCACGGCCACCAATATTGTGTTTTACAAAACAACGTTTTGTAGGTGAGCTAATGCGTTTCAAAACAGGCGAAGGAAATGTTTGTGCGAAGGTCCGATAATAATATAATAAAAGTTTGGTTCAATTTACTGGGGCAATCGACGTGTAACTTTATATAGCACTGTGAAGTGGTTTCCGTGTTTTTTTTAGTAGCTACCCAAGGAATATTTAATAAAACAACTTCAAATAAAAAAATTGGTCCGTTTTTTTTTCAAGTGCTCGAAGCAGTGACATCATGTAAAGTTGTTTGTGATATTTAAGCTTTTGTTTTTTTCCAATATCTCAAACAGATCATGACATAAATTGACCGTACGAAATATTCGTCATATTTTTATTGATGCTTGCGAATACCGAATAAAAGAGAAATCGTATTATTTACAATAATTCCTAAGCCTGAATATACTCGTAGCATTGCAACAAAAAAGGTCATAAAACACTGCCTTGTCGGACGCCTACGTCCATTTGTCTCGAGTAACAGAAATATTTATTATCGCGCTTTTGGAAAAGCGACATTTATGACAAAGATTCTGCCCTTTCGTCCGCAGCATCTGACATTCAGTGGACAGTTCATCACCATAATTTATTCTGTTATTACTCTGACAGTGTATCTATCCATCGTGAAGAGTATATCTGATATCTACCGCTGGTAGGCTTTACTGTGTCTATGTCTATACGAAGAATGCGCAGGCGGTAGTATTATGCACATTAAAACAGGGTTGCTAGTTTCCCTACGTCGAGTGTAATCGATATCTCACTTTTAACAAAAATAACACTTTAACTAAAAATATCGCCGTCTGGAATGTTTATGATATGCATTTCTAAGAGACCTTTAATATAATGGCGATGTGAATTCTTGGCCCGGTGACATATCGTGGCCTGTAAGGCAAAAGGGCTGAAGCGCTATTTTAAGAAGTTTACACCAGAGAACTTTAAAGTTTTTTTGTTTGTTTAACAATAAATTTCATAAGTCTTCAGCACCTAGGATTTTGGAAATAAGTTAGCTCAGGTAACTTAATGTTCCCCCTGAGTTACCTGAAGCTACAAAAGCTAAATAAGTCCCAAACTTGTGTCGCTTGAGTCAAGTCTTCTCTCAAATGTTCAATATATTTTAAATGGCTGAAGCTTCACAAAAGTCTTTAGAATCGAACGAGAGTCAAAATATTGAACGCAGAAAAAAAAACTGATCAATACTGCATATTTAACTAATTTTTGACCAAAGTGTCGCTTAAGCCCTTTTGATTTTTCAGCGACGATATGCATTTCTAAGAGATCTTTACCAAATAGCCATGTTAATTCTTGGCCCTGTGACATATTATATTATGATACAGAATTTTGCATGCAATGTTTTTACCAGATATTGAATTCACTATAAGATATCAATAAACAACATATTTATTATTATTGTATTTTTAAAATCCGTTTTGTTCCATCTCCTACAAAGGTATTTCCTATAATCCGATATTCACTATATGGTTGATTACCTAAGCTTGTCGAAGATAAATAATATTCTATACATATATATAAATATATATATAACACAGGTATAAATCGCAAGATGCTCGTAGCCGGAAGAAACTGACACGGGAAAGTACTTATTGGATTTTCAATAATAATTCAACCTGTATATTTCTAACTTATTATACTTGCGAGTACCAAAAGTCATAAATGTTATGATCGTCAGTTGATTTATCTAGTAAAGAATATACTTATACGTACACTGTTAAACCTGCGACTAAAATTAGCATTTTTAAATAGATATTATGTGCACGATATTTATGACTTTATTTATGAATGGTGTTTTTTTCTACATCCTACACTAAATTTATTACGAGTCGAGCTGAATATGTATTATTTTAAAGCCAGCGGCTGCGAGCCCTGTTTCTAGGCGACAACGAGTCTGCTTTGGCAAAATCAGTAGAATTTGCATACATATATGTTAATATTCTTCACAGTTTTATTATTTCTACGCACTCTTCTCATACATATTTCTTTACTGCTTATTTGGTAAGAGGATTATTCGTTTCCTTATATTGATTTGTTTTTGTATAGTGGTTTTAGACGGGTTTTAGTCTAAGCGAGCGTTGGGTAATGTATTTTGTTTTGCATGGATATGGCAGATCAAGAAAACGAATGAACTAACGCTTTCTGGAATGAAAAAGACCAACGTCTACGAGAGAAGATGAAACAAGGAACGCGATAGTTGGAGAAGTTAAGAGGAAGATTTTTAAATACGTTTCATTTGGAGACAAATGAAAATGGCCAGGATTTTACAACAGTACAACACATTGCGACAGTTACTGAAGGCATGGTGGGAAACCTAATAAACAAAAATCGAAAAATAGGTAAAAAGTGAATATTTTTGATGTCAGGTAAGACAAGTAAGAAAAGTTAAGTTGAACAGTTAAAACAGTTGAGGTTAGCAGGAAAATTATTGATGCATCCCGATTAGGTGATGTAGATTTTTATGGCACACTGAATAAAAATTACCTTTATAATACCTACCCGAAAAATAATTCACACGATATTGTGTGACAATTTACATATAATATAAAAAAAAACAACTCCATCTGAAAATCACAGTACCTGTCATCAATTGCTAATGCTTTTGAATATTGCTGAAAATTACTTCATTCTACAGGATCAGTCAAGTATCCTTCGGATAATAATAATTATGAAAAATAAATTGGAAGCTCTCCCAGAAAATTAATAAAATCACATCATCGCTAGAAAGGCAAAAGGGCTTAAGCGATACTTTGGTAAAAACATAGTTAAATGTGCAGTTATATTTTCTCATTTGATTCAGAAGAATTTTGGGGCCCTTCAGCCATCTAAAATATATTTACCTAACCATCACGCCGTTTCCCCGCAAGGGTAGGCAGAGAGGACGGACCGCCATACAACTCTGTCTTGGCACACACTTCTTGCTTCATTTACATTCATACATCGTCTAAATATATTTACCAATTGAGAGAAGACTTGGGTCAAGCGATACAAGTTTGGGACTTTTTTTTTAGCTTTCCCCTGCTTCAGGTAACGCAGTGAGAGCATTGAGTTAACTTTTTTTTCAAAATCCAACCAGGCACTGAAAACAAAAAAAACCTTGAAGTGCTCTGGTGTAAACTTCCTAAAATGGCGCTTCAGTCTTTTTGCCTTTCCGAAGATAATATTACAACGCAGCGCAATAAAACACGATTCTTTCAATGGTAAAATAATGGTCCACTGGTTGTTGGTTGTTGGCTGCTAGCCGTTTGGTAGTCGGTTCGTCTGATTATAATATTATTTGCATTTGGCATCAACAGCCCACTTCTATTTGAAGCGGTTCGATTGGAAACAGACACCCGACCTGTTTTTCATATGCAGGTGTTCGTACTTAATATCGCTTAAAAGTCCTTGATTGTTAAATTTTATGGGGAAACATATTCAGACGTGTTAATTATTTTTCGCTTTCAACCGCGTAAGTATGACGATGCATTTAATTTGCGAATTCCTAGCATTTTCCTCAAACGCTTGCATGTTTTTGAATTCAGTTAGTGAATTCAAATAATTATATTTTTTTAAAGATGTGAGCACTTTGACTACGGCGGTCCTCGACATTCGAACGTAATGGGTTCCTGAAATGTGTACGAAAGATGAAATTTACGAAAGTAGAGCAATGTAAAAAAACATGGAAAGTGTTTTTTTTAATATTTATTTGAGAATGAATCGTTTTGGTATCTAGTGTTTTATTTTTAAATTTATCGAGTGTTAGTTGAACAGTACTTTTCTTTTTTATTTCTTGAAAAATAGTTCTAGAACACGCTGTGTCTTTTTCTATCGCCATTTGAACATGGGATATACGCTCTTTTCTTTATTGGGGTCACATTCCTCTGCGATAGTAAAAAAAAATGTCAAGATGCACGAAGGCTTCGTTAATATTCTTGGTCGTCAAAGCCTTAACAGCGAGTTCGTTACCAGCTTCTTATTTTTCTTCGACTTTATTTTAAAGTTCATTTATATTTTGTAGATTAATCAAATCTTCATTTGACAAAGGTTCTGAGTGAGATTCCATTGACTCATTGATATCTTCGTTGCTGACATTGAAGTTAAATTTATTAATTATATTAACTTTTTTAGCTGTTATACTTTCAGGAGCTTTTTCGACGTTCAGAAAATCATTTATCATTTGTGGTCAATTTTTTTACAGCAACCTTTCATTGTTGAGTCTCTTATTTTAACCCAAGAGTCACCGATAGTATTAGTTGTTTTCCACATATTATAACTCTTCCAAAAATCTCTGAGTGTAGACCCTCCTTCCTTGTTAATTTCCTTTATTGGTTGACTAATTATTCTTCTCATATAATACCACTAAAAATAAACTATCACTGTTTGATCCACGGGCTATATTTGGTTTGTGGTTTGGGAGAAAAAATACAACAGTGATTTCCGGAAATATATTCTGCAGGGATTTTGGATGTCCAGGGACATTTTCTAAGAGTGATAATGTTTTAAATCGAAAATTAATCTAACTATAATATTGCCTAACGGCAGGTACGAAAGGTTGTGTAAACCAATCCTAAAAAAAGTCGTGCTGTAACACAGGCTTTAGTATTTGATCTCCGGAAGTATGCGCGTTTTTCGCGATACCAATCGAATTGTACAAAAGTAGAATGTACATGTAAAGTCGATGACCGCCTGTTATAGTTAAAATATACTGTCAACAAAGTCATGCTCGTGAAAAGTACGATAAGTACATTGGGGCTTGCAAAATTATACTAAATATTTTTATTTAGAGGTGGGTAAATATATATAATAATAAAAATAATATTTGGATAATTTGTATAGCGCCGTTTACTGTGAAAAATCATCTCAAGAGCGCTTGTCCAATCATGAAATAAAATAACTTAAGAGCATTCGAATTCTCGAAATTTCCAAATAATAATTAGAGCAAACTCAATAATAATAACAACAAAAACCAAATCAATTTACCACAGCCCTATCGCTCATACTTATGTTCACCTAATAATGATCTAACCATACCTACCATAACACTTCCATTTGTGTGCACGACTTAAAGGAAGGGGTTTTTTTCAAGCCAGTCGAAATTTAGAATACATTTAATGGAGAAGATATGATTATATTTAACTTGATAAAATTAAAATCGGATCAAGTGTAATAAACAGAAATCTCGTAGGAATTATTAATCTAGACCACAAACAACTGGCATTGCCAAAAGTATTGGACAGTTTGAATGGAATGGGCAGATAACACAGCCAGTTTTTTTTATGTTTAATTTATTGAAATTTAATTTTAAGTTAATTGTAACTGAATACCAAATGATAAAAGGCATCAAGAAGAACACAGCGAAGATGAAGCGACGATCTCAAAAGATTGGTAGATACTCTCAATATCACCCTGGTCAAAGACTACAATTAAGATTTGAAACGTTGCTTGAAACGGCTTTATCGGTGTTTGTTGACCATATTTCCATAGCCAGGTACTTTCCCTAACCTGAATCTTCCCCACTCCCTTCAGCCTCACAAAATTTCCCAATTGGGGATGCCATAGTCCCACAAGCTTCGGACAGTTGGGATTCTTGTGCGGTATATACATTTAAAGATAAGAAGGCAAAAAATGTAGCAATGGGTAGATTAAGAAAAAAAAAACTACACTGACTACTTGCCTAATTTACTTTCATACTAGGCACTTAAAATATATTTTTTCAACAACTTTCTTAATCAGTGATATTATATCCTTTTTGTTATTTTTTATGTCTCTGAATAACTTTCTCAAATGTATTTAATAAATCTCTACTCTTTTGAGTCAATTTTATATGTATCCTTATCTTTTGCACTCCATTTTAAAATTTGTATGATTTTGTGAAAATATTAATCATTTTGGTTTTATAATTTAGACATTCCTGAAACGAGTTTTTTTAAGTCTTTGGGAATTATATATTAAAAATAAAAAATGCGTATAAAAATACTTGCAATTCCATAAAATCTACGCACATAAGCTGCGGGTAAATAAAAGTCAACAGAAAATAATTTAAGTTACTTACAAAAAATAACTTGCATAACCGAATGGCTCAAGTATAAACATACCAATATATAAGTGTATAGTAACCTTATGTGCTTCGTTCTACAATTGTGAAATGTATTCTTTTTTTTCTTACTAGATGTGTGAAAAAATAATTTGCATAGATCTAAATAAAAACACAAAAACAAACAACAACAAAAAAACCAAATCAAAATGAAAGATAATACTTTTATTATATTTTTTCATTATTTATTGCAACAGACTTACAATTATACTATATAAAAAAAATGTCCCTGTAAAACCATTTTCAGCGTTTTAAATGACTCGTAAATGATCACAGCTACACTATCCTACGATCTGTCCGAGATTTATGGTACTCCGAATAATCCAGAGCAAACATATTATTTGACCAAAGGCTGATGTTATAACTGATTGCGCTGTGCCGAGCGGCAATTAATTTAGCCCGCCGCGGACTCGCGTTTAAGTAAGTGTTTCCTTTTGATACCAATTAATAGCGCAAATTTTTTATCACCCGACTACGAAGTGCTCTCAATCAATAATGCAAATAAGCCTTTTTCGATGCGTCATCACCTGATCCTGTACTTAAGTTTTCTGCCACAGAAACATTTTATTTTTTATTTTTTAATTCTCAGTCATATTTCGTGTGTCAATATGTCTATTCATTTAAACATTGTACATAATAATTAAACCAAATTTTATTCTTGGCTAAATTTCACAAGATCAAGATTTTTTAAAAATAAATAAAATAGGTACAATGTCAATTATTTTGTTCTCAGTGTTAGAAAAGAGAGGTAATTGAAAACCTGAATATAAACAGGTACTTTACCCGATATAATTTTCTGGTCTCCTGTCCTATCAAAGGTTGGCTATCATAAGGGCAATCAACCCTGCAGACTGCAGTCCAGAATACATCAGAGAAGTTTCACTCGGACCAGTCTTACCCCACGTCTTTCATCAATATTCCTAAGATTAATAGTTGGAAAATATTGTATTTGACACCCCCTATTATAACTAACTAATTAACTAACCATCACGCCGTTTTCCCGCAGGGGTAGGCAGAGAGGATGGACCGCCAAACAACTCTGTCTTGGCACACACTTCTTGTTGCGTTCACATTCCTACATCATCTCATACATACTCTTCTGTTATTCTGATTCTTTACGAGGCCTTTTCAAGTATTTTTTTTTAAAGAGAAGATTTTTTGTTACCTCCATACATTTTTTGAAAAAATAAAAGATTGCGAAAATAATAACATTAATTAATTTAAAAAGAAAAAAACATATAATATTATAAAACATAAAGAAAAGAAATAACAAAATAACGAAAAACAATGTCGCCATAACAAAAACCCCCACATAGGAAAAGCAAGTGCATGGGTATACTGATACAAATCAATAGTAGGCTCTTTATAGGAAATCTCCATTTGATTCATTGATCGGGCCATGTCTTCTTCAGGCGTCTCTGACTTCTTTTTCCATTCACTTTCGCATCATATATTATTTTAACACTCCTTTCTCCGGTTATTTGCTCTACATACTCAAACCATCTAGGCGTCCCTTTCTTGATCCTATTCATTACGCTTACATCAGCTTTGCATTCTTTCCGGATATTCACATATTTGTGCTTTGTGCTTTATGGTACAATTGAGGGGTATAGAAGCAAAGGCAGCAATCCTTTTCATCCTAAATTATTTCTTGAAGAGTTGATAAAGCGTTTTATGCACTTTTCTTTCGTGATTATGTTGATACTTTTAGAGATTATTGTTCCTAGTTTAATGTACACAAACATTTTGATACACAAAACTCTCTGTTTATTTATAATAATCGTTCAAAATTCGATAATGCCACAAAACCGTTTTTGTAGATTGTTTGTTGCCTTTGCTTTTAAACCCCTCAATTTCGCATTTTCAGTTATTCTATGAAGTAGAACTTTAGTCAACATACAGTGGTTTTTACTGCTTAAACATATGGAAAACGAATTATCTGATATTTAAAACGCGAATCAAGTAGTATGGAGTCGATGAAAACGATTAGTTGAAAATTAAATTAAATCAATTAATTATTAGTTTTATTTTTCTAACTGTTTTTATTGGTAGGTACAATCAACTATTATAGTAAAATATTTCACAGTGTTACCAATATAATCGAATCATATTTTAGAATATCGTTTCCCTGCCTTTGACAATATTGCCGGAACTGCGCTTGGAAATGCCAAATATGAATGAATGTAGGTTTCCGAATAGCAGTTTATATTTGAAGTAGAATTGAATATGTTTTTATGGTTCAATAAGCTGATAATATCCTCCTACATTCGTGTGACTATTTCAAAGGTCACCGTCGTGCTATGATAATCAAACTATGTAACTATATATGTATGTTTAACTAACATTGCGACAAATCAAAAGTATCTAAATCCACACTTAAAAAATATAAGCTCACCACTTCAGGGCCAAACAAGGGTGGGGCAATCTGGCGACTGGCCAAAAGCACGATGTTTTGAAAGGCGTTAAATTTGTCGGACAAATAAGAAAATATTTCTGAGTTCACCGCGGATCTAGACGTTGTATTGATTCATGTGAGCGTGCATAAAATTGCTACTAAGGTTACGATTCTATTACGCGTCAGGGTGTATTTTAAATAAGTGTGTTTTTACTATTTCTCGAAAGAGTTAAAGTACCTAATTATAACCTTAATGAGGGGGCGGATTTTCAATAAGTGCCCCACTGTGGTTCATTAACGTAGGTTTAACTTGTGGGATTTTATTGCCCATTGAAAGAGCCAATCGACTGAATCACAATGCTTCTTAAAATTATTCATAAAAAAAACTCTTTAACCCTTATGTGACTGAAAAAAACTACACATTTATAAAATTGATATGAAGGTTTCTTTTACAGCATATAAGTTGCTGAAGTTTGCTGGATCACTTTTATGACGTAATACATTTCGACTCAGTTCAAGACTTGCGGAAGTGAATAGGAATTTCACATAGTACCCTCTTTTCGTGGGGTTTTTAATTAAGTAAGTGATTAAAAATAGTATTAAGGATACAGGTGATGTACCTTGAATACAACAGTACATCATATTTATCATTTAAAATAAGATAAAATGATTAATACATATGGACAAGCTACGGGTACCCGGGTATCCTTTCGGTTATCAGAAGGTGTAAGTTTTACTTAAGCGTTTTCCGCTCACATACCACCCTCCACATATCCAACGGTTATGTTTAATTGTTCATTTTTACTATTGTGGAGAAGTCAGGAATTTTCAGTCGGTTAGACTTACTGGAACATTAAAAAAATCTATGCTGAAAACCGAAAAGGGTACCCTTTCGGCCACATAAAGGTTAAACACGTTTGAAATATGAACGAGTTTAAATGTGGCAAAGATCACACTGCTCGGTTGAAAAGTTGATAATTTATTGAATCAAAGTGATTGCCAATGCAATTCTTTGATATTGTTAAACAACTTAAGATTTGTCTTTGGGCTAAGCCGCTTTGAGTGATGTTTAACAATCCGCAGGTACTTAATATTGTAATAAATTTATGGGAGGTAGGTACTGATAAAATTCACGAGAGAACAATGCGTTTTAAACTGATCGTGTTTTTTTTTTCATTTGACCTCGAGGTATTGAAATTTCATACTGCCGAATCAATAGGGCGTCACTGGAAATTAACAATAGCATTACGAAGAAAAAACTAGTGGAATTAGTAATCGAAATGCCGACTTGTCGCTTTTTGCGTCATCTCGTGGCGAGTAAATTGAACTGACCGTGAAATGAGTTGAGAATGAAATCACCACTTTACGTGACTTTTATCTAGCGTGCAGTCATGAAACTCAAACAATCGTAGTTTATGTATTGGTTTGGGATATTCGGGGCTGCGAACGGTCACGCACAAGGCGTAAGTAATGAGTGTGAAGTCTAAAGGTGGATACTTCAGGGAGGCTGGACTGCCGGACCATTGTTTACATTTGTATCTGGTGAGAAAAAGGCAGGTACCGAATAATACCAAGTTTTATTTATTTTGAATACGTACAAACTTTGGCAAATCCATACTATGATGCTGATTCAAATCTGTTTTAGTTAAAACAAATTGATTCATTTTATTATTCCGCTTTTTGTGAAAAATCAACTCAGGGGCGTTTAGCAATGGAAAAGTTAAAATAAAACATAAGGAAGACTGAATAATACAAAATTAAACACAACCTTGTTATAATATCTTACACTAACTAACTAAATAACTAACCATCACGTCGTTTTTTCGCAGGAGTAGGCAGAAAGGACTTTCAGACGGAACTCTGTCTTGCCACACACTCCTTGCTTCATTCGCATTCATACATTGTCTCATACATACTCTTTTGTTATTATAACTCTTCACATGGCCTGACTCCACTATTTGATTAACTTGATCGTGCCATGTCTTCCTCGGGCGTCTTGGCTGATGTAAGCGTAATGAATAGTATTAAGAAAGGGATTCTTAGATGGTTTGAGCATGAATAACGAATAAGCGAAGAAAGGCGTGTGAAAATAACATATGACGAAAGTGTACGGAAGAAGAAGTCGGGGACATCTGACGAAGACATGGCACGATCAAGTGAATCAAATTCTTGAGTTGGACCATGTGAAGATTTATAATAATAGAAGAGTATGAATTTGAATAAAGCTAGGAGTGTGTGCCAATACAGAGTTTTATGGCGGTCCATCCTCCCTGCCTACCCCCGCGGAGAAACGGCGCGCAGTGGTTAGTTAGTTAGTTAAATTTTATGATACTGTATTATATATTTATCCATCTGCATAAATAAATGTATACTAATTAATGGTGACACGAAATGTTTTAAAACTGATAATTTGGATTTTTTTGCTAATATCGTCAAAAAAAAGTACCTAGATGAATGATATTTTTAAGAATTTTACGTCTTCCGAGATATAATATATAAATTAGCTAGGATTAGAAGAAAAATTCTCCATGTAACCATTTCCTTTTCTTTATACAGATTCCTGGAAAAATTTAATCATATGTTTATCACCCATGACAATAGGCGCTCACAGCATGAGCGAGTTGTCGATATTTCTAGGAATAAAACCCAGTCGGATAAAAGGATCATAAAATTTTCAAAATGAAAGGAAATGTTCAACCGCATTAAGCTTAGCGTTACGTACCTATTTTTAATGGATGGGCGATCAATAGATTGCGTTTTAAATCTGCTGATGTCGACGTTAGAGATAACAAAATAAATATATTATCGTTTCTATTAGAGTGGGATTTTATGTTTTTCAATTAACAGCAATTATTTGAATAATAGTCACGATGTTGACTTCTGACCACTGGGCCAGTTTTCAGCTGGCCGAATGTTATCACCGCGTTATATATTATATGATGTTTAGAGTGAAGATAACATTTGGATCCACTACGAGTTTGATGATTCTACCATTAAAACTTTGTGAATGGAATTAAGAATAAGGTTTATGCGATTTAAAATAGCATACCTACGCAAACATATGATTAACGCATTTCGATTTGATTTGTTTTGATTACTGAATACATTTCTAAAGAACAAGCAATAAAATAGAATTTCATAGATTTTTCAAATTATATAATACGTGCTGCCATTCTGGGCGTTGTGATTTTTACCGTGGGGTTTAAAATACCTTACTCGTGTAAAAAAGGCTTTACAGCTATCATAAAGAACAGAACCCTCTTAATTATTCGTGATATTTATTGGATATCGTTTGGAATCGAATCCAAGACTGTCGCCTCCGAGCATAAACTTTTACTCATATGTTTGTACACTATGTTCGTCATAAAGAAGATATTGATTAAATAATGTATTTGGATGATAACTAGCGAGAATCGAACCCATTTCTGGGCAATGCACTTACAGAGTGGTAGATGCTTTAAGTTTCACCCTGGTGAAAGACCACCATTCAGAATCGAAACGTTGGTTGAATTGGCTCTAGCCGTGTTTGGTGACCAGTTCTGAATAACCAGATACTTCCCAACCACTCTCTTTCCTGCCTCCTTTCCCACTCCACTAACTTCAACCTCACAGCATACCCCAATTAGAGATGCCATAGTCCCAATTGCTCCAAACGGTTGGGAGCAGTTTGTGCGGTATTCATTATAGAAAATAATAATAAAAAAATGTCGCAAATTCATAGGCTCTAACACAAAGTTCATATCCAATGTGAAACTTCTAGCTCAATGAAGTAATCAATGAATTTTGAGGAAAGTGTATTTTTCAATTCTAATAGCATTACAAAAATTTCAGTTCGTACAGAAAAAAATATTATCTTCGCTCGAAGAACATTTATTTCAGAGCTTTGCTCAAACGAAATGAAAAGTAAGCCATTAAAAGCTGAGAATGTCTTTAAAAGAAGTAATTTAGCGTTAAGAATTGCGGCGGAGATTTGTAAATCTTATCTTTGATCGCGGAGTTTTGCCTCCATTAACGATATCTCGATAGCAATCGCACTTCCGCCGCGGCGAAACTATTTCCGTATGCAAATGTGTCCGCGTACCTACCTGTCTACCTGCCTTGTACTCCTTACCCGCCTTATTCTCTTATGCCAGATATTATATACCTGCAATAGTTTACCTGTTATTAAGACATTCATCAATGTTGAAAAACTGTTCAAGTATTCAATCTAAGTGCATATTATTATGTTATGCAGGTATGTAAATTGAATCGTACCGAAATTATCTGCATACTTACTAGTACCGGGCGTTGACAATAATTCGCCGACGTTGACGCGACGATATTTATTTTAATAATAATAATCCCCTGTTGGGAAAGTTTAAGCAGTTGGATCGTCGGTGCCGTTGGGGGTGTTATTTTGTAGCAGCTATATATTGCTTGCCACCGGTATGTTTGCTTGACGCTAGGCGCTGTGTATCGGCCGTTTCGGAAAGGAAAATTCACAAAGAGGTCTAATAGTGAGGTATACAACCAAAAGATCATTCCAAATAACGCATACTATCGTTCACGAAGTATACACTCTTACACCTTTTTGTTTATTTGGTACTAATTCTAAAACAATAGGTTCATACTCAGCAAATGTTGAGACTAAAGTGCGTTGAATAATATTTTTATATAGCTATAGATACCCAACTGCTGGCGCAAATTTGCGTCAAGAACGTTGGACGTTGACGACAACTAGCTGTTATTTACAACAGCTAGTTATATTTTGATACAGTACTAATACCCACCTACCTACAGTAGTTGTCATATATTTTTACCATGAAGATTCACTTTTAAAGCCTCAAAGGAGTTGAGTTACGAGAAGCCGAAGGATTAAAAGTATTTCAATACTTACCTACATAATTGGCAAAAGTTTTAGGCAGTGAATTATAATATTTGTATATTTTTAGATAGCGCTAAAAGAACCAAATTCTTTTACAGATCCATAATCGATTTCCTTTGAAATCTTGAAAAAAGTGAGATGCTCTCCTTTTGCTTTATATGTAGAGAGTACAAGACTTAAAGTTTTGGTTTTTACCACAATATATCAATTTATTTGAATATGAGGTCTGCAGTCTACGAAAACTACCCTTTGAGTTTGAAATCACTACCGCCAAACTAGAGCGTACTGTGAAATCGGTCCTGTTTATTTTATTTTAAATATGTGGAACTCACAACGCATGCGGCCCATCATCTCACTCTATGAACACTATCGCTCCCGACGAAGCTGTATTCATACATTCAGCCTACGGGTATCATTATTCTATAGCTCCAGAATCTCCGTCAACTTGAGTAAATAGGCAACATTTAAAATAAGCAAGAGTAATCTATTGATTATATTAAAATAAGTTGACAGATTGTACGCACCAGATTATATGATGACCTCTATGGCGGCAACCTCCTTGTTTCATGAGCGATTTGAAACTCCTTTTAAGTATACTCGTACATACCTTTTCTAGTGATAATAAAACATTTTTAACCCGTCCAAATAGTAGTTATAGTAAAATAAGAGCCTACGGATGCGATAACCTCCTTATCCGATGAAAATCTCTGTCCTCCGAGTCAAGCTTTGATTTAGGGAAATAGATAAAAGTTGCTAGGTGAAATCATTCGAGATTCGACTTCACAATAACAGTGCCACGGGCTGGTAACAACGACTGTCAAACAATATCTTAGCTTCCAAAATTTCAGAAATTTTAAGACGTCTCTTTCAAAGCATGTACAATTTTAGAGTTAGAATTTTTTGACGAGAAACGTCATCTTTCGATGAAGGCTAAAAAAACTTTTCAAACCGCCTGTGGTAATACGATTTTTGTACGGACTTTCTTGTCAATTTACTTGCTAACCAGTGGACGCAGTCGTATTTTTTTCGCAGCAAAAATGAAGCTGTATTTAAAAAAAAAATCTCTATCACTATTAGAAAAGTGGTTATTTAGATTGACTCAGCCTCTCAAAATAAGGTAATTTTGAATAAATCCGACCTTAAAGTAAAGTCTAGAATTTATTAATGGTTATCTAAAAATAATTTTCACTGTCGTTAAAATAGAAACTCAAATCTGGTGATAAATCAAATACTTTTGATAGAAAAATAGCACGTAATAAAGAATTATATTTATATTATTATATGTGAAGCGTGGGTGGAAAGAAACTAGGTAATATAGTAGTTTTCCCCTCGTTTACAAGGCAATTATATTCACAAAATAACATTTTATCTAACGATTTTGTATAAAATTGACTTAATTTTCTAAAAAAAACTAGAAACCACAGAAAAAATATTACACCTTGGTGTAAGAATAATATGTTGCGATAAAAATACACTATACGGCAGAAAAGTAATATATTATACAAAGGCATCATTAACCTCGCGTTATCGAGTCGCTTTGGAGATAGATTGCCAATTATAGATTCAAGGCTTTTTCTGCCCGAATGAGAGCCTTATCGATCAGGATGGTCCGCCAAACGGTGACTTTATCTGTGATAGATCCGAGGATAGGCAATCGAAGCTGTCAACGCGCTTCAATGACATAAGAATCTATCAATGAAAGAGATTTATTTCAGTAAGATTAAATCATTTTTGTATATCTTCTAATAGCAAATATTTTCTGTATCTTTTTACCGTTTTTTCTAATTTCTAAATCAAAATACTAAGATAGTAACCCTTATGGTAGTTTTTTAAATTTATTTACTAAGGCTTAGCTGTCGAAATTTTTCAACCGCTAACAGATTTCAGAAACACACCTTGAGTAAATACCGCACAAGACTCCAACTGTTTCCAACCGTCTAGAGCCAGTGAGACTATGGCGTCTCCAATGGGGGTATATTGTGAGGCTGAAGGTAGTGAGGAGGGGAAGGATATCGGAAAGAGTAAGTATAAGAAGTACCTGGCTATTCAGATCTGGTCATCAAACACGGCTTAAGTCATTTCAAGGAACGTTTCGATTTTGAATGGTGGTCTTTCTCCAAGGCGATACATAGAGTATTTACCACTCTGAAACGTGTCGCAAATAAACATTACATTATTACATATGAATTAAATATGTTATGACACATATTAATTAAATAAAAGTTATTGGCGCACGCTGGGTTTAAAGCCGCGACCTTTGGATTCGTAGTCGAGCGTCTTACCAGTCGACCATGGGGGCTCAATGATTTGAGCGATTTTATTTATTTATTAAGGCCCAGCGACATTTTTCAATAGAATTCAGAAACACACCTCAAGTCAATACCGCACAAGACTCCAGCCTCTAGAGCCAGTGGAACTATGACATCTCCAATCGTGGTATGTTGTGAGGCTGAAGGTTGTAGAAAAGGGAAGGAGATAGGGAAGAGGAAGGTTGGAAAGTACCTGGCTATTCAGATCTGGTCACCAAACACGACAATTACCATTTCAAAGAATGTTTCTACTCTGAATGGTGGTTTTTCACCAGGGCGTTACCACCACTCTGGTAACACCTTTGTTTCGGGAAAGATCAAAGCCCACAAGAAAACTTTGTGGTACCAGCACACCTCATAAAATTTCTTGCGAAAGAGTAGCGATTCTTACACATGTAAGTTTTTCGATTCCGTGTTTAAATATTATGTTCGCAAGTTCTAAATCATTAATTTTACGAACGCAGTTAAAAAATTAAAAGTTGACTAAAACCCGTATTCACATCTATTCTCACGGTAAAACACATTCGCTTCTGCATATCAAAGTAATCGTTAGTCCATCATTATTAAATTTATTGGGAGGTAATGATATAATGATCCATTTACTGCGGAAATGCAAGGAGCTCTGCTTAATAAATCTAAAGATCATGATGATTACTCTAACTTTAATGATGTGGCAAATGTTGATGATAGTTGTGTGTTCAACCTCCCTTGAACTCGCACGTATGAAATAAATTAAACGATCGCATTTAGTATGAATGAAGTCATCTGCATAAAAGCAAACAGGAACCTAGGTAGAGCGGAGTGGTTTCTTACAGGCTCAGGTCGACTGATCTACAAACATTTAATACCACAAAATAAATCACTAGCGAATATATGAATTATTGGATCTGTAATAAATAATTAAGACGGTTCTATTTTGTTATTTCCTGTACTTCGAATGGTATCTGTAAATTTGAGTAGGTTTTTATCACAATATCACTGGTGTTACCACAACCAAATAACACTGATTATCACAGACACATCAAAAAATATACAAAAAACACGCAAAATGTTTGTGAACCTAGCGATTTATTCTACCTTTTTGTGTGGGGGTGTGTTTTGGATTCACTAAATTTGTAAATATGAGTTTGTGACAAAGTATCCAGTTGTTTTTTCTATCGAATAGTACTAATGACGTGCACAGAGTTTTCGATCAAGGTAAGCAGTAGGAAAAACGGCTGATTAATTGATAATAAAGACAGGTACCCACAGAAGTCACTGATTGTTATTGCATTTTTTTCTGTAAAAGCACTGCCTAGACACTAACAAAGATATCGACACAAACGACCCACTTGAACGCGCACGCAGCTCACAGCATACATGCACACATATTTTGTGTAGTCTAGTGAACATAGAATAATCTACTCTGGATTTGAAAGGGTTTGGGCATATATAGTTACTGTTTTTGACACGTTATAGTAGGACGGTCGGTGGGGCGTTCGCGGCAGTGCGATTAGCTGAACTTCGCGCGCATTTTTGAAAGTGTAAATTTATTTTTACAATAATTTCATATTACTTAAAGCAATATAATTCATATTTTGATGCGAGTCTGGCAGGGTAGGCAGTGTGCATGTGGTTATATTGAGTGCATGCCTCTGAATAGTACATATCGTAAACATTACTAGGATTTTTACAAACCGTCTAGGAAAGATCGAATGGTGTGACTAAAAATATAGAAATGGTTTTATCAAACTAGGCAACTCTTATTACACTGAATAGAAAATCAATAGATGCGTGATCAATGCCGATTTGAAAAAAAAGATGTTGTCAATTTCTAGAAGACCTTTCGGCTCTTAGGCCCCAGACAGGCCAATGAGATTGATTATCTGCTTGAGAAAAAAATCAATATTCAAAAATGTTTTACCAGTCTTATCCAAGTAAGGAAAAATCGTCCTTACTTCTGGCACACAGTCATGCTTACAACACACTTCAATCGGTTTTCCTTTTTAGTGCATTTTTTGCACATTTATGTATACAAATGAGTAATTTTTTATCCAACTATCTGATCATTTAAAAAATAAAGTGAATACCGCACAAGAATTTCAGGTGTTCCCAACCCTCTAAAGCCAGCGGAACTATGGCATCCCCGATCCGGGTATATTGTGATGCTTGAAGTAGTAGGGAGGGGAAAAGATAAAAAGGTAAGAAGAAGAGGAAGGTTGCTAATTACTTGGCTATTTAGATCTGGTTACCAAACTACGGCCAATGCCATTTTAAGTAAGGTTTCGATTCTGAATGGTAATCTTGCACCAGGGCAATACTTAGAGTAGGTATCTATCACTCTGAAACATGCCGCAAATATACTATAATGCATATTATTTTACATTAATCAAATGTGAAATAACATATACTAATTAAATAATTTTTATTTGCGCACACCGGGAATTGAACTCGCTACTTCTGGCATCGTAGTTGAGCGTCATATCCATTCGACCACAGATGCCGTCATTATTGTGATCATATATTAGCATGACTGTCAATATGAGTAGGTTTTTATCAAACTACCGAATGATTATCGTGATCGACGGACTATACATTTGAAAATAATTGTTCGGTTTCATTGTACAGACAATTAATTCAAACAAATTTGTCGAATTTAATTTGACATTCATCTAATATAATTAGTCAAGTAATTTGCCGTAAGAATAAAAAAAACAATTATTATTGATTTCATTGAAACGATCTCAGACAACAATGTATTTTTTCGAAGCTAAATGCAGCGTTTATAATAAATCGACATCACACATCTCGTGCTATGAGCCGGAAAATAACAATTAGACATAATAAAAGGCAAGGCTGGATTACCAACGCTGTCCAATGTATCGTGAAGAGCTTTCCGTGATAATTAATATCCCGATAGTGTTAGGTTCCACGCCTGGCGTTGGCGGTGATTGAGCAACTGTCGGCCACACTTTACTAGAACAATAATTGTTATACGTTTTTTTAAAACATTGTAATTGTTCTTATTTCATTATGTCACGAAGAGAGATTAAATAATTAAGAGCAACTCTAGTGACCAGGAGTAATCAACCTTGAACGTATATAAATTGTTTGGTATACAAATATTTACTTATCTATGCCAACCCTGATGTAAAGCAGTGAGGCATGGAACTGGCTGATGAAGGATGAAAGTAGACTGAATGCTATAGAAATGAGAAATGCAGAAAAACCATATATTACCGTTTTAAAACCAGATCTCCTGCTCTTGACAAAGACGCCGAGGGTTCGGCGAAACATCTAGACAACCAGATGTGCCATCGTTAACACTGTTCAAAATTCTCAACTAATGCAGACGGTGATGCAAGGCTGATGTAATGAATAGGATTAAGAAAAGGCCGCAGGATCCGCATGTGGAGCGGATGAACGAAAAAAATAGTGTGAAAAGAATATATGACGCGAAAGTTAATGGAAGAAGAAGACGCGCAGGATGACATGGCACGATCGAGTGAATCAAATACATGAATTGGGCTTATAATAACAGAATAGTATCTATGATACGATGTATGAATTAGAATGAAGCAAGGAGTATGCGACAAGATTGAATTGTATGTCGGTAAATCTTCTCTGCCTACCCCTGCGGAGAAACGGCGAGATGGTGAGTTAGTTACTTGTTTAAATTACAAAACCATGGAAAAATAAGAAAACTTAACAAACATGTTAAACCTTTTTGGTAGAAAGAAATCACTCGGTATTTTGAAATTCCATTGGAAATCAGTTTATGTTGACATTTAATTTTCTAAGTATTTAATTTTAAACATAATGTCAAACCGAAAATTGATAGCTGTCTACGAAAAAGCAACCTATTCAAATATACATAATTAGTCAATGATTTATTTAAAGTTGAATTAGCCTGTATAATACACTAAATTATAAAAGGAAAAATGACAAATCTTTTACAATTAAGGAATCCTTCAAAAAATTCCGAAAAAATAACGTCGCAGATAGCACATTTTAGCAATGTTATGTTCTAAGTATCATCAAAAGAAGATAAGTTCTTGCGTATAACTTATTTGAAGCTCGTGTGCCACAATTAGCCTATCTACGGGCTAGTTTTTATGCTTATTAGCCGATTATACTTTGTGCAAGTTCATTCAAATAGTCACTTCAATCTAATTTATTCTTCTCGACACCTGCAGCCGAGCTCTGACAAGGTTAAGAATAGGCGTGTAATATAGTTTGAGCTCGTATGGAACGAGCGTCTGTTCTGCCTTGGGTAAGGCACCGGAAATGCCAAGTGCCAAGAGACGTTGAATATTATTGCCTTCGCAAAACAATAAATTATACATCTTTAGGGGTAAAGTTTAAAATATAATACCACCGGTTGAGGCGAGAGCACCTAGGCACGACTTTATAATTAGTCGTGTTTTTTTAGTTTTTTTTTTTTTTTTTTTTTTTTTTTTTTTTTTTTTTTTTTTTTTTTTTTTTTTTTTTTTTTTTTTTTTAATAGCTCACAGGAGGCCTTGAGGAAAACAATTTCCCTCAGGGCCTATGTCATCTTTGGGGATGCTGTGTGGAGGGTTTTTTTGAGGAAAGGAAGGACTGAACTTGGGTCTTGAAGAGGCCCATGTTGAAGGAGGGAGGAAAAACAGAGGCCGGCAAATCGTTCCATAGCCGAGCTGTTGAACATAAGAACGAGTCGTAAAAGCGACCCGTTCTCATGTATTGAATGTCAACCGTGTACAAATGTTGGGCGCGCGTTTGGCGAGTTTCCCGACTATGCACCGGTGCCGAAGGGATCAATGACGCAAGTTCCTCGGAGCATCTTCCATTGAAATACCTGTAGAACAAGGACAGCATTCCCACCTGACGTCTGTGCTCCAAAGTTTGCAATCCGTTTGTTAAGATAGGAGAATCTATCAAACGGGCCGCCCGTTTCTGCACAGAGTCAAGGGTTTTTTTCAGGTATTTAGGGGCTCCAGACCAGAGGTGGCTACCAAATTCAACAGTGGGGCGTACTTGCGATTTGTACAAGGTCAGCAGTTGTGTACTATTGAAGTATCTGCGGGCCCTGTACAACACGCCCAACTTCTGAGAGGCTAACTTTAACTGAGTGTTAAACGTTCTGTTTATTTTGTACAGAACCTTAATGAAATAAATCATCATCGGGTGCCATCTTTATTTAAGTGTGGATGAGTACCTTCATCTGAATACCTTCCTCCCTATTGCATCACGCAGGAATGGAACCTTTTGAATTAATGTCGAATGCGTAGATCGTTGCTAAGGAGGACGTTACGTTGAGAAAACATCACTTTTTCTCAAGCATCTTTTTCCGAGATCTACGCATCGTATGTTCGGAGTCTGTTGATTGCTAACGACTTCGTTTCCCTAATAGCAAGATAGATCTATCAAGGTTGGAATAGCAAGGTAAACACAACAATGCATTCATATGTGTTTAATATTCAAATCAAATTAGTGTTCATTTTTAAGTACGAGATGATGAAAGTTTTGATTTCCCGATTACTTGAAGGATGCGTTATATATTTTGTACAACGTCGCGTAGGGCCCATGTTTAAGACATAACAATTATTTAAATACTTGAATGCTTTTAAAATGAACAAACTGCAACACATTGATAAATGCGATGTAGAATAATGTCACACGATTGTAAAAAAATATGATTATGCAGTGCAGACCTAAAAAATTGCATTTCGAAATTAAACCGCAGCTTGGGTAAAAAACTCGCTGACATTTCAAACAAGATTTCTACGTGATATTAATGTGATTTATTTCATAATCGCTTAATTGAATGCTTTCATGGATAATTTTAAAAATCTTTTGAGGAGTTATAGACGCTAATCTATTAATTATACAAACAGCTGCATTATAAATTAAACATTTGCTTGTTCAATCGAAATCAGCAAATAATAAAAAAAGTCAAATTGATGTTTATCTGATAAATTATAGTTATCATAATGACGATGGACTGGAAACAAGCGTATATTGCAGAAATAAATAATTTCATTGGTAGTATCATAAATAAAAATGTTTGAAGCTCTTTGGTAAACAGTTTATTTTTTCATATTTTATATACGAAACGTTAAATATGGTTTTCATGATTTTAATAATACAAAATGTTTAACTTTATTCCACTTTTTTTTTATTTAACACCTGACCGGTTTCACCTTATGACGGGCATCTTCAGACTGGAACAATTACAGTAGTAAATCTATTGCATATATTTACTATTGTAATTATTAATGTCCGGAATGGACGCTTATTAAGTCTCATAGTGAATATCTGTGACTTTGGCTTTTGTTTTATTGCTGACAGAGGCGGCTTTACAATATCATCAAAAAATACATTCGGGTAGTTTTATTACCTTCTGAGAGACGGGTTTCACGGAGTTCCACCACGAATGAAAAGTTTTAAAATTAGAAATAATAAATATGGTTTTGTTTGAAATAAATAGAGAATCATAGTTTATTTTTTCTCTAATTATTTGTGGCCAATACATGTTCCCCTTTGCATTGAATGAAAGGCCATCGACAGCTGGCACTAGTTTGTTAGATTCTTAAAAGGCGTGACTTAATTACAATCTCCCAGCCGAGGCTATTTGTCAGATAGATGCTGGAGGCTGGAGAACTGTTCTGAGATCTCCTGCTCTTGACAAAGACGCCGAGGGCTCGGGGAAACATCGAGACAACCATCGAGTGCCATCGTTAACACTGTTCAAAATTCTCAACTAATGAAGACGGTGATACTGTAAATTTATTAGTATTCGCGAACAAATTGCCCCCAGTTAATCGATTAGTGATTGCAGAGCTAAGAACTTTGTGAAGTTATCTAAGCCTTTGATTTCTCGTGAGGAAGCGACAGCTTATGAGTAGCAATGGAAAATATTAAATTAATACCAGTAAATAATAAATCATGTTGAATTTGCGGTCGTATAATATATTCGGATGGCTAGTTATTAAATTTTTATCGCATCATCCAGCAACCCTAGAATCACTCGTATCTCGTTCTCAGCATTCTATGTATGTTGCAAAAAACGTAGAGAGTAACACGTGTACACTATTTAAAGCATTTAGTATTCTGAGAAAGCCTCCGAAATTTATTTATATTTACGTAATTCACGTATTGGGAAAAGCGTAAGACAGCGTAGCAAAACAGAAGCAGGCTTTAACATAAACATATCGAAGGTTGTTTTCACACAGCGCGAGTCTGATGTTGATCTAAAGATACAAATCCATGAAAAATAGCAGTTTAATCTGTTCATCTGCAGACTTAAGCAAAATAAAAATAATACAGTTAATAGTATTATATTCTAAGGACGCGGGTGATGGTGGGCGATGGAGCATTATTTTGCAGTATTGTCTACTGTGATTGGTTAACTGATTGAACAAGGGCATAATAAAACAAACAGCATACAAAGTGTTAAGAAAACAAAGCACATCAACTGTAGCTTATCAATTAAGCGAAGCAGCGGCCACCCTAGTATGAATCTTATCATTGACGAGCATTGTATAAACTATTTTTTATTAATGAATTAATGATAATCTGCTGATGTTGAATGTTGATTGTTGATCTAAGTCCACAAAGACAAATGCAAATTGAAGTCAGCGAACAGCAGTGAGCACTAGACCAAGAACGATGGGCCTAACAATAACCCCAAGACATAATACGACAACGGTGCAATACTCCGCCATTGAGGATTTTAACGAATTTCCCAAAGACAAGAGATAAATAAAATAAAAAAATCACTTCATAGCAAATTAATTTTAAATGTGTATATTAACATGAAATACATTTTTTAATCATTCAAATGAATGTATTAGTATTTCATGATAGTGCTCCCTCATAATTTTCTCAATTAAGGAGGTAATTATATCAAACTAGAAATTATACGTATTATTATCTATATTTACTATTATCTACTGTACCAAAAATATAAAAATTAGGTAAAAAAAAACTTAAATTGTAATAAGCTTTTTATAACTAAATTGTAATAACCTTTATATAAAGTCGAATAAAATAAAAATATTTATTTAAAGAAGTGGAAAATATTACGCCCTTGTAAAAGTGTATATACAAAAGTAAGATATTGCTTCAAATAGTTTTCGTCGTGTTTAGTGATCAGGTCTGAATTGCCTGGTTTGTCTAATCCATCTCTTCTCCTCCCCCTAAATTAGTTTAAATTCCCCAAATGTCGAACTAAGTAACGTTTCAGTAAACATCACACCGTTTCACCACAAGGGGGAGCTGATATGATGAAACGTCACACAACCCTGTCCTGGTCACAGAAGAGTTACGAATAAGATTAAGAAATGGACGATTAGATGGCTTGGACACGTATAGCGGTTGAACGAAGAAATAATTGTAGGGAGAATATATGACGCCAAAGTGAATGATAGAAGAAATCGGGGACGCCCGGGTCATAATATTAGAAGAGTATGTATGAGGCGATGCATGAATGTAAATGAAGCGAGAATTGTGTGCTGAAACAGAGGTTTTTGGCGGGCCACTCTCTCTGACGTAATGGTTAGTTAGTTATAAAATTAATCGATTGAGGAACTTAATTGTATGACTGTAATTACATTTTATATAGGAAAGATCTTCTTAAAAAGTGCATCTCACTATTGGATGTAAAGGTGAGCTTATTATTATACCTGATTATCTCAATAACAGAATTAATCCGTTAATTGAAAAATAATATTAAATTTTGAATGCATGTTTATCCATTTCATTGGTAAACATATTGGTTTTGTTTCCTAATTGAAAAGGTTGAGCTTAATCATGCATGCAATTAATAAATATGTTGCAAATTACTGTTTTTGTTTAAAAGTGTTTTATACGTTTTTGCGCGCCACTGAACATTTCACTGTGGAAATTTTGCATGATTTGGTAAAATCGCAGAAAACTTGTTTTATTTACGCTGATATAACGAGCTGAAATTGATTTAAAATACGGATAATAATCTCTCGGCATAATCGAAAATACAGGTAACCTGCATAAAGGTGCTTCAACTTTACATACACCAAACCATTTTTATATTGGCAAAAAAATAAATCGTGTAATGTTGGGATAGTTGAATGAACTGAAATAAATATTTACGTATATTGTACCTAACCTAACGATAAAATATCTTGGTCCGGTTATTCGATGATTTTAGAAAATACTAAAAATACAAGACCTTATGACAACTTTGTACAAAAAATCTGCTATTTAAAAAAAAAGATAAAGACAAACATTCCCGGGCTACGAATAATCTATTATTTGAAAAACTCCCACTATTATCATTAAAAGCGGAAAATGTTGCTTGTGCAGTGATGGAAGACTTAGCTAGCAGAGGAATTGAACCCACACCCTGGATGGTAACTCGATACATTCCTTTAATTCGGCTATTAACCGGTTATATTATAGTTCAACCCTCAGAGCAACAATATAATATGGAGAGAGAGCTAAATATTTTTTCCCAACCTATCCAAATTTACGATAAATCACTTTTTCCGGGTTCTTACGTCGTAAACCATGAGATAGAAAGAGATAAGACAAGTCGTCACATAATATTGCACCACTTTTCGGTATGTAAGCATGTTTTCCGTCTCACCTGCGTTTTGTTATGCGACATAACCCAACGGTTTTTTAGGTTATATCCTCCGTTTTTGTTGATAACAATACTGAGAAAAAGTGGTTATACAAATAAACAAAACATTATGTCGCCATGTGTTATGAATGAAAGTATAAATTTCTGAATGAGTGTGTAAATTTCCTAGCCCTAGCCCTAGCCACGCCCGAGTCAGGAAAAAACAACAATCCTGACTTCACAAGCTATCCCTCCTGGTATATTATTGCACTGAGGTTTAACCTAAAGCCCATAAAACCATCTGACAAGGAGTAGTCATTTGTAAGGATTTTTTCATTTTATCTCCAAGGGTTTTATACATAATGTATTTATAAAAAAATCACGTGACACCTTATAAAAGCTTCCCTGTCCGTAAGTACAGTGGTTAATCAGGGGAGCTATATCAGTGTGTACGTATTTTCAGTAATTGTAAGAAGGGTTTCGTTTATACGAATTTCGAAGAGCTAGATCTATCAACGAGTTCAAGAAACGACTCTTTCTCGTGCTGCCGACATCAACTGTGAACGTGATAGTTAGTTTGATTATGAGGAAAAATGAAATGTTAAGGATGCATGTAAAACTAGTTTAATTTTTTTGACATGGTAATATGTCTTTTGAATGATTTCGGTTGACTTAATTGAATTACGTGATATTTAAAACAGTCGTCTCTATCAATGGAGTTTCACATCTCAATATTCTTATCACGCTGAAGGATGTAGTCTGCTATCATTCACCCCTTGAATAGTGTATGTCCTGTATCTGTATGCATGTCTGCTATCTGTTCTCATGTGTCCTGTTTCTGTATGTAAATGTTATGCATGACAGAACACGCTATATATCCCAGGTAATTCCGCCGAATATTCGGAATTTCAATGAACTTGCAAATAACTCATGGCAAGTAACCGTGCCGTACTGAGGTTTATATCATGTTATTATAAAACAATTCCTAGAATTCTGGAAAAGAAAAACATATAACAATGAAGGTAACCTTGTATGAAAAGGTACAATGATATTTAGATTCCTTAATTACACGGAGCTGATGAAAAATGTCTAATTAAACGATTTCTGGTCTTGATAAAAAACTTAATTTATTTATCTACATATCGTCACTGGAAAGGTAAAAGAGCTTAAGCGACACATTGATTTAAAAAAAAAATTAGAATATTTAGTTTTGATCAGTTTTTTTTCTGCATCGAATGCTCTGACTCTCGTTTGATTCTGAAGACTTGTGGCCCTTCAGCCATCTAAATAATTTAGAAGCCCTTAAAGTTAATAAATCCCTAAAAATAAATAAAATCAACTTACTTAATAAGTAATTAGATTTATCCAGTAGCCCAATTTCAAACATGTTCCCCGTCCACTGCCCTACCCCCACTCCTTCTACCCCTCCCGTACCTAACCCCCACCTAAGTTGATGTGCCCATTTTATGTATTTCACAAGCTTTGTAATTCTGTATTAATTTAGGATATATTTATTCAACCCTGAAGATGGTTCAGGTAGAGCCGAAACCGGTTGGTATATGTATCCAATAAAGTGATCATAAAGCAAAGTTACTTTTATTTTTAATTTAAAATACATCTATCATTTGGGAGAAGGCTTGACTCAAGCGACACGAGTTTGGATTTTTTAAGCTTTTTGTCGCTTCAAGTAACGCAGTATTAACTTTTGTTAATTATTAATTTTTATTAATTTTTTGCATTGAGTTACCTGTATTAACTTTTCAACCAAAAATTCAACGCGGTACAGCAGACTTTTGAATTTTATTGTAAAAAAAATAATTAAAGTGCTCCGGTGTGAACTTCACAAAATGGCGCATTTGCCTTTCCGCCGACGATATAAGTCCTTGATTATGATAATTACACGTGAATTATCTAATTGCTTATTCATGCGGCTGTGAAGATTTTAACAGTTAATTAAATTGTGCTGAGGACATAAAAACTTCGTTGGATCTAATTCATATCGATATTTAATTTATGAGTCTACCATCGTGATCGAATACCCCACACAAGGATTGACAGCTAACACAGCTGTCATCCAATTGCTGCCAAATTCTCGCTTCCTGGTTGGCCATAAGAGGAGCCGCTCTCATTAACAGACCCGTTTATTGGTCAGAAATCGTGATTCAATATTTAAATTGAAAATATATATAGAGCGGTGTCGATAGCAGTCGACACTGCCTCCAGATATTTTATTTATATTTTGATGCATACTTTGATTAACAGTTTTTTTTACTGTTATCATAAGCTTACATGTCGCTTTACGGAAAAAAATCAAGTTTATTGGCCTATATATTTAATTTATTTTTGTGACTACACTATAAATCTGAACAGCCTTTCAACTACGTTGTTTACTTCACGAAAATTCGTAGCTCGATGTTTGAAATATAATTTGAGTCGCATATACACAAACGCCTTTCATAATACGCTAGACAGGGTCAAACGAATCGATGAAGCTAAATGGTTATCCGGTGATTAATATTGTTACTATTTATACAATCATCATGGAGCGCTGAGCCTTTTCAAAAATTGTCCTTAAAACATTTTATATTCAATTAAAAAAAAAAGTTAGTCGAAAGTTTTACAAAAGTGTTTGAATAATACGATTTTTTTACCTAATAACTCCACTCTTTTTTTTACTAAGAATGGACTGGTTTCACCTCGTTACAGGCATTTTCAGAAGTTACAGGGTAAAACCGGTTCGGTTTCAATCAAATTAAGTGAAATAAAGTTTAAAAAAATTGGATTATTAGATCATTAAAAAGAAATTCCACCAAGAACGAACATTTTCAAAATTAGAAAAAATAAGTGACAATATATTCCCCGACAACACATTTTGGTGATTTTTGTAGTTACAACAGGTGCCTGGATAACAAAAAGCACAGAGTTAAAGTTCTGACGGCGCCAAGAACCTTTTTGTTTTGTGCTTTATGCTGATACAAATAATGTTATTGATAGTAATATTGTTTCATTATTTAATTCCAATAAATTAGTATTTGACACTAGGTACATGTTATGATTGAAACTATAAGTGTTTGGATCATTTTGAATCATGTAAGATACTTTAGTTTTTAAGATATTTCGTATTTTAAGATGTCATGCCAGTGTGCAATTTGTGTGCAAAGTTAACTTTTCATAGAAAATATGTGTGTCTTGAGCCATGGGGTATGTCCTAAGGTTGTCCACACGTTATTCATCATCCCTTAGCATGCCACTGACAAAAGGAAGACACCCCCATCCCTCGGGAAATAAGTCTGCCTTGTGTATCAACTATGCACAACTGCAACAGTACAATATTACGTATATGGAACCTTCTAACTACATAACCTTATTTGTAGAGCCAGATACTGACATGCAGTCCTCGCGGTGGCTTATCTCTTTCAAATAATTCATCTTTTCATACAATACCCTGTGCTCACTGAGATGTGTTCAGTTCTCCTCTTCTCACACTCCCAGTGGACCGCTACGGATGTTGCCTTCGCGGAGCCAGAAAATATCCCGTGAACATAACAAGTTAATATTTTCATTTTCTTCGAAAATTTCATGGTCTGATAAATTGATATATTGTTTTCCAACACATTGCGAATTTTAAACGGACTGTGAAAAATAATGTCAGCGCTGTATACGTATGATAATCATATAGTTTTAAAACGCTGTTTGCATTTGTATTCGTGAAATCGAGCATTGAATCTGAGCAAAAATGATTGTGATTTCTGAACGTTTGAATTTGTGAATTTTCAAAATATATCGAGTAGATCCTTTATGACAAACGTCGAAGCACTGATGTAATCGCGTACATTTCTCAATGTAAAAAGGATGCCTGGTTATATCAAAACCCTACCAATGATTCACAATGATTTTTTCAAACATATGTAATGGATTTATTCGTTTTCACTTCCTTGCAGAGTTGCATAATAATACATTTACGAATTTGTACGAAAATATGTACGGTATTTTTCAAAAAAATACAATAATCAAAACATTTGAGTTGTAAGTTTAATTGTAAGCATTCCGTATTGGAAGTATAAATGGGCGCACGTATGTAAAGTGTACAGGAAAATCTATCACTTTACCTGTTAATTGTAGAAATTTAGGAGCACCTGTTCCCGTGTACCGGCTACAGCCAGCGGAGCTGCTACGATACATCGTTTTCATCTCTCACTTGCTAGGTATTTGTAAATGTCGTTTGAATTTCGTATTCAAATTCACAACTCTACCAAGAGAGAGACGTGAATGTTAATAATGTTCACAAACATAATATGAACCAGTAGTACGAGTACTTTAACAATAGAAGAATTCGCTTGTAATTGAAAACTAAGCATATATTACAATTATCGATATGTTTATTATTACACGAATATTAACGCTATTGCGTATTAACATAATACACTAATAAAAACAGTGTAAATGTTGACCGGTAAGTAACTGAGTGGACAAACGCGTCGGATTCCCACCCAGGTGTCGTGGGTTCGATTCCTCTGCTAGCTAAGTCCTCCATCATTACATAAGCAACATCTTCCGCTTATCTAAGTTATTTGTAACCCAGGAATGTTTGTATTTCTTTTTTTTTTAATGTCAAGGAATAGTGCAGAGTTTCACTGACGCCCATATTGATGCGTAATATTATGAGGCGTAAGAAAATGGGCGGTAAAAGAAGAAGGGAAGTTAGGAAGATTGAAAAATAGCATTTTTTCTCATCAATTGCAAACAAATTACCATGATTTTATTTAATATTGTGAATAAACACCTGTCATAACTATTGTTCAATGGAATGATCAGAAGCAAGTGGGTGTACGCTAGTCTGGGCTCCACATCAGACCAAATATATAAATATGTTGGAACAGATTGAGAAAAAAACCTCAGGCATGTGTACATGCGTTCGCACGGAACATACCCTATGTTCATGCGTCACATGGAACTACTCGAGGAGACAAATTATCAAAGCTTAGAGACTAGGCGCAATGTTGGTCTCATGACAATAGGCTTTAAGATTATAAACCACTTGATCGACTGTCCATACCTCTTGGCATGCTACTGCTTATTCATGCCTGAGAAATACTGCCGCAGCAGAAATCATGCCATGTTTAGCATAGCCTATGGTCGGACAAATGTTTTGGCACAGCATAGCATGACAAAAGGTATAATTCTATTAAATAAATCATGTATATAGAAATATATATTTACCGAAAATTTATCAATGTTCAAAAACTTGTTAATTTAAATATGTTAAGATTTTTAAAAAAAATAAGTGTAAAAAATTCTTATTTTATTGTTTTCTATTGTACTGTAATTGGATTTGGTATCTGTTGTACAATGATAAAAAATAAAATAAATTACATCTCGGGTTTTGAAACTGTACTCTGAAACGAAGATTTTTATTGTGTATCTCGAGTGTGTTAACATTGAAGTAAAATTTGCAAAAAT
The DNA here is from genome assembly GCA_022651775.1 of Drusus annulatus. NCBI lineage: Eukaryota > Metazoa > Arthropoda > Insecta > Trichoptera > Limnephilidae > Drusus > Drusus annulatus. The sequence continues at coordinate 16,349 of JAGWCC010000424.1, read as the reverse complement.
AAAAACAGAAGAGTGTTATCTTGTCCATCAGAATTGTTTAGTTGTGAGCCCCGAGCTGCACAGTACAATTAAATACATAAAATAACCGACTTGTTGACAGCGCATAACGGCTATTATTTGAATGTTTATAATGAAACAGGTTGCCATAATTTATTTCTTCCAACACAACAAATAATTCTCTATATCGAGGGTAATATTTTAAATTTCAGGAAAACATTACTTTCGTAGGAATACGGTATTAATGAACTTGCTCCTTTAACTACCTACCCGAGGCCTTCGATATCAACAGATGGATTCCGATATAAATTCCGATAAATTTTCATTGATTTAAAATTAAAGCCAAATATAGTATAACTCATCTTATGATCAAAGGTATGAATTAAATTTTCCGCCGTTACAAATAGAACTGCCTCGCTAGAGCTGGGAATTTGAACTTTGATAAAATTTACGATGGCAACAATGCTACGTATAGCGTCAAATGTCTCATGGGAACATTAAATTGGTTTATTAGTGTGTATATTTGCATAAAATACTCGTATGTATCTCAGTATGTTTAAAGTACAAGGAAATGTTGATATCTTATTTAAATATTTGATTTAAATTAAAAGTTCTGCCATTAGGGTTCTACATATTACGAATAGTGTGTCCGCTCGGAATTTGAGCCGCACCTTCTAAATCTTTATACAAAACAGAATAACTGTCAAATAATATAATTTATACCTAGTTACTCAACATTATTCTTATCACTTAAGTATATAAAGTTTTTTTTTTCAAGATGTTATAAAACAGTTTTAAGAATTTAACCTTTGCTCGACCTTAAGCTGCTGGTAAATTTGTCACATGGCGGTATGTATAATCTCACTCTCTCTCTGCACCCATTTCTCTCTACTTAAGCGCATTATCTCGTCAATATATGATAGTGTCAATTGAGATTATCATGCTGCCATATCAGACAGCCCGCAATGATCTGTCGTCATTCATCTGCACACAATAGCCCGTGGATTAAGGGTATTTACGTAGGTACTTAGCGTAAATCGGCCGGGATGTACGTGTGAAGCATAGATCGTGAATGCTAAATCATTCACAACCATCCCAAAGGTAATCTATACGCTTATCGTAGGGTCGTAAGTAAAAAACAACATTTTTTGATTTTACTTAAAACTAGTGCTGTATCAACATATAACTAGCAGTTGAAGTAGATGCCGTCAACGTTTAATGCTATTAACGAAAATTTGCGCTAACAGTTGGATAACAATAGCTACATACGAATATCATTAGCACTGAATATGTAGCTATTGTTTTAGTTTTAGCGCAAAACAAACAAAAGGTGTGAGAGTGTATACTCCATGAACGATATTATGCATAATTTAGAATGATTTTTTGGTTGTTTACCTCCTTACTAGACGTCTAGGTGGATTTTACTATCAAACACGGCCGATACGTAGCGCTTAACGTCAAAAAAATCTACCGATGACAAGTAAGATATAGCTGTTGCGTTATAAAATAGCACCTCCAACGACACCAACGACCCAACTGTAGATTATAATTATTATAATCAATATCGTCGCGTCAACGTCGGCGTTATTTTCAACAGTTATATCCAACAGTTGGAAATTGCCAACAATAACGACAATGGCGTTGTTTAGAATTCACGTCAACGCCCAGTACTACTTAAAACGTAATAATTTAAAGAACCAAATTGATCGGAACCTACGTCTCACGAAAGAATTTCCTTTTAAATATAAGCTAACCACCCACCACGCATTCTTACGAAAGTGTAGAAGTGTATTCACTCTAAACAAATACGGCGTGAACCGCAGCTTTTCAAAGGTAATCCGAGCGGAAATCATAAAATTGTAATCAATTAACACCAATAAGAAATCGTGTTTTATTCAATGCCATTTTTTACGGGTAAAAAATATCAACGACCGATTCGCAACTCGAGGTAAATTTCCATGCAAATTGGTATCAATTAAATAATACCAGATGTTCGCTCGGACAAAGACCTATTCAGAATGTATTTATTAGCGTGGTCTCGCTAAATTGACATCCTGCAATGAATTCTCAGGTGACTGATGTGCGCCAACGACTACAGGATATCAGGTCCTCCGCCGTTGGCTGTTCCCCTGGACCTGGTAGAGCCTGGTTGAGGCTATGTCCTGCGTGGGACTGTACTGGCCCCAGCAGACTGAGCGTCGGGAGTAGACTTGAGTCGCTATTATCCGCCCACGGGACGCTACATACTAACATTCATATTTCAATATAGTAACACAAAGCGCATTTCGAATTCAATTTGAATCATGACTTGAGCTACAGGTTCAGGAAACCCGGAACCAACCGGCTTTTCATTCGAAGGAGACAGGAAACTGAACAGTCTTGCCTAAGGGTACGATGAATATTTTGTGTATGTCGTATTCTAATTCAATTTAGGTCTCGGGATTACACGCTGCCTTCGATAACTAACGATATTTGTCTCAGTGATGCCAAGCGGGCCAATATTTATTTTTCTCGAGAAAGCTAATACTTTGAGGTGTGATTAGTTGTGTAGTAAAATTGCCGAAGGAAGGTCAATAGTGATTAAAATATTTTATTAAAAATGGTTAAGTGTGATGAAGTTTTGGCAAAATAACCTCAAAAACACTTAAATGTGGTAAAAAATATTTTTCAATTGTGAAATATGGTGAGATTTGGCGAAATATGGTGTAAAATGGCTAAAATGTGGTTAAAATGGTAAATTTTGTTCAAAACTGATTTAAATATAGCTCAAAACGGTTAAATATGGATACAAGAGGTTGACGAGGGTGAAATTCGGCAAAATATGGTAAAAAAAATGATTAATATTTTGTCAAATATTTTTAAAAATTAAAAAAAACACAAAGACATTTTGGAAAATATGGTCATTTTTAATATTTTTGCCACCCACAAACATTTCTTTTGTAAACACCGCGCAAGGGTTCCAGCTGCTCCCACCTATCCGGAGCCAGTGGGACTATGGAATCCTCAAAACAGGTAGGTTGCGAAGCTGAAGGGAGTAGGGAGAGGAATACAGATGGGAAAAAGGAAGATTAGGGTATACCTAGCTATTCAGATCTGGTCACCAAATACGGCTAATGCCATTTACAGTGATGTGTCGATTCTGAATGGAGGTCGTTCACCAGGGCGAAACTTATATTTACTATTTTATTGAAAGAAAATGTGATTTAACAGATGATTTTTTTTGCGAACGCCGATCCTTGGACCCGTGACCTACAGATTTGCAGCCGATGATCTTAGCCGTTCGGCCACGGAGGTTTGCTAATTCGCTTGCACTAAAACATCGTCAGGGCTGTTCAAATATAATAACCCCGACCTAGCATGGATAAAAGAGCAGGAGAGTAGTGTTGTTTAAAAAACGATACGCCCTTTTGCTACGCCTACTTTTTAATATTAAAAAGTGTTTTTTAAAGATTTGTCTCTCAGATGATAGGGCAAAGTGTTGATTGTTGGACCTGGGTCGTCAATAGGTCTGGGCCGCCCAGCAAACGGGCAGCCCACCGACCGCCCTTCGGTTGGGCGGCAGTAAATCGCTCTCTACATCATAAAACAATTGTATTTTACAATGAAGATTACATTGCCTTTGAGCGACTTTTGATTCTAACCTATAAATACAAGTTTATGAGATAATACATGTATTTTCTTGCAAATATATCTATTATTAAGGTGAAATTATGTTTCTTACGTACATACAACTCTCTTTAAACTCTTTTCAACGTCTTGGTACACACTCTTTGCTTCATTCACATTCATACATACTCTTCTGTTATTCTGACTCTTCACATGACCCGATTCAAGTATTTGATTTACTTGATCGTGGGATGTCTTCCTCGGGCGTCCTCGACGTCTTCTTCCATTCACTTTCGCGTCATATATTCTTTTCACACTCCTTTCTTGGTTCATTCGCTTTACATGTCCAAAACATCTAAGCGTCCCTTTCTTGATCCTATTCATTACGCTTACATCAGCCTTACATTCTTTTCGGATATCACATGGTTTTACGATCATAAATTCTCAGAAATCTCATTTCCATAGCATTCAGTCTACTTTCATCCTTCCTCTGCCAGTACCATACCTTACTGCCATACATCAGGGTTGTAATAAGCACTCTATTGTGGGCTGCTAGCTTCGCTTCCTTACATTAAGTTTTCATAATGTAAATTTAGTAATGTTCAACATTTAAAATCCTGAACTCTTCATTGTTTCGAAATCAAGTCGATTATAATTCTTCTATCTGGTTCCCTTACTTTAATATTAACACTGATTCCACTGAAAAATTGCAACATAAATTTTTAACATACATTAACTTAAAACTCGATCTACCTATAGAAATCATAAATTACAATTACTTAATGAAAGAATTAAAAGTATTAACACTCAGAAGAAAGACTTATTTCTCATTCGACTTTTATTTTTGAAATTGTTAATAATATTATAGACCGCCCTAATTTACTTAGCTTAATTGCCTTTCATGTACCCAACAGAATTACTCGATCAAAAATTATTTTGAAGTGTAACAATAATATCAGGACTGAGTCATTTATATACTCGCTTGTGCCTAGATTGCATACAGTGGGTAATTTCTTCGCCACAATAGAAGATATATTCAACTGCACTGATCTAGTCGGAAGAAGGCTTTAATAGCATATCTCTTCCAAAAATACTAAAGTTATTTTATTCCATTGTCATATCTCTAGCAATCTTTTTATGTTTTTGTGTGCTAATCATTTACTCTGTGTTATTTCTCTGTCACTCTTATTATATATTATCTATTGCATAGTTATGTAAAAGCCCATAAGGGCGTATAGAATTTAATAAATAATACATCACAATAATTTATAATGAGTTAACGATTCGATTCTGAAAAGTGAATAACTAGTCTTTTTGATCCCTTTTGCATTGGTAGAAAGTCGGGAGACACGCCAAAAGCGGTACTGCAAAAAATACTGGTAATGATATTGAAGATGATACTAAGAAGAGCCGCAAAATATTATATATGTATCAGTAATTCTAGTAGCACGAAGTATTGTCAAAAGTGGTTATAAACGGGTTGATAGTGCAATAATTAATGTCACGGTAATTTTTGCATTTATTCATTATCTTGTCGTACGCTGGGTGTTTCTTGGATTAGCAATGCTAATCACCAGGAAATCAGCTTCTTCCAGCGATAGACGGAACTTTTTATTGGAACAGGTAAAAGGAACTTGGATAACTTGCCATCCGTAAACCGTAAGTAGTTTTAGATTACTAACGTGGTTTGTCACTAAAAGGAAGCAATTGATACAACTCATAATTATCTGATTATTTAATATTAGGAACGAAATTGAAACCTTAACTAGACGAGAGGCTTCGTTTTTTTTGAGGGAAATAACATACTTGTTTTACTGTAAAGTTGGCAAAAAAAAAAAATGATACTTAATGGTTAACCAAAAAACGCATTTTTTGTTGAATTTTAAAATTACGAAGTGTTTTTCCAATCGTTTAAAAATATTGTAATTTTTTTGTTCAATTTATGTATCCTTGGGCATTTTATTCGTCAATGTCTAGATTTATTGGTTGGAGTGTAGGTGGTTACAAGTCAAAACAACGCCGCTGATAAATAATTCAATTCATTCTGTAAAGGAAGGAAATGAAGGATTTACCGTTGATTTATGGACTACCATTTATCGAAGGAAAAAGCTTGAAGACAAATGAATACATAATTTTGCATATATTTGGACATAAATTAAATATGTATGAAATGCTGTTTTACGTGTGTAGAAGAGCGCCCCAAGGGGATATATTATTATTATTATTGTTAACTAGCCACCGGTGCCCTACGTTACCCGGATTTAAGACTAGACTATTTAACTTGGGGACTTGTGGGAGAGTGTAACTGACCAAAATGTGTAACGGATGGCATTCAATATTATATTTATGTTTTACGCTTTTTATGTTAATTTTAATCTTTAATATTACATAGTATAATTAGGTATAAAAATATTATTTTCTACTCATTAAGACTCTGCGCAAAATATTATATGACAATTTGAATTAACGTCGGTCAAACTGAGAAGTATGAAATAAAGGAAATATTTGCATGCAATCATCAGGTGTTGGTATTGAAATGTCACGTAAAGGGGATGTGCGGGTTACCGGGAAGATACGAGAATTTTATATAATTTTGTGGTTAAGGCAAAGAATGTTTTGTAGATGGAATACTTGGGTAAAAGTAAATACTCGTACGAGGCCTGTTCAAAAGAAAAGGTGAATTTTGAATTTTCGCGGGCTGTGTACATTCGATTATCGTTTTTTTTTTGTTATGTTGGTACAAATATGTTTATCATATGTTATCATTATCAGGCATTTTGGATTAGTGGTTTGTTTTTGACAACTGGAAAGGTTAGTCACGTTTTTGTGTGTTCTTCGATTTTTTACTTTTGAAAAAAATGGATCAAAGAATAAAATCCATGATTTGGTTTTCCACATCGTATAAAGTGTGAATGAGATTACCACATTTGAAAAAATAACAGTCAAAGAACTCCAATGCCTAAAAGTGGAAAAATTAAAGGAAGAATGAATATGTTTATAAATAAATGTTATGCTTACTGCTATGCAAATTCCTCGTCAAATAAAAGATAAAGAATAAAATGAGAAATTACAGGTCTCACTTTTAAAAAGTTCAGCAGACATCCGACCAAATATTATACAAAATGAAAAATTACAAGTACATATTATTGTTAGTTTAAATATCATGTAGGATGAACTAATTCAATAAATAAAAGTATTTCTTTGATTTATCCAAAGTATGGCAAAGCAAGTAGACTTAACTGCTTTTGACGAAAGTGCATTAAACTGAATATAAATAAAAGAACATATTTTCCACATTCTAAAATAATTTATATATTTGCCATATTATGCCAAAAAATACATCCAATTGTCATTTTAGGTATAAGGTAGATTGCAGTACTATCGGAATTACAATATAAAAATCAATGAATAATACCTATTGTTGGATCCGAAGCTGTGATAAAACACCGTCAAGTGTTTTCAGCTTCAGATGAATTTGGAAAATAATGGACTGTAAAACGAATAAACCTATACTACTTGATGGAAGTGTCTAATTATGAATGTGAAGAGATTATGGAGTGAAGGAATTAAGGAAACCAATTCACTCACCGATGAAGTCGAAGTTCTTAATTATTCGAACGACCAAGCGAGACACCAACGAACGAACACGTTTTTTCACATAACTCTCCTTCTGTTTCTTGATTGTCACTTGTTTTCAAACTCGGTGTTGTTGAATACGGAAATATAGTGAAATGGTTGGATAAGGTAGAAACTGGATGAAAAACAAGAAGGTAAGAACCTAACAAATTATCTTTTTGAAATCCAATAATGTCAAACATGCCAATGCACATGAAATTTAAAACTTTGAATCATTTCAAAGGAATAGTGTTCAGTCTTCGATGTACACTTACAAAAAATAATAATATGCAGAAATGTTCAATTCAAGGTAGCTAACAGTAAAGGCTGATAAGCATGTATTTTTTATTATGGAGGTTGTTGTCCCCCGCTGTTTAAATTTGACAGACTCCGCAAGTTTTTCAGGTTTCAAGCAAGATTGCAGTCCGATAATGCGCGATGGCATGTGTGGAAAACATTATCGCTCAAGGAGAGGATAAGCATAATCATGATTGAATTTCATTAAACTTTGAGTATGCCCATTTAAAATGGCCAGCGGCTTGCGGTGCCAACTGACTTTATGAATGGAGATTCCGCCACAAGACCAATTAAATATTCTGCTGAGGATGCCAAGCTCAACACGTAGATGCGTTGACATGGAATACACAAGAGGGACATTTGCGGAAAATATATTTAAGACATAAGAAAAACTTAGACATGTACCAGTGGCGTGATGCTACTTTTAAACATATTTTGTATATTTCTAAAATAAAAATATTTAATTAGGTATTCAACTGTATAGTTTTAGGTTTCTAAATTATATTATATAGTTTTAGGGTTACATTTTTGTATGGTGCATGATTTTCCTATATTAACGGCCTGCTTGGTCGAGTGGTAAAACGCTCGACGACGAATACAGAGGTCGCGGGTTCAAACCCGCCGTGCGCAAATAAATTTCATTCAATTAACATGTGTTTTTATACATTTAATTCATCTAATATAATGTATAGTATATTTGCGGCACGTTCCAAAGTGGTAGATACTTAAGTATCGCCTTGGTGAAAGACCGCCATTCAGAATTGAAACGTTGCTTGAAATGCCTTAAGCCGTTTTTAGTGAGCAGATCTGAAAAGCCAGGTACTTCCCAACCTTCCTCTTTCCATTTAATTCCCCTACCCACTACCTCCAACCTCACAACATACCCTAGTTGAGGATACAATAGTCTCACTTTCTCTAGACGGTTGGGAGCGGTTGGTCGGTTAGTTTTTTTAATAGTGAATACCTTTGCGGTATTTACTATTAAATAAATAAATAAAACCCGCTATGTAGTATGATTACGCTACGATTTCAGATAATAGCTTCTTGATTACTTCTTTCCAAAAACTTGCCGAAGTATTATTTCGATCATTTCGAAATAAATATCTCTATTTTAGTTGTTGTTGAAATTAAAAAAATTGTCGATGGAAATACGGTTTCTATAATCATTTTGAAAGTTCATATTAACGGAGATATGGGGTGTTAAAATACTAACCTAAAACTTTTTTTTCTAGAAAATAGTAAAACGCCCCATATCAAGGGGCCAACTATATGGTTTTGAAAATATTGTCGAATTATTGAACGGTTACCGAGTTGTATATTAGGTGTACAACTTTTCTTTCGACGTTTTTTTCCCCAAAATTCGAAGCCTTATTGTAAAAAACTGGTTTTACATTAATGATTCAAAGTATTTTTCATCGCTGGCCATTATTTTTTTAACATATTTCGGGTAACGTACAAATCCCGCGTTGAAAAAACTGGTCATCTTTTGAAGCGATCCACGAATCGATTTTTTTACTTCTTTATAAGACCGGAAGTGCTGGTCAGTCAGGTCGTGTGCCATTGATCGAAACAAGTCATAGTCGTAAGGAATAACGTCAGAAAAATATGGCGGGCGGGGTAGGACTTCCCATTTCAATATTTCCAAGTATGTCTTGACCACTTTCGCTAAATGGGGTCGAGCATTGTCATGCTGCACTTCCTGCAAATGACGAGAATCTGGCTAGTAAACTGGCATTTTCAATCGAGAATAACTTTATGATGCAGACATAAATGAACCAATGTTTCTATAAGGTTATGTTGACAGATGCCTAAATTTATTGCGTGATGTCTACGATCTATTTATTTTGACCACTACTTATAGCTAAAGCCATCTATGGAAAAATAGCGGAAGCAAATTTCTACACCTAATAGTTTTATCCAAAACAGATCATTAGGCCGAAATCATTCGGTTCCTTATATACATATTTAAAATCCTTGGTTGAAGGTGAGAAAATTAATTAAAAAATCCATTGAACTTTTATGAAAAAAATAATGCTAATAAAAACCTCGCTTTAAAGTGTTGGATTAATCAAATGAGTTTTTTTCAAATTTCGCAATTAATTATACTCATACTGAATGAACACACTTTAGAAAGTGTTTCTGTTTTTTTCTGATTGTTTAATTGTACCTATGCATTACTAATTGTTGATTTATAATCGTTCAATGAAAATCTATTTTGTTCAATGAAGAACAGCAAGAGGTTACAACGCAACCCAAAAACAAAATAACCTCAATAAACTCAAGTACGTTCATAAAAAGTGACAATGTACGAGTAGGTATTGAAATATCAAACCATCGCGAAGGTTACACTATTTTTTAATTAGTACTTATTTTTGTTGGAAACGAATGACAAAATAACACGAAGGAAATAAAACGGGCACTGTAAACATGCAATGATGACAGACCTCAATATAATATAATAAAATAGGGTTCTGTTGCAGGGACTAAGAATGTATGAATAAAAGGAAATTCAATCAAATTCATGACTGTTCAAAAATAACGCTGTGAAACAATTTAGTGTAACGATGGTTTTAAATGTTAAATAGAAAATTGTCAGAATTCTCGACGGATTTTTTTAGAGTAGCATGTTTTAATTTTTTTATAGTAAATACCGCACAATAGTTCCAACTGATCCCAACCGCCTGAAGCCAGTGATACTATGTCATCTTTAATTGAGGAATGTTGTAAGTCTTAAAGTAGAGGGGAGGGAAAGGAGATGGGAAAGAGAAAGGTTAAAAAGTACCTGGTTATTTAGATCTGGTCACCAAACATGACTAAAGCTATTTCAAGCTATGTTTCGATTTTTAATGGTCGTATTTTACTAGAGCGATACTTAGAGTATCTACCACTCTGGAACGTGCCACAAATATACTGTACATGTATATTATTTAACATTATTAAATGTGGAATGACAAAAATTAATTAAATAAAATATTTATATGCGGACGCCGTTATTTGAAACCGTGACCTCTGAATTTGACTCCATTACGGAGGAAGTAAATTTATAGTGAAATATCACTATTTTAAGAAAACTATTTATAAGTATATCTAGGGACTAACATGCCGGATTACGAAAATCTACTGGTATCATTTACCAAATTTCATTTTGAAGAATATTTACTTTGGAAAAACTTTTTTTTCTTTATCTTTGTAGGAACAATTTGTATGTTATTTGACAGAACAACACGATAAATTCTTAGTTTATTGGCTCGTAGCCTCGTGGTCCAGTGCTATGGAGTGCAATGGAGGCTGCGTGGAGTCTCAGATAACAGGCAGAGATAACGCCGGGAACCGATCTGCACTGTTGCTCAGTTGCTCTCGTGCCGTTGAACTGAGCCATAAATATATCTTATCACGAATGCTTGTGCAGCCTTATCTCGTATGAACAATGTCGCTGATTGCGACATGGATACGGAATTATGCATCTTGGGTATCGTTCTGATCGGTAACAAGATAATGCCATCAGGGTTACATGATTAGGGCTTATGATGTAACCAACGTGCGTGCGCTGCAGTCAAACGAAACTGCATTCAAATAGCGTGGAAGTTTGCTTTCTCTATTAATAATGCCTACCTTTCTAGCTTTATTCTTTTCGTCGCAATAAAACCATATATAATACCATATTGCATGTTATAATGTGCAATTGAAACTAACCTCTTGGCTGGTAAAACATTTTAAAAAAGAACAGATAAAGAAAAAGACTTCCGGTAGCCAGGATGACAATGGCCTGCATGGTTAAGTGGTTAAGGCACCTGACTACAAATCCAGAGGTCGGGGGCTCAATTCCCGGTGGGGACAAATACATTTAATTTAGTTTTCACATTTAATTCATGTAAAATAATGAATGGTATATTTGCGGCACGTTTTAGAGTGGTAGATGTAAAAGTATCGCCCTGGTGAGAGACCACCATTTAGAATCGAAAAGTTGCTTGAAATGACTTTAGCCGTGTTTGGAGACCAGATCTTAATAGACAAGTACTTTCCAACCTTCCTCTTCCCCATCTCCTTCCCCTCCCAACTACTTACAGCCTCACAATATTCGCCATTTGGGAATACCATAGTCCCACTGGCTCCAGACGGTTGGAAGCAGTTAGGACTCTTGTGCGGTATTCACAAAAATTATAAAAGGACGCCACAGAAGTGGAGATCTTTCTCAAGGAGGTTTCACAATTTTTATTCGAAACTAGTCCTTTCCCATAAGAAAAAAAAAAAAATGAAACACAATTATTCTATGCTAGGAGTTAGCCCATAATTTTAAGACTTTTCCTCAGTAGATCTTGAAAGCATTATAATTATTATTTTTCAAATCTTTACTCACTAATGAGGCGTCAATTCTATTCAATTCACGAGGAAGCTGTGTAGTTCTTTTTGAAGGATAATACTTGAAGAGAATCATGCTCTATGATGCATGTACGAGTATATACATATATTGATATTAAAACTAATTTACACCAAATCGTTTGAAAACACAATCCTTCTCATTTTACACATTGTAAAAAACTGACACCGATGAAATTAAAATTCATAGTTTCATGACTTGAGTCACCTTTGCGCAATATTATAGTGGAAGAAACTGTGTTGTCCTGTAGGATATTTTATAAGATATAGATCGAGTTCACCTAACGGTACGAACAGGTACTCGTACTCACAATTCCTGATTTGTGAAGTCTATTAAATCCATTAGCCATTAGACATGCTCGAAGTGGCCGGTGTTTGGTGCCTAGCTGCCTGGTCTCGCGAGGCCTGGCCAAATGTCTACACTTTGATACCAGTGGACGCATTCGTGTTTCTTCAAATATTAATAGTTATTATCATTGCCACAGAATGCAAATACGAGCGTAGTAAAATGATGTTGTTTGAATTTTATATCCTTGTAAATTTTTGTTAACGATGCTTGTCTAAGAACCATTAAATTTTGATAGCTAAAATGGAAACATTATTATTATGGAAGCTAAATAGTTTTTCATAAAAATGTTTTTTTACGCAACTTTGTGGGTGCTTCGATGAGCAAAACAACTGATGGTTAAACTTTTTAGGGTCAAGGCAAAAAAACAATATTTTTTTAACTTGTGCTGGGTTACTATTTAATCATTTTAATTTAGCTATTAATCTTTGGCATTCCGGATTCCGCAAGGTACCTACGAGTTCCGGCGTACCTTGCTGACTGTAATTTCAGCATAGCTTTAGTAAAAAAGCCAAACCGTGGTAAAACAAACTCAATATAGGACAAACAGAATTCGTAATGACGTAAACTCGAAGAAGCTTCCTACAACAACAAAGAATACAAAATGAAGCAAATAAAGAGAAATGTGAAAACACGAAACAACTGAGAAATCTGTAACCTATTACTTTCTATCCAATACGCTGATTTAAAGCGAACCTTCTTTTCGTCCACAAAGCAAGTATTCTTGGTTGCCATAACACAGTCCCCCTACCTCGGAGAAACAATGTATGGAGAGAGAGCTAATTAGTTCTACCCGACCGATACAAACTTGCGATAAATCACTTTCTCCGGGTTTTTACATTGTTCACCACGAGAGAGAAAGAGACAACAAATATAATACTCCGCTTCTACGTACTGTCACAATGATCTTGGGCTCCTGAGTCACCGCGGGACTCCGCCCACATTTTTTATCATGCCACTAAACATGGCACAACTAAACGGTTTTTTAGGTTAGATGTTATATTTTTGTTTATATCAATACTGTGAAAAAGTGATTATACGAATAAACAAAAACATTATGTCGATATGTGATATGAATGGACGTATAAATGCCCTAGCCTTGGTCTTAGCTACGCCCAGGTCCGCCGAGACAGGTAAAAATCATCAAAAACTGACTACACTGCCTTGGATTGATACCACTCTATATACTCTAAGCCCCCTACCTACCGGAATAGAAGTACTCCTGACTGACTAACTAACTAACAAATTAACCATCACGGCGTTTTCCCGCAAGGGAAAGGCATAGAAGACAGACCGCCATATAATTCTGTCTTGGCATACACTCCTTGCTTCATTCACATTCATATATCGTCTCATACATACTCTTCTGTTATTTTGACTCTTCACATGACCCGACTCATTTGTATTTGATTTACTTGATCGTGCCATGTCTTCCTCGGGCGTCCCCGACTTCTGACTATGGTAGAAGAATCGTATCCTATCGGAGATACGTACATGCTTAAGATACAATGAAGAGCGTGACGTACTGAGAATTTCGACGTATTGGAACTTATTATGCATTGAATGTGTCCTTCAATACTTGTGCCGTCTAACCGGTTGATATGATAGCATGGAGAAACTCATTGTAGAAGGATTGAGGGATGCGGAGTAGGAGTATGGTATACTAATTGTTGTGCTAAAAAGGCAAGGTCGAGGTTATGCAGGAAGTTTCTGCAGTTCGGTCTGAAAATTTTCGTAAAAGTTGGAGAAGGCTGGTCAATGGAGTGATTGATCTACAACGGTTTCGACCGGAAACAGCTAGGAAGATTAAGTTTTTGGTTTCATATTAATAGATCTATTTGTAGTTTGTGCGTCGTTAAACATGTTAATTACGACTCACATTATGTTACTACTGGACGTTGTAAAAAATGGCTCCGTATCCTTTACTTTTGAACTGAAAGTTGTATTACAACATTCGTGATGGCTACAGCTTAAATGTCCACTGGGCAGAGAAATAAATTACACGCTTTAATGCGACCAGCGTATGTACCCAATGACTTATTTATTTCCTTTGTCTGAACACGTTTACAAGGCAGAAAAACACAAAGGCACATAACATTTATATGCATATGTACAATGTACACGTAATAAGTATATTTGTTTATTTCGAGTTGAAATAGTACATCGGGTATTGTGGAAAAATACACGATGAAACGGAGTAACTGCCATTGCAATGAAACTTAATTATTATTTTTCACTGTATATCCTTCAAGCGAGGCAGCAGAAGATAGTCAATCTGTGACAGGACACGTAAAGAAAAGTTCTAAGTATTTGTCCTTTGGGTCAGCAGTTTGCAGGTTCCATTCAGGACATGATCATTGCTAGTTTGAATGCTGTTGAAGACCTTACGAAAATCATTGCAAAGCTCCAAGACATACTTATATATGGATATACGAGTATGTATGTTAAAGGAGATTTTTTTTTTTCAAATTTCTTCCTAAATCTTGACTGATATGGGTCACTGTTATTTGTGGAGCTTACGCCCTATTGGCGATTGGAAACCGACCATATGAATTGTAGGAAACTAAATTCATTTATAAGCCGGTCAAAGTCGCTCTGGGAATTGAAGTTCTGGTCATTATACGGATGAGTCTTAGAAAATATTCAATTACTCACTCGAATGATATAATACACGTCAAGGGAGATTAGTCAAGGTACGGAAGAAGTCATTACCATAAAATGGACTTCTATTATTCAAAGCTATATCTCGCGAGGAATATGTATTGTAATTATAAGAAGGTTCTACCGCTTGACGAAAACTTCCTCAAGTTTTTTCCATCTTCTGCGTTAGATAGGTACCGGGTTATTATATAACGCTTTAGAAGTAGAATCTGTAATAGAAAAAACTATGTGTGAATCAACCTGTTACTATTATTAAGTTGGTAATTTAATTTATTAAATGTTTTCTCTACTTGATATTGGGAGTGGCTTAGACCTGTTGGCCCCGGGAGTTGACATACGTTACTTGAAATGGCCACAGCTATAATTAGTGACCCGATTTGCTGTTTTCAGTTCAAAAAACATTAATTTCTCCTTACCTTATTTAATTTTTTTTGGCCTTACAACATCGACGGCCTCCGTGGTCGAGTGGTTAAGTGAATCAAGAGGTCGCGGGCTTGATTCCCGGCGGGTGCAAATAAGTGTCATTTCAAATTGAATTCATATATATTATAGTATGTTTGAGGCACATTTCATAATGGTAGATACTCTAAGTATCACTCCGGTGAAAGACCACCATTCAGAATCGAAACGTTTCTTGAAACGGCTTTAGCCGTGTTTAGTGACCGGATTTGAATAGTCAAGTAGTTCAAGGCCTTTCTCTTCCCCATCTCCTTCTCCATATTTTTCTCCTCTCCACCTCTCACAACATTCCCCGATCGAGGATGCCATAGTCTCACCCTCTCCGAACGCTTGTATGGTCATCACAAAAAACGAATCTTCACTTTATTTATTTTTTGATATTATTGTTTTCAACGTCAATATGTTAGTTACTTGTTAACACAAGTTTCCTGTCTATTATAAGCGCCTTTGAGGTGATATTTCACAAAAATAGGCTGTATAAATTAGCCAATTATTTTTATCATTACATAGTAAAAAAATATGTACATATTCAAGAGCATAACAGTTTGCTATCATTTTATTATTATTTTGAATAGACAAAATAATATCATCTAATATTGATTACTTAGGAATAATGGTGTGATGACATATGCGCTGGTGGAAAACAAAGCAAAAGGAAAGGAACATGGGGAACCTTGGTGTCTACTTGGCAGTCAAATATCAGATACAAACGCGGCGCTGACGTGTTCACTGATCACTGTCCAATAATATGATTTATTCGCAAACCTACTGAACTCATGTCCAATCAACGTTCTAAATTAAACATATCCTAACTCTTTACAATTCGAGTTATGAAACATCATTAAATCAGTCGTCATCTATCAACTACTTACTGAATGAAGTCAAACTTCCCCAAGGACAATGCTTGTATTATTATCTTATTATGTTATAAAATCATTTTTATACTAAATTATACCCATTCAACAGAAATTAACCAATTATTAATAATAAA